>CAJQUW010012597.1:0-366528 GCA_907163375.1 Prostheceraeus crozeri | reverse complement strand
GACAAACACCTCGCTTGATGTGTCGGGTGAGATCACGCTTCCTCGTGAAGATGTGTCCACAGTCAGCACATTGCCGATCGTCGCATTCCCGCGACAATGTTGATATGGACTCGCACGAGATGGAACTGGTATCACCTGAAAGAGAAATCATTCTTTCATCTCTGTTCAAGTGTCAGTATATTGTTACAACCTACCTTGACTCAACAACTCTAAACTTTCCTCGAGAAGGGAGGGTGTTGGTGATGAAGTTGATGCCTGAAATTGAGGAAGATGCTATTAGCCACACGTTTGAGGGAGATGAGAGAGGAAATTTTCAACTTACCATTTGAACGAAATTATGTTTAAGCTTGATACTTGAACAAGATAGAGACTTCACTCAAATTTGGAATTCACTAAAGAGCAGTTCACTTGTACGCCTCAAATACAGAATTCGCTAGACAACAGTTCACTTATGCGTATCAAAGACAGAGTGAAATGATACGGATGTCACTTTGCTTATATACTTTCATTCTCTTCATTCATTGGATGTTCATTCTGATTGGTTGCTTGTTGATACTTAAGAATTAGAAAACATTTCAAAGTCATTATTCACAGTCAACATGACAAGCCCTCCGACAACATCAAACACAAAATTCTCTTCTCCATGCTCAACACCAAAGGCGCTCGTTACACCAAACGCTCCAAGAAAGGCGAAGGTGGAGAAGGTGTACCAACTGGACGATATCAGGAAGTTATCATTACCAGCGGATGAGGAAGAGGAGAGTGTATGTGAGAAGGAGTGTCCCGACTTAACAGGCGTGAGGTGGAAGTATCTCCAGTACGATACTGACGATGTGATGGAGATCAACAGCACGAAATTCCTCCACCAATTATGGGAGTGGTACACCCCTAACTCCCAGCCACGAACTATGGCAGAGTGGGAGTATATTGATAAAGTGAGGCTCGCAGTGGAAGAACGATTAAAGCAACTGAACTGTTTTTGTTATCTATGTGAAGCCAGACTCTGGGACGATATTGACGATGAAGACCTTTTGAAATACATGCCATAATAAATTTTTATTTCGTATTATCTTTGCTTTCATACTGACGTACTTGAATGGGGCTTCAGTGGATGATTTAACCATGTATACATTTTCATTTGGAAATAGTAGCACGCTTAGTCTAACTTGTAAATCTTAAAACATTTCATATGGACGATGATGATAGATGAAATAGTGTCAAATAAAATTAAGATAGCTTACACTTCTGATACAGGGATAGCAATCGACTGCGATCCATGTGTAAAGAGCTTGTTAGACTACGGATGGGGTTAAGTGGATGATTTAACCATGTATACATTTTCATTTGGAAATAGTAGCACGCTCAGTCTAACTTGTAAATCTTAAAACATTTCATATGGACGATGATGATAGATGAAATAGTGTCAAATAAAATTAAGATAGCTTACACTTCTGATACAGGGATAGCAATCGACTGCGATCCATGTGTAAAGAGCTTGTTAGACTACGGATGGGGTTAAGTGGATGATTTAACCATGTATACATTTTCATTTGGAAATAGTAGCACGCTTAGTCTAACTTGTAAATCTTAAAACATTTCATATGGACGATGATGATAGATGAAATAGTATCAAATAAAATTAAGATAGCTTACACTTCTGATACAGGGATAGCAATCGACTGCGATCCATGTGTAAAGAGCTTGTTAGACTACGGATGGGGTTAAGTGGATGATTTAACCATGTATACATTTTCATTTGGAAATAGTAGCACGCTTAGTCTAACTTGTAAATCTTAAAACATTTCATATGGACGATGATGATAGATGAAATAGTATCAAATAAAATTAAGATAGCTTACACTTCTGATACAGGGATAGCAATCGACTGCGATCCATGTGTAAAGAGCTTGTTAGACTACGGAAGAGAGAAGTGTGTTATGTTGCGTGTGGCGCGTGAGTGTCCTCCCATTTCATTCCATTCATTATTTTTCTTCCGCTCTGCATTCCATATCCGAGGATATGTGGCGGGCTTGGGACCGCTTTAGCTGCATTAGAAGGTTGGCCCTTAAAAGAGCCCATGGGTCGTTCTCCGTCCACCGACACTCCTCTCACTTCTGCAAAAACTCTGAAAGAAAAAGAATAGGAGATTAGATGAGCTACAAAAATGATCATGTTGAGGAAGCTTACTGGGAACTTTCTTCCGAACTTTTCGGACGACGAAGTCTTCAAGCTGGCCGGTAACGTCCATACTCATGTGGAGACATCGGACTCCGTCGCCCTCATAACACTGCTGTGTTACGTTGGGATCATCCGTGATGGTTGGGGCGTCGCACACATTGTTCTCAAAGAGGGGAAGATGGACTTCATACACTCTCCTTTTTCGACACTTCAAACGCTCATGCAGTCGCTCCACTTCACCCGTCAACCTCTTATTAATAACCTTCACCTCCTCCGTCTCCTTCACCACGCTTCGCATCCGCTCTATCTCTTCATCCTTCCTCGACACACTCGCCTGCAAACTCTCCACCAAACCTGCCTTCCTCATCAACTCGCTCCTTTCCGCCATCCATTCCTTCTCCTTCTTTCTCAAGCTCTCCAACTCTTCCCTTGTTGCCCTATACCCCTCAACCTTCACCTTCAGCTCTTCATTCTCCTTCAAAACTTTTCTATTATTACTTTCCAAAGCCATCACACGATCCTTCATTCTCACAAATACCTCCGTGTCATACGCCTCTTGCTGCCGTGGCGATGACGCTGCCATCGGCTTAGCCACTTCCTCCCCCTCCCACTCTTCCTTCAAATCCGCTATGTCCCCAAACAAATCTTCCATCACCGCATCCAAATCAACATCATCCTTCTTCTTCATATTCGCTCTCAACTCAACTTCCTCATTCGAACTCCCATCACTCGAACTCCCCTCACTCGCATTCCTCACCACTTTCTCCCCAATCACGTCCTGTATCGCTGCCACCGCCTTTGTCACCTCTTCCCTCTCCAACAACTCTCCCTCAAACCATGCCTTGAACCCCTTCTCTCCGATGTTCCCACTCTCACACTGCAAATGCACCTTCATAAATTCTTTCTCATCCCCCATCACACATTTCCGACAAGACACACACAACCTCAACATCACTTTCCTCTCATGGCCCATCGTCCCCTCTTTTTCTTTTAAATGTTTCTTGAGTTCGCTACCTCTAGCAATCTTGCCACAACTGCACTTCCCCACTAGCATCTTGGCGTTACTCGCTTTCGTCATGATAATTCTGTAAAGATAGAGTAAAATTTGATAGCAAGTGTTTATAGGATACTACTTGCTGATATGTATTGAAAGACTAAGTCACCAAACATTTGATAGCAAGTCAGCAACCGTTTGGGTGTTAAGCTCTTGAATCCGTTACAGGCATTACTCAGAGGGGATCTTATCCCAGCTCCAAGGCCTCGACCCACAAATCCAACCTCGATCGGACAGAGCGTGCGTCATATCACTGTGTTGGTATCTGGGCCCCAGTTTTGACATGAAAACCGGAGGAGTTATTTACAAGAGGAAACGACCCAAGTCACAGAGACTCATAAACGACTGCTTTTTATTCAAAAACTTTAATTATTATCATTAAATATGAATTTAAATTTTTCAGTATTTTAGTACTACTCATAAAACGTTTATAAGTAGTCTGTCACCTTCAGCATAGCAAACGCTGTCGAATGTTTTTTGAATCAAGTCTAAAGGACTTGTAGAAGCAAAGTTATAGCCGTTTGAAGATTTCGGCCTACTATCATCAAATGGTCAGTCATGCTATACTGACTAACCTATAAGTCTGACACCTTAGCTGATATCAGCAATGTAAAGTCAGAAGTCCGATATCGGACCTCAAGAGAAACGACTTACCTGTAGTCAGTTTCTCAACTTAGTGAAATTCCTCTCCCGATCCCGTTCTTATATACCCTGTGAATATGCAATCGATAAGAGGGGGGGGGGCGTCAGTGAAATTTCAAAATTTGATGAAAAATGTTTTGGTGACGGTCCCAGGTCGAAATTCCACACTTTGGAAAATTTTCAAATTTTTACCCATACAAAGCCACTCTGACACTTAGGATTTTTTCAGGTGAGCGAGCTCCGACCTAAAATCTTGTAACCGCTCTAACTTTTGAACGAAGACAGATAGGAACAAGCCGATTGTTTCACTGAATTTGTCTCACTCTTAGCTTTCAAACGAGCTATCGCACGACAAAATCCGTCCACTGGAAGTCAAAATCGAAGCAAGCTGTCCAGAGGGGGGGGGACGTCAGTGAAATTTCAAAATTTGATGAAAAATGTTTTGGTGACGTTCCCAGGTCGAAATTCCACACTTTGGAAAATTTTCAAATTTTTACCCATACAAAGCCACTCTGACACTTAGGATTTTTTCAGGTGAGCGAGCTCCGACCTAAAATCTTGTAACCGCTCTAACTTTTGAACGAAGACAGATAGGAACAAGCCGATTGTTTCACTGAATTTGTCTCACTCTTAGCTTTCAAACGAGCTATCGCACGACAAAATCCGTCCACTGGAAGCCAAAATCGAAGCAAGCTGTCCAGAGGGGGGGGGAACGTCAGTGAAATTTCAAAATTTGATGAAAAATGTTTTGGTGACGGTCCCAGGTCGAAATTCCACACTTTGGAAAATTTTCAAATTTTTACCCATACAAAGCCACTCTGACACTTAGGATTTTTTCAGGTGAGCGAGCTCCGACCTAAAATCTTGTAACCGCTCTAACTTTTGAATGAAGACCGATAGGAACAAGCCGATTGTTTCACTGAATTTGTCTCACTCTTAGCTTTCAAACGAGCTATCGCACGACAAAATCCGTCCACTGGAAGCCAAAATCGAAGCAAGCTGTCCAGAGGGGGGGGGCCGCCGAAAATTTTTTCTCTCCGATTTCGCTGGAAACATCCTTCCTAACCCAAAATTTCACGTAGATTCCGAATCTGGCCTCCGTTTTCTCATCCGATGCTTCGTTTGGGCGCTACACACCAAAACGTCCCAAATTCTAACTCTGTCGTTTTTTCGAAAAATGTTGAAAATTTTTTCTCGCCGATTGCCTTGAAACTCACTATACAGATAAAGAATTTCACGCTGATTCCAAATCTGAAATCCGTTTTCCAATCCGATGCTTCGTTTTGAAGCTAGAGCCCAAAACGTCCCAAATTCTAACTCTGTCGTTTTTCACCAATGTCCCAAAATCTTAAATGGCGTCTCACATCTAAACGAAGACAGATAGGAACAAGCCGATTCTTTCACTGAATTTGTCTCACTCTTAGCTTTCAAACGAGCTATGGCACGACAAAATCCGTCCACTGGAAGCCAAAATCGAAGCAAGCTGTCCAGAGGGGGGGGGGACGTCAGCCGAAAATTTTTTCTCTCCGATTTCGCTGGAAACATCCTTCCTAACCCAAAATTTCACGTAGATTCCGAATCTGGCCTCCGTTTTCTCATCCGATGCTTCGTTTGGGCGCTACACACCAAAACGTCCCAAATTCTAACTCTGTTAAAATTTTGAAGAAAAATTTTTTCTCGCCAATTGCCTTGAAACTCACCCTACCGATGCAGAATTTTACGCTGAATCCGAATCTGGCAGCCATTTCACCATCCACGACAACCTAGACGGTCGCCCACGTCAACCTAGACGGTCGCCCACGTCAACCTAGGCGGTCGGCCACGTCAACCTAGGCGGTCGGTCACGTCAACCCATACGAGACCAACACATCCGAGTCTCACACTCTGTCGTTGCAGAGGGGGGGGAGTCAGCGAACATGTTGTGAACCCACCTGGCCGGCACACCACGACAGACTCTGTCGTTCCAGAGGGGGGGGGGGACTCAGACCCGAAGCACCACGGCGGCCGACCACGACACTCTGCCGTTCCAGAGGGGGGGGGGGCGCCGGTCGAGTGTTTGTCACTTGCTTACTACTAACAACGTTCTTTGACGTATTCAAAACTATTCGAAACGCAATTATTTTTAACAAATGACGGAACCCAACTATCAACTGTCATGTCAGTATCTGCGATTGCACAAAAACGTGCACGCAATTTTTCTAATGAGCGACATTTTCTCACTGGAAGAGTTACAGCTAGCTAGCCCTTTTCGCTCCTGGTTCAACAACGGAAAAACTCCATCTTCTAAGAAATACTGAGGCTTCTTTGCTTTATATAACCCTTTTGAACAAATCGTACTTCCTGTTTAATGTCTGTTCGCTATCAGAAAAATATTCAGAGCGAGCGCGACTTTGCTGAGACCGCTGAGACCTCAATGCCACAGCCTGCGCTGTGTATGGCTGCCGTCCCTTATTGTCACCTTATCACAGCTGACGTCATCACCGAGAATTGTTCGACGATTAGAGAGAGAGAGCTACGCCTCGAGTTGCAGATCAATGGCGGTAAATCAACTTTTCTGATGCCCTAGTATCGATAAGGAAAAACTTAAAAAATTGACCGGAGGACACCTAAGCTCCTACTTGTTGTCAATTGTTATGTTGATTATTCTATCAGAGACAGATTTCTGAAAACTTTGGAGAGTCATATTGCGTCATACATTTACATGTGCTTGAAGTTAGACTATTAGACATTCGGAACAAATTTCAAAGAAACAAAGAAACATAATGTATTGTTATATCAAAAGGTGGCAGTGTGTAGTATGAGTAAAGTTATGAATAAATTGCGCTCGCATGAGTTTTGGAATTACAACTAACGAATGGTAACACTTAAAGAGAAATTAAAATTTAATCTTAAGTGTCGAAAGTGCAGCACACCTCACATTAAGTGCATTCTCTTCCCATGAAATATGATCACAGATATCAATAAAAACACAATAGTTGATGCTATGATCACTGTGATATCTAGACTTCTATCATTAGCTTTTGTAATCGAAAGTTAGATCTAGGAAGTTGTGTTTTAAGGAACCACTATAATGAGAAATTCTTAATAAAACAAAAATACATGTTTTAAAACCGTGTAAAGCAAGCAATTTTTTTAGCCTTACCTGTGATCCAGTGGGCTGCGGTGGTAGAAAAAAATGATTGTCAATATAGCAGACAATATTGCTTATTCGATTTATAACAATGTAATTTCCTTGTGTTTATGAGTTTTTGATGCAGAAGCAACTTAGTACAAACTATTATTAAATACAGGTCAGATTGACACTCACAATGCAAGCAGGCATGCTGCATCACAGCTTTTGGATTCAAACTGCTCAATGTTTTGTGACCAAATGATGAATTAAATGACAATTTCGTGTGCATCGTGACACATTTAATTGCGTCATGAAAGGAAGTGACTGATTCTTCAGTTTTCACCACTGCTAAACTGCATTGATGGTGATATGCGAAGATGTTTGAGCATGAGTGGTATGTAATTTCGGAATACTAAATCAACCGCCGAAGATGTAAGGATTGTAGAATAGCAAGTCTTTTGTCATTTTATTCGCGAAATGTTATTGAACTAAAGTCTTAATGCTTAAACAAAAATATCTCGAAGAGCATCAATATATTTTTCTTTTATCGAAATTTCCGAGGTTTCACTACCACGAAAGCCCATTGGGTCACTGGTATTTTCACTTAAATATTTTCAAATTTTAGATTACTGAGTTATTGAAGTCAGAGTGCGTAAATATGCAATTATGGAAAGTGTCTACCATTACTTCTTATAGCCTTCCGGGGATAATTATGTTATTTTGTTCTATACCAGTGGCAGGTTGCTTGTGATGTGATCATGCTTAAGATACTCTTGAGGTTGAACATGAAAGCAATAGAAGCCTATCGAATTGCTAATTTAGAAAACATTACCACTCCAAGGCTGTCATGACACGGAGGATCTGTAAAATACTATCATTCATGCATTAATTAGGCAATTTGACATGCAATTTCTTCAAAACAGCAAAAATTTGCATGTCAAATTTGGTAGCAATAGTAGTAATCCCCTGGCAAAATCAAGGACAAAATGAGGAGCAATGATGAGTCATCCCCCCTCTGGAAGCCAGGAAGGAGTTCGCCAAGGATGTGCTGGGAGGAATGGGTCCGAGAGGAGAAACTGTTCCCTACCCCCCCTCTGGAAGGAAGGAAGGAGTTTTCCAGCAAGGGGTGGGAAGGGAGAAGGGTAGGAATGTGGGAAGGATAGAGTGAGAAAAGGTGGGTTTTTGTCGTTTCGGGATGAGAAAAGTTGGAAGTCGTCATGAAGGAGGGTTCGGATGTGAAATTGGAGTTTAGATTCGGAATCTACATGAAATTTTGGGTTGGGAAGGAAGGCAGGGAGGAGTTTTCCTGAGAGGCAAGGGGTGGAATCTCTGAAAACGTCAGAGTTGGAAAAGGGTGGGTGTTGGTGGTTTTGGGATGAGAAAAGTCGTTTTTCGGCATGAAGGAGACCTCGGATGGGAAAACGGAGGCCAGATTCGGAATCTACGTGAAATTTTGGGTTAGGAAGGATGTTTCCAGCGAAATCGGAGAGAAAAAATTTCGAGGACGTCCCCCCCCCTCATGTCAAACTTCCAACTTTGGTGTTAGAGATCGTAGAAACTCGTGTAATAGATCATTTTGAAAGCTAAGAGTGAGAAAAATGCAGTGGAAAGCTCAGTTTGGTCCTATTTTCCTGGGTTGAGAGAGAAAAATGGCAGGAAAACGTCAGAGTTGGAAAAGTCAGGTTTTGGATGTTTTGGGATGAGAAAAGTCGTTTTTCGACATGAAGGAGGTCTCGGATGGAAAAACGGAGTGCAAAGTCTGACGTTTTGGCCAATTTTGGGTCTAGGAACTTCTTTCCAGCTCAATCGGAGAGAAAAAGTGCTGACCCCCCCCCTTCGGCAACTATCTTCCAACTTTGGTTCTAGAGATCGTAGAAACTCGTGTGATAGCTCATTTGAAAGCTAAGAGTGAGAAAAATGCAGTGGAAAGCTCAGTTTGGCCCTATTTCCCTGGGTTGAGAGAGAAAAATGGCAGGAAAACGTCAGAGTTGGAAAAGTCAGGTTTTGGATGTTTTGGTATGAGAAAAGTCGTTTTCCGACATGAAGGAGGTCTCGGATGGAAAAACGGAGTGCAAAGTCTGACGTTTTGGCCAATTTTGGGTCTAGGAACTTCTTTCCAGCTCAATCGGAGAGAAAAAGTGCTGACCCCCCCCCCTTCGGCAACTATCTTCCAACTTTGGTTCTAGAGATCGTAGACACTCGTGCAATAGCTCGTTTAAAAGCTGAGAGTGAGACAAATTCAGTGGAAGACACGGCTTGTTCCTATCTGCCTTCGTATAGATGTGAGACGGCATTGAAAATTTTGGACATTGGCGAAAAAAAAGACAGTTAGAGTTAAATATAACCAAAAAGAGGCAAATTTCTACGGGCACTAGACGCTTTATTTGATTTGTGCGAGCTTTCGGCTATCCGCCTTAATCATGCACATAAAGTGATGGCAAGTAAAGAAGATCGCAAACAGAATTTACACTAAAATCAATAAATCATTAAAGATAGATACTGAACGTCAAAGGTCAAAAGGGCAAAGCAAGCATACTACTAAAAAGAAAAATAGTAGGGTAAAGAAATAATAAAAAATTGTTACAGAATGTTAAGCTGCACACCTTTACAATTGTTCATCAGCTTGGAAGGGTCTATGCTGTTTATATATAAAGATTCAAGTATGGACCTCTTTTGATAGTTCTTTATGCCGGAATGAATGATTTTCCACTTAACTGTCGGCTGAGTACCTGGATGTTTTGTAATAAAATGCTCCCGAACAGCAGAATCAGAGGAATTTAAAAACAAATGCTCGTTAAGACGAGACTTGATGAGACGTTTAGTTTGTCCAATGTAAATTTCACCACATAAATTACAATTAATTTGATATATGACGCATTTTGAGAAGCACATATTGCGTTTATCAGACATGGGGCAGAATTTGCAATTAGCATCACACTGCAACTTCTCTTTAGGTGGATGAAAAATTCGCTTCAATGATTGTCCACCGTAAAACCATGGGTTCACCAAGTCTTCGATTCCTAATCTTTTCAAGAACGAAGTGTAGTGTTTTTTAGTGACTTCATCAACGTATGGACACTTGATGTAGGCTCTAATAGTATCTGGAGGCTTGTTGAGGGGATCAGACTTTCTTCGATTGTATAGTCTGAAAGAGGAGTCAACAAAGCGTTTAGGATATCCGTTTCTAGAGAATTTTTCCTTTATCAAATTAAAAGAGTACACTTTGTTCTCTTGTGTGGTAGATCTGTAGTCAGCTCGTCTAATCTCACCGAGAACAATGCCCCTTTTGCTTGATATAGGACAGTTTGAGTTCCAGTGTAAAATAGCTCCACTATGAATCGGCTTGCTGAACAGTCTGGATTGGAAACAACAACCATCGAAATATATGTCGCAATCAAGAAATGGAAGAAAACCATCAGTATTAGGCAATTCCAAAGTAAATGCAATACATGTATTCAAATTATTAATAAATGAAAGTATTTCTTGGCTGGAAATATCTGCTGCCCAAACACAAAATACATCATCAATGTAACGCCGCCATAGTATCTCTGCACCAAACTTTTCGCGTATGTCAAATTCAAGATAATCCATGTAAATAATAGCAAGTTGAGGTGCGACAGGATTCCCCATTGCTAGACCTTTATTTTGCTTGTATTGAATACCATCAATAATGGTGCGATCACAGGTCAAGGCCATTTTCACTAGTTGAATAGCATCATTCACGGATACAGTATTGAAAAAATGATCATTTTGGCGATATTTCTCAAGAAAAGTTCGCAAGACATCGAACATACCAATAGTGATACCACTGGTATCAAGGGGTATTGATCCGTATAAGTTAGTGACGTCAAACGATGCAAAACCACTAATTTGAAATGGGAAATTATTGCGGTCAGACAGCCATAATATGAAATCATCTGTACTCGATATATGTGAAGTCACATACTTGATCAGCTTTTGGAGATGATTTGACAATAATCTTGAAAGTTTGGTGGAGGGTCCGTCGAAGGCTGCAGTTATGGGGCGTCCTTTGAGATCTCCATCTTTATGATCCTTTGGTAAGATATATGGCGCATTGGGCTTAGGGTCACTGCATTTCGTTGTCATAAGTTCATCCATAACATCGGCAGACTCACTATATTTGTTCGCAATCGTGGTCAATTGCTTATTAAATTTCAATTGTGCTGTTGTAGGCTTAATTTCTTTTTCGACAGACAAATTACCAGTGTCAAGAGTAGCCTCTTTGAGCAGAGTTTGGTAAACAGGCTTATCGAGAGCTATAAGACGATTACTTTTGTCCGTAGGTACAATAACACAATCTTTGTTTCTTTTCAGAGATTGAATGCGACTGTTATCATAGTGTTGGTATTCAGCCAGATTCTTTGTAGCTTCATTCAAAAGGCGAATCAATCCACCACGAAATTCATTTATCGTTTCCATAGCTATACCATTACTAAGCAAAAAGTTACCAACACACTCTATTTCAGCTTTATATTCCAGCAATTCACGGTTTGAAGGCTTGAGTTTTGGAATAAACGAGGGACCATGGTTCAAAAACTCGACAGCATCTCTGGGAATATGACAATTTGAATCATTAACAAATCCAGAAGTTGTTGATGGTGAAGTATCTCTTGCTAGCACTTCAATGCGACCATCTCTGTTGTGAAGCAAATTTGAAAATTTCCTTTGTTTCCGGATCAGCAACGAAGCATCGTACTTGTGGAAAATAGTCCATTCCTCATGGCATAAAGGGAAAGCACAAATACTCAATTTACTCAGTCGTTCATACTCAATATTGATAGTTAGTTGCAACCAATGTTTACTATGTTTGTGGGTAAGAGAAATAGCTCGTGGGCAGTTGAAGGTATTTTTCAATACATTCTTAGCACGAAGACCGTTAGGGATCAAATCGCTGTTCCTGCACATCCGAAGAAATCTGATATTGGATAGACACTGTGCGATTGTAGCCGATGTTATTGGACAAACTAAACGTCTCATCAAGTCTCGTCTTAACGAGCATTTGTTTTTAAATTCCTCTGATTCTGCTGTTCGGGAGCATTTTATTACAAAACATCCAGGTACTCAGCCGACAGTTAAGTGGAAAATCATTCATTCCGGCATAAAGAACTATCAAAAGAGGTCCATACTTGAATCTTTATATATAAACAGCATAGACCCTTCCAAGCTGATGAACAATTGTAAAGGTGTGCAGCTTAACATTCTGTAACAATTTTTTATTATTTCTTTACCCTACTATTTTTCTTTTTAGTAGTATGCTTGCTTTGCCCTTTTGACCTTTGACGTTCAGTATCTATCTTTAATGATTTATTGATTTTAGTGTAAATTCTGTTTGCGATCTTCTTTACTTGCCATCACTTTATGTGCATGATTAAGGCGGATAGCCGAAAGCTCGCACAAATCAAATAAAGCGTCTAGTGCCCGTAGAAATTTGCCTCTTTTTGGTTATATTTAACACTTGAATCCGGGCACGTGGAGAACCATCTCATTATCAACAAGACAGTTAGAATTTTTACGAAAATCGCTCTTGCAGGTGAACCAAGCCTCGGACGGGAAATCAAAGACCAGATTTGGAATCACCGTGACATTCTGCATCTAGAGGGTGAGTTTCAAGCCAATCGGAGAGAAAAGGTAGAAAATTTTCTTCACACTCGGTCTCCACATGAGATTTTTTCCTGAAAATGTTAAATTGTAGTCACCTTTGGCGATGAATAGCGGAGGATTGGAAGTGAATGAAGAGCTCGGGTTTCTTTTACGGGCAAGACCGCACTTTGTTCTCTAGGATCCTATCTTTTCAGATGCGTGGAAGGTTTCGTTTCCAAATGAGAGCATGCTGAAAATTGAGTTTTTGCGCATTTTCCAAGATTTTGTAACTTTTAAAAAAACGACCGAGTTTTTTCAGCTCGGCTTCTGGTCATCGTAGAGAGTCGAGGGATGTCTTAAATGAAAGGGGAGAGCGAGAAAACATGGCTATCAAAATTTGAAGTCAATCGGAGCAGTAGAACCGGAGATAGACGGGTTTAAAGTTTTTGGATGATGGATATTACGTCATCAGCTGATCGCCACAAACCATATAAGTGGAAACTCTGCTTGTGGAAATCAGTTCTCCTCCCGACTATGGGTTGGGGTAGGTGAACTCCGGAGCTCTGATGATAGCATCGGACATTCCAAATTTCGGGTTTCTGTAAGAACCCGACTTAGAAAATTTCATTGCTGACATCAGCTAAGGCGCCAGACTTAGAGGATCGCCAGGAGATGGCCTTCGTCTCCAGGCCATAAAAGACTCCAAAACTTTAAAGGCTTGTAACTTTGCTTCTACAAGTCCGTTTGACTTGATTCAAAAAAGGTTCGATTGCTATTGATCATAACTATATGGATGGACTACTTATAAAATTTCATAAGTAGTGCTAAAAAGTTGAAAAATTTAAATTCACTATTTTTGGAGGTTTTCTGGGGTTTTCGACCCTGCTGAAGTCAATGAAGGCATGGTTAAGTGTGTACGAGCCAGTCTTCTCATGATACAAGCGGCTTTTCACTGAAAGCGAGAAAGACACGGAGAGTTTTTCTGTGATATTCCACTGACAGGGTGTTCCTTCGGGACGGCGAATGATGACGTAGTGATAAGTGTGGCAAGGGAGTGTGTCATATTTTATACCGAAACCGCTGGGGCAACTCATGTTGGGCATTTGACACAGTTCTCAACGTAGCACTTTGAACGCCAATCGGTTGAGTCTTAGCTATCCTGTCATGGGTGGCTACTAAACATCTCCGTTGCAAAACGCTTGTGAATCACGGCTTGCTATCAAGCTGATCAAAGCAAAGACTTGGGATGTTTCCTCTTGTAAATAACTCCATCGGTTTTTGTGTCGAAATCGGGGCCCGGATACCAACACAGTGACATGACGCACGCTCTGTCCGCTCGAGGTTGGATTTGTGTGTCGAGGCCTTGGAGCTGGGATAAGATCCCTCTGAGTAATGCCTGTAACGGATTCAAGAGCTTAACACCTAAACGGTTGCTGGCTTGCTATCAGGCCTTTGTGAAATCTGGTCTAGCCTCAGTAACTCAGGGTTGGCAACGTCTATCGTTTGTCATTGTAACGTTGTAAAAATGAGACGGTTACTGCAGGCATTGACGTCAAACCTTTTCGGGTCATAGGGTAACCGGTCTTTGTGTTTGGAGTTGGTAACTGAAAGCACGGTAACTGCCGATGCCCATACATGGTAAAACCGCTATTGTCATGTCAAATGCATGGCCAAATAAGGAAGGTCTGAATCATGGCTTTGTGCTCGCTGGGTATATAAACCGCGACTTTTCTCTAGTCTTCACTCCTGTTTCAAGTTGCAAGACGAACGGTGAGTGCTCTGACAAGGTTTGCTATCAAACTTTGGGTTTTAGGATAAAGCTAGGAATCATACTCTTTAAATTTGGTTGACGATTTTATTCCAACGTTTGCTATCAAATGTTTGGTGACTTAGTCCTTCAATGCATATCAGCAAGTAGCATCCTATAAACACTTGCTATCAAATTTTACTCTATCTTCACAGAATTATCATGACTAAAACTCCGCGTTTTATCATTACTCAATGCTCCTGCGGTAGATTGACAAGGGGGAGCGAATTCCGTAAGCATATCAAAGAGGGGACGCTGGACCAACATGAGAGAATGCATGTTTTTAAGGTCTGTGTTCATCACAGGGTGGTGTGTGATGAGGATGATGTTGAGGGTTTCCGGAAGGCGCACGAATCTTGCCCATCCGGAAACATTGGAGCGCAGTCGCTTCGTATGTGGATGAGTGAATTAATTAAGTCGAAGGAGGAGTTGGATGCAGCAGTTAAAACTATTGAGGTTGCTGTAGCGAAGGAACGGGAGGCAGTGATGAGTTAAGAGGAAGTAGAGGTAGAAGGAGTGATTGAGCGGGCGAGTGATCAGACTAGGAAGTTGATGCTCTCATTGTTTGGGAGTGAGTTGTCTGACGAGTTGGATGGTGAGGTGGCTGAGCCTGTAGCGACATCATCGCCTAGGAAAAAGGTGCATGATATGGAGGCGTTTGTGAGGTTGAAGGATCGTATGATGGGTATGGAGAGTGTGAATAGAGAAGTTTTGAAGGAGAATGAAGAGCTGAAGGCTAAGGTTGAGGGCATGAAGGTGATGAGAGAGGAGTTGGAGGAGCAGGAGTGGTTGAAGTAAAGGAGTGGCATGATGAAGCGAGTGAAGGCGGTTGAGGGCTTGCAGTCGGAGTTGATGCGTGAGAAGAATGAGGTAGAGTGGATGCGAGGTGTGGTGAAGGAAGTGGAAGAGACGAAGGTAATCAACAGACAGTTGGGGAGTGAAGTGGAAAAGTTGCGAGAGGTTGACAGAAGAGTGAAGAGAAAGAGAGTGTATGAGGTCCACCTTCCCCTCTTTGAAAACAACATTTGTGATGTGCCGACCCTCACGCACGATTCGAATGTGACTCAAACATGTTATGAAGGTGAATGTGTGCGATGTCTCCACTTATCTATCAAAATGAATGGCGATTTGGAAGACTTTGTCGTACGAAAAGTTGTAGAGAAAAAGCCGAGTAAGTTACTTCAACATGATCATTTCCTTACCGCCTCTAATCTCCTATTCTTTTTCTTTCAGAGTTCTTGCAATAGTCGATGAAGAGAGAGAGAGTAGTGTCGGTGGACGGAGAACGCCCCATGGGCCCTCTTAAGGGCCAACCTTCTAATGCAGCTAAAGCGGTCCCAAGCCCGCCACATATCTTCGGATATGGAATGCAGAGGGGAAGAATAAATGATGAAATGGAATGAAGTGGGAGGCCACCCTTGCACCACATGCAACACATCAGACTTCTCTCTTCGCTAGTGAACAAGCTCTTGTCAGTGTAGTCGGAAATTTTATCATGTTGTACAAAAGTTTTGCTGCAACACAGGTTGATGTATAGTTAGAAAGTTTGATCATCGAAGGTTTATTCGTAAGTCTAGTCAGAAAGTGTATCATGGTTTGCAAAAGCAACGTTTAGTGTAGTCAAATAGTTTTACCGTGACACACGTTTGTAAAAGTAAAGTTTGATCATCGAAGTTTTATTCGTGAGTGTCGTCAGTAAGTGCATCATGGTTTGCAAAAGCAACGTTTAGTGTAGTCAAAAAGTTTTACCGCGACGCACGTTTGTGAAAATAAAGTTTGATCATTGAAGTTTTATGACTGACCGAACTCACAGCAGCATTAAAAAGTTTAGCACAACACAAGTGTCATGAAAAAATACTTTATTTGGTCTTTGATTTAACATCATTGAAACCCACTTTACTAATAGCAATGACAATATGGTTTATTTTATTCAGACGCAAATGATCGCCGTAACAATCAAAGTTGTCCATCCGAGAAATAATCTTCTGCAGATGTCGTGTATAAAACTCAGAAGCATCAGTAACATATTCTTGTCCGTAGGAACGAAATTGAAAGTCAACACTTTCCGCTACTTCACCTTGTGGAAAATGAATGTAATTGATATGTGCAATTACGTGAGCCTTGATGAGACTGTCTTTGAAATAAGATATCAACTCCGTAAATATCTCTCGTGTGTAGTCTAAACATGCTTCCAATTCTGTCTCCTCCCTTTGAAACTCAAGGATGTAATCTTGTATTAAGCCTCCGAAGCTCTCTTGATGAAAACGAATCGTGCAATCATCATGTTTCAATGTATTGACTTCAGGCGCCATGGTTGAGTCTATTGCTAAACATCATGTTTGCCTAGGACGATTTCAAGAACGCGTTACAAATGTGCATGCACACATCGGGAACTCTAGCTCGTCTGTGATTGGACGAGAGGTCTCATCCATTCACCGCTTAGGAAAATCTTTTAAAAGGCAGTGCACCAGCTCTGCTCTTCACATTTATCTTTCACAAGGTGAGTGTCGGTGAGCTCCTGCTATCAGGTTGTTTTGACTTGCTATCAAGTTGAATAGTCTCTTGCTATCAAGAGATTCACTTCTGCTCATAAAACATATCATCGCTGTAATACCTCCTTTGCTCGAGCGTTCCTTCGGGACGGCGGGTACTGCCGTAGAGGGATTGCGTTGCACGGGTTGTTCGTCGTTTGTTAGACCGAAACCTCTGAACCGTTGATCATGTTGGGCATTCGACTTCATACTCAACGTGACGCTGTCTCTCGCCAGGTCAGAGTACTTCAGCCATTCGACAAAGGTTAGTCTTTATGATATGGAGTAGAGTGAGATGTAATTCATTAGATGTCACTTCAATGATTGTTCCCATGATAAACGTTGACTAGGCAAATGAAGCGATTCTCATCTTTCCTTTTCAGTGGTTGAAATCTACGAACGTACTACCGTGTAATCTGTAATCGATCAAAAATGGAATCCAAGAAAATTGAGAACTACCGCGTTGCTGTCGAGATGGAAAAGGCCACCATCGAGCAATGTAAGTATTTGTATCAAGGTTGACTTTATTACTAACATCATTAGGGTAGACATCCTCATTAAAATCAAGAGCCCTTCCCCTGTTTTGTTCATGTTTAAACCGAATCCAAATCTTAGCTCTGCTTATCTTTGCTGTCATTCTTTTTCAGTGCATGAATGTATTCGTAATGGGGAACCCGTCCCCCAAGGAGCAATCGGGGGAGGCTATGAGCGGCCTGGCAAGTGTAAGTATCTTTAACATTTCATGTTTAGACTGTTTCAGATCCTCTGCATCATCCTTGTCTCATTATCTAATCTCTCTTTCCTCTCTACAGATATGGCCAAGATGAAAAAGTGGGGGGAAGCCGCGAGGTGGAGATTCGAAGGCGAATTTCCGGCCCTACCTTCCCACCCGTCTACCATCGCCCAAGGTGCGACCCCTCTCTCGGGCATCATCATCGCCCCACCTCCAGCGCCTGCTCCGCTCCCTGCACCCGTCCCTGCTCCTGGTCACCACGTCCCTCCGACACCGAAGCCCAGGACTCTTCCACCCTCGGCTGGCGTCCCTCTCCTACCTCCTCCGCGTCCATCCTTGCTGCCGGAGATACAGTCCTTGGATTGTAAGTATCCGTGATTGGGAAAAGGGGGATAAGACTTCAGACTTGAAATTATGATCATGTTACTAATCTCTTTTCTCTTTTTCTCAACATATCTGGCGGCCTACCTCCTGGACGGCGACGTTCCCTCCCGTCCCATCGTCATCCCAGCTTCGTCACCACCACCTGCAGCGGCCGAACTCCCTCTCCTCTCCGTTCAGTCGGTGGAGAGATTGTTGGAGGAACAGGAGTTGGAGATAGTGGGAGAGGAGAGGAGATTGAAGTCGAAGAGGAGAAGGACTTTCGATGCCAGCGGTGTGACAGGGTCTTCGCCTCAGCCTACAGTTTGAGACGTCACACTGCTGGCAATGCCTGCAGGGGAGGAAAGCGCCGACCGATCCCTCAACGACCCAAGTGTGAAGGTTGTGGACGCACGTTCTACAACAACACGAACTTGCAAGTCCACATCGAAGGCGATTCCTGTGGCAGTGTGAGGCAACCACCGACAACAACAGGTAGGAAGCATCCTTCATCGCACGTCGGCTTTTCCTGTTCTTCGTGTCAGAAGACCTTTCCTACAGAGTTTGTTCTTTCTTCGCACAGACTCTGTCACACACATTCCACTGAGCTTTACACTGACAACAACGTCACTCTAAAGTTGAGCAAGTTTTCCCTTGAGAGGCTCGCTCGCGACTATGAGTTAGAAAGCTCTGAACCTATACAAGATATTTATCCTTTCTTGATGAATAATATAGGCTTGATTCATCAAATGTTGGCGAGCTTAGATAGATTTTTGCTCAAAGGCATGTTCTATCTCACTGCTCGTTTCAATAAGGTAGACAGTAGCACGGGAGAAGTAGAGTCCACTGTGACCATTAGGATAGCCTCCTGTGCTGCTGATCTCATAGGTGATGTAAACGAGTGGATAGAGAGACATGCGAACTATCTCGTCAGAAACTTAAATAAATTTAATGAAAGAGACAGCGGTCTGGTCTTTGATGGGATAGAGAAAGTAGACATTAAAATCAATCTTTTGGAAAATTTGCAAGGGAGCGGTTGTTTCACCCTCCCCAAAGCACTGGCTGACAAAAAGGCTGTCATCAATATAGAGTGTCAGTCCCAGTGTTTCAAGTATGCCGTCCTCTCCATTCTTCACTATAATGATATAAGTGTACATCATGAACGAATCACTCACTATCGTGAATGGGAGGATGAGCTTAAGTTTGACGGGTTAGATGTCAACACATTAGATTTTAAAGGCATCGCCCAATTTGAAAAACTCAATAACATTAAGATCGTCGTCCATCTCTGGGAAAAAGGTCTGAACGGCGTTAGGTATAACAACCGCCAAAGTAACTTCGACCGGGTTGTCAATCTGCTCCTAGTGTATAGCGACAACCACCCAGAATGGCAATATTGTGGCATTCCTAAAATTTCTAGATTGTATCGCCACCAGCAAAGTTATGATAACAGACATTATTACTGTGATCGCTGCACACGGCGCTTTAGGTCAAAACCATTTTTTGAACAGCATTACGAGTGGTGCTCTCGGGGTAAACTTCAAATGGAAGTCATGCCCAAAGACAAATTTTATAGGTATGAGGAAAACGGCAATGAGCTCAGTCCCATATATACCATCTATGCGGACATTGAATGTTATATTGAACAAGAAGACCTAAGTCATGAGCCAGCAGCCATTGCCTGTTATGAATGTTATGAAGTTTGGCATCCATATTATAGGAACCAAAATAAAATGCATGTGTGGCAAGGCGAGGAGTGCGCTAAAAACTTCTTCAACTTTTTAGATAGGAAAGCCCGTTTTCATCAACGCTATGAAACAGAGCTAACTAGGAAACCCATGTGCTTCACAGAAGCCGATAAACTCAAGTTTGATAGGACCACGGAATGTCCCCGCTGCTGTTCATCCTTTGATGATCAGCAACATAAGAAAGTGAGGGACCATTGCCATCTCAGTGGTAAATTTAGGTCTGCCTTATGCAGTAAATGTAATACGAAACTTAGGCTCAAACGGCGAACGCTCCCCGTCATCTTCCATAACTTTAAATGTTATGATGCTCACATCATCATTCGCCATGGATTCGGTAAAATGAAATCCTGGTCATCCAAATTGATTGCACAAAGTAAGGAAAAATTTATGTGCATCACTGCCAAAGTACAAGTCGATAAGACGAAGGAGGGGAAGCCTGTCTTCTGTGACATAAAGTTTCTAGATAGTTTTCAATTTGTGTCTTCTTCCTAATAATTTAGAAACACTTCCCCTCACTCAACATTTAAAGAAAGACTATCCCAACGTAAGTGACAGTCTGATGCGACGGAAAGGGGTGTTTCCTTATAGTTATTTTAGTTCAATGGACACATTGAAAGAAACATCCCTTCCGTCCATCGATAAATTTAAAAATGATTTGACGGGTGAGGACTGTTCGCTGGATGACTATAGGCATGCAGAGCAAACATGGTTAGAATTTAGGTGTCGCACTTTTGGTGACTACATGCTTGCCTACCTAAAATTAGACGTCTATCTGTTGGCTGACGTGTTTGAGACTTGTAGGAAAGTCACATTAGAACAGGACGCCTTAGACCCCGTTCATTTTGTTTGTCTGCCGGGTCTGTCCTATCAGTCAGCCTTCAAGATGACGAAAGAGAGAATACATTTACTGCAAGATGCGGAAATGTACACGTTATTTGAACGTGGTATTAGGGGAGGCTTAACATTTGTTAACAAACATGTTGTCAACAGCACCCAAGACATAGGATCGACCACGCATTTAATGTACATAGACCAAAATAATTTGTACGGGAGTGCATTATCAAAGCCTTTGCCACAGTCTGACTTCCAATGGGTAGAGCCCCATGACTTGAATACTTTTCCAATCCAGCACAAATCATGGCACTGGGAGATGAGGCCGACATAGGTTATTTATTTGAAGTCGACCTCATCTATCCAGAATTTATTAAGAATAGGACAGTTGATTTTCCTCTCGCACCCGAATCTGGCATAGTCAGTCCAGATATGTTCTCTCTCTTTATGGAAGAACACAATAAGCAATATGAGGCGGAAAATGACTTAAACTATAAACCCACTAGGAAGTTGTTGCTCACCCAATTGAACAAGCAGCATTACATCGTGCACTATTCCATCCTCAAATTCTATCTAGGTATGGGGATGCGACTTGACAAAGTCCATCGCGCTATCCAGTTTAGACAGAAGCCCTTTCTAAAACCGTATATAGAATTTGATAGTAAGAAACGGGCTGAATCCAAGAATCCTTTCGAAAAGGACTTCTTTAAATTTAAGAATAATGCCCTCTTTGGTAAAACCATAGAGGATGTAAGAAAGCGCATGGACTATCGTATCGTGACTGATCCGGAAACGAGTATCAAGTTATGTCGCTCGCCGTTGTTTTGCCACCATGATGTCATTTCCGAAGACATCACTGGTTTTAAAATGTTAAAATCCAAAGTAGAACTTTGCAAGCCCATTTATGTCGGTCGAGCTGTCTCGGATCACTCCAAGTTAGAAATGTACAAGTTGTTTTACCACACCCTTAAAACTTGTCCATTGATCCAACATGTGGAATTAGTAGGAGGTGATACAGACAGCTTCTTCCTAGGTTTGACAACCACTAGCCAAGTCAAGCAGGACGACATTTTAAAATATTTAGCACCCAAGTTTGATAGTTCCAACTATCCCACTGACCATCCGCTTTACTCAATATCAAGTAAAGAGAAGCTTGGCTGCTTCAAGGATGAGTGTGCGGGCAAACAGATAGAGGAGATGATCTTGCTTCGCCCCAAGATGTATTCCATGAAGCTAATATCCTCAGAGCTTTCTATTAAACGGGCGAAAGGCATCTCGAAGTCAATCGTTAGAAAAATGACACATAGGGACTATCAAGATGCCTTAGAATCACTTAAAATTAAAAAAGTAGAAATGACTATTTTAAAATCACAGTCGCATCAAGTCAGAACAACGACGTTTAGGAAACGAGGTCTCTCAGCTTGGGAAGACAAGCGATGCTGGATGAGTCCTAACAACTCATTACCGTACGGCCATCCAGACACTCATCTACCTCCACCCAAGAGACAGAAGCTTTCTCTTCCCTCGTCCGGCCATGTCTGATGATGAATGCTTCCTCTCTGTTGTGGTTGATGTTTTGCTTTTTCACTCCATGGCGTTTTCTATGGGGCGTTGTGAGTGAGTGCCTTGTAACATGTGTCCAACTCCTGATCACTTCATATCATGACTTGCATATCAAATGGTTTTCCTGACTTTGTTTTCTCCCTGCACATGAGTGACTTTGTTTTCTCTGGTGATGTGAGCCATAAAAACTTTGTTTTCTGCTACCATCAGTATTACCTATGTGCGGTGCTATGATAATCGGTTGTGATGATGAATAACATATCATGTACATACTGTGTCGTTTTCCTTTCACATAAAGTTGCGGTTCAAATAGGTGGGACTGACTTGGTAATAATGTCATAAGCATGTCACTGTTTGTAAGGTACGTGAAATATAAAATGAAGTCAGAATCATTTCACTGCTTGTAAAGTTAGAAATAAAGTTGACGTTTGTAAAGTTAGAAATAAAGTTGATGTTTGTAAAGTTAGAAATAAAGTTATAACCATGTCACTATTTGTAAAGTTAGAAATAAAGTTGATGTTTGTAAAGTTAGAAATAAAGTTATAACCATGTAACTGATTGTAAAGTTGGAAATAAAGTTATAACCATCTCACTGATTGTAAGGTTAGAAATAAAGTTGACGTTTGTAAAGATAGAAATAAAGTTGATGTTTGTAAAGTTAGAAATAAAGTTATAACCATGTCACTATTTGTAAAGTTAGAAATAAAGTTGATGTTTGTAAAGTTAGAAATAAAGTTATAACCATGTAACTGATTGTAAAGTTAGAAATAAAGTTATAACCATGTCACTGATTGTAAAGTTAGAAATAAAGTTATAACCATGTCACTGATTGTAAAGTTGGAAATAAAGTTGACGTTTGTAAAGTTAGAAATAAAGTTGATGTTTGTAAAGTTAGAAATAAAGTTATAACCATCTCACTATTTGTAAAGTTAGAAATAAAGCTGACGTTTGTAAAGTTAGAGATAAAGTTCATGTTTGTCAAGCTAGAAATAAAGTTATGACCATCTCACTGATTGTGAAATTGGAAAAAATGTAGTTGTTTGTAATGTTAGGAATAATGTCATTCACAAATGGTTAAGTTAATAAATGTACTATACACTAACGGTTAACATTCACTTGAGCTATATAAAACCCTAAATCCTTAAATCCAAGCGTAGCTAACCCTATCCCCATAGATGATGGACTTTAACAATTTATAAGTAGAGTATAAAATAAAGCGACAAGCATTTCACTGTTTGTAAAGTTAGAAATAAAGTTATAACCATCTCACTGTCTGTAAAGTTAGAAATAAAGTTGACGTTTGTAAAGTTAGAAATAAAGTTCATGTTTGTCAAGTTAGAAATAAAGTTATGACCATCTCACTGATTGTGAAGTTGGAAAAAATGTAGTTGTTTGTAATGTTAGGAATAATGTCATTCACAAATGGTTAAGTTAATAAATGTACTATACACTAACGGTTAACATTCACTTGAGCTATATAAAACCCTAAATCCTTAAATCCAAGCGTAGCTAACCCTATCCCCATAGATGATGGACTTTAACAATTTATAGGTAGAGTATAAAATAAAGCGACAAGCATTTCACTGTTTGTAAAGTTAGAAATAAAGTTATGACCATCTCACTGATTGTGAAGTTAGAAATAAAGTAGTTGTTTGTGATGTTAGGAATAATGTCATTCACAAATGGTTAGGTTAATAAATGCACTATACCCTAACGGTCAACATTCACTTGTGCTATATAAAATCCTAAATCCCTAAATCCCTAAATCCAGCCTTAGCTAACCCTATCCCCATATATTATGGACTTTAGCAATTTAGATATATCATTCACAAATGGTTAAGTCAATGAATGCACTATACCCTAACGGTTAGCATTCACTTGTGCTATATAAAATCCTAAATCCCTAAATCCAGCCGTAGGTAACCCTATTCCCATAGATGACGGACTTTAGCAATTTATAGGTGAAGTATAAAATAAAGTCATAACCATGTTAGAGTTTGTAAGTTAACATCCTTACCAACGAATGTAACATCATGAAAATTTCTTCGGCTTAGGAAACATCAACCACTTTGCTGACTCATATTTATAAATAGCTCTGACTCATGAAGGGGTAAAGCAACAGTCAGTTAGATAAGAATCTAATCAGTCTTGTTCAACCTTTTCACCGACACGTGCGTGGTCGCGTCATACAACATGGATGGCGCCTCAGGTCAGACAGCGTGACCTTTTCAGCGACACGTGTGTTGGCATCATTTCATTTCTATAAATGGCACTGACTCATCATAAAGCGATGAACATTGCTGACCTTTTCACCGACAAGTGTGTGTGGGCAATAGTTGATTGCGATGACTCATTCAAAACGCATCATGTGATTAACACAATTCTATTAACTGTGACTCATACAGATAACGCATTAAAGATTTTACAATGTCAGCTACTTTACTGATGTCACGTGAACAAGTCATGATACAATGTCCGTTGTGAAACACTGCAATATGTACAGGATGCCACTTCCGAATCAGAGCAGCAGGAAAGAGTTCAGTTTCATAAAATATACAATGATTACTGGTTTTAATGTTTGCTAGATTCACTAACATCTTCAAATTAACAGACACTACTAATATTCTTCAATGTCAAGGGACTGAGGCGGAGATGAGGCATGAGTGTTCGCATTTTCTTGACGACTTCGTAACACATGGACTGCATCACGAAATGAGAAAGATTTCCTAGGACTTGGATTTTGCCGCAGCGAAAGATTTAAAGATTTCGACCGTTGCTCATGCGAATGACCACATTTGTGGACGACCGCGATGATATACTAAATCGGAAAGATGGGTATGCAACTGTTCTAAATCGATGTCTCTTCTGAGATTCATTTCGCGCATGGCGTTGATGGTGCGGATGAGGAAAATGATTCATAAATGACAGGAGGGTTGAGTGGACGTCTCTTTTACACTTTTCCAATGAAGGTTTTGGAATCACAATGTAGCAATGATCATTATGTAGAATCAACTCTTGAATGCGAATAAGTGCAATGCCGTCTCCTACGTTAATGACAGGACAAGAGTTGGATAGGACTGCGCGATGCAACCTTCGTAGTCGAAAGCGTTCTAGAGTTATCTGAAGTTGACGTTTCGTACCATGAAATGTAACACACTGATTTTTCCATGATACATGGAGCCATGCTGATAATTTCCACATGATCATGATTCAAACCTGAGTGAAGAATGGTATGCCTAAGAAAGAAGGAGAGAGTATTGTTCATCTAGCTAAGCTGATGGCAGACGTTCACGATACACAGTTCTTCTTCAAAGTTTCCCGTAAAATAGTTGTGACACTTTTGTGAGGGACTCACTTAATCTAGCAGGTTGATTTTTATCTCACACATGTTTTGAATGTTTCCTAACTAATATGCATTCGACTCTTTTAAGAAACGTTACCTGTTGTTATGTGTATACTTGTATGCTGTCGATGATGACTGCAAAAACGTTCAACTGTCTTCATTTACAAAACAGTCTACACACGCATTCAATTTGATAAAGGTAAACAACACATTTGATAAAGCTGGTACGCTAACGAGTGCGACTGCAGAAACATTTCATAAAACTTTTTTCAACGTTCGCTAAGTTTCACAACATCATGTCAAAGACTTGTTACAAAACTTATTTCAACGTTTGCGTTTAGACTTTTAAGCGAACATGTGCTTTACATATTCTACGCGAACGGTTAAGGCGTGTGATATAAAACCCTAAATCCCTAAATCCAGCCGTAGATGGCCCTACCCTTGGATTATGGACTTTAGGACCCACGTGATTAAATGTCATGGAACTAGCTCTCACACACTCAACGTTTGTGACAAGACTTTACCCGGTTTTATAAAACATTCAGCACTGTAGTACTTACTATAAGACCTTTTAAGACTGTGAAACAATCTACACAGTGCAGTAAATCTTTCTAGTGCAGTGGTGAACACTGTTTTCATATAACATTCCAAACTCTCAGTCTTACTGCAGTACAAGACAGCTTTTAGTAAACCTGATGAAGTATTCAGCAATCTAACAGTCATGGAGTCTGAATTTTCTAATAAGGGAACATTTGGCAACTGTCTCCACTCAACATAAAACTTTCTAACACTGTGAAAGTAAGTTACAAGACAATCTACACTGTGCAGTAAAACCTTTTCGATAAAACTTTCTAATGGTGTGGTGATTCGGTCAATCATAGAACTTCGATGATCAAAGTTTTCTTTCACAAACGTGTGTTGTGGTAAAAACTATTTGACTGCACTAACGCTTATATCTGATAACACTTGTGTTTCATAAAACGTCATGATCAAACTTTCTAATTTTACATCAACCTGTGTTGCAGTAAAACTTTTGTACAACATGATACACTTTCTGACGACACTCACGAATAAAACTTCGATGATCAAACTTTACTTTCACAAACGTGTGTCACAGTAAAACTATTTGACAAAACTGTGCTTTTGCAAACCATGATACACTTTCTGACTATGTTCACAAGAGCTTGTTCATTAAAGAAGAGAGAAGTCTGTGATGTGTTGTATGTGGTGCAAGGGTGGCCTCCCGTTTCATCCCTTCATCATTCGTCTCCGTCATAGAGACAGTTCTTAAAAGAACTTATGGTTCATTCTCGCGTGGTTGGCGAAATATCGGGAGACAAGTTCAATGGAAATTTTATGAGGTAACCTGTGGCAGATAGCTGAATGTCGCCCTGGTGGTCAGAGTACAACTTTGAGACGAAAGGCAACCACTTGGAAACATGACGCAGAGAGGTTTCACAAGGATTACCATTGCCAACGTCCCGTGCAGTACTCATCGCTACGGACTTCACCGCTGTCTCGAAAGAACGCCACCAACAGGAAGTATGACACCGAAAATCTCCGTAACTTGCACCGTCCATGACTTGATAGCCAGATATGAGAACGGGTAGAGTTGGTAAGATATTGGCAGACTTTGATCAGCTTGATAGCAAGCCGTAGAGAGGGATTGCAAGCCGTGATTCACAAGCGTTTTGCAACGGAGATGTTTAGTAGCCACCCATGACAGGATAGCTAAGACTCAACCGATTGGCGTTCAAAGTGCTACGTTGAGAACTGTGTCAAATGCCCAACATGAGTTGCCCCAGCGGTTTCGGTATAAAATATGACACACTCCCTTGCCACACTTATCACTACGGCATCATTCGCCGTCCCGAAGGAACACCCTGTCAGTGGAATATCACAGAAAAACTCTCCGTGTCTTTCTCGCTTTCAGTGAAAAGCCGCTTGTATCATGAGAAGACTGGCTCGTACACACTTAACCATGCCTTCATTGACTTCAGCAGGGTCGAAAACCCCAGAAAACCTCCAAAAATAGTGAATTTAAATTTTTCAACTTTTTAGCACTACTTATGAAATTTTATAAGTAGTCCATCCATATAGTTATGATCAATAGCAATCGAACCTTTTTTGAATCAAGTCAAACGGACTTGTAGAAGCAAAGTTACAAGCCTTTAAAGTTTTGGAGTCTTTTATGGCCTGGAGACGAAGGCCATCTCCTGGCGATCCTCTAAGTCTGGCGCCTTAGCTGATGTCAGCAATGAAATTTTCTAAGTCGGGTTCTTACAGAAACCCGAAATTTGGAATGTCCGATGCTATCATCAGAGCTCCGGAGTTCACCTACCCCAACCCATAGTCGGGAGGAGAACTGATTTCCACAAGCAGAGTTTCCACTTATATGGTTTGTGGCGATCAGCTGATGACGTAATATCCATCATCCAAAAACTTTAAACCCGTCTATCTCCGGTTCTACTGCTCCGATTGACTTCAAATTTTGATAGCCATGTTTTCTCGCTCTCCCCTTTCATTTAAGACATCCCTCGACTCTCTACGATGACCAGAAGCCGAGCTGAAAAAACTCGGTCGTTTTTTTAAAAGTTACAAAATCTTGGAAAATGCGCAAAAACTCGATTTTCAGCATGCTCTCATTTGGAAACGAAACCTTCCACGCATCTGAAAAGATAGGATCCTAGAGAACAAAGTGCGGTCTTGCCCGTAAAAGAAACCCGAGCTCTTCATTCACTTCCAATCCTCCGCTATTCATCGCCAAAGGTGACTACAATTTAACATTTTCAGGAAAAAATCTCATGTGGAGACCGAGTGTGAAGAAAATTTTCTACCTTTTCTCTCCGATTGGCTTGAAACTCACCCTCTAGATGCAGAATGTCACGGTGATTCCAAATCTGGTCTTTGATTTCCCGTCCGAGGCTTGGTTCACCTGCAAGAGCGATTTTCGTAAAAATTCTAACTGTCTTTTTTTTCGCCAATGTCCAAAATTTTCAATGCCGTCTCACATCTATACGAAGGCAGATAGGAACAAGCCGTGTCTTCCACTGAATTTGTCTCACTCTCAGCTTTTAAACGAGCTATTGCACGAGTGTCTACGATCTCTAGAACCAAAGTTGGAAGATAGTTGCCGAAGGGGGGGGGGTCAGCACTTTTTCTCTCCGATTGAGCTGGAAAGAAGTTCCTAGACCCAAAATTGGCCAAAACGTCCGAATTTGCACTCCGTTTTTCCATCCGAGACCTCCTTCATGTCGAAAAACGACTTTTCTCATCCCAAAACATCTAAAACCTGACTTTTCCAACTCTGACGTTTTCCTGCCATTTTTCTCTCTCAACCCAGGAAAATAGGACCAAACTGAGCTTTCCACTGCATTTTTCTCACTCTTAGCTTTCAAATGAGCTATTACACGAGTTTCTACGATCTCTAACACCAAAGTTGGAAGTTTGACATGAGGGGGGGGGACGTCCTCGAAATTTTTTCTCTCCGATTTCGCTGGAAACATCCTTCCTAACCCAAAATTTCACGTAGATTCCGAATCTGGCCTCCGTTTTCCCATCCGAGGTCTCCTTCATGCCGAAAAACGACTTTTCTCATCCCAAAACCACCAACACCCACCCTTTTCCAACTCTGACGTTTTCAGAGATTCCACCCCTTGCCTCTCAGGAAAACTCCTCCCTGCCTTCCTTCCCAACCCAAAATTTCATGTAGATTCCGAATCTAAACTCCAATTTCACATCCGAACCCTCCTTCATGACGACTTCCAACTTTTCTCATCCCAAAACGACAAAAACCCACCTTTTCTCACTCTATCCTTCCCACATTCCTACCCTTCTCCCTTCCCACCCCTTGCTGGAAAACTCCTTCCTTCCTTCCAGAGGGGGGATGACTCATCATTGCTCCTCATTTTGTCCTTGATTTTGCCAGGGGATTACTACTAGCAATACCCAACTGTGTTCACCTCGAGTTCATTTAATAAAATCGAAACTGTGTGCACATTGGAGATTTACTAAATGCTAAGGTGCTACTCCATAACCCCTGCAACATTCCGTAAGACGTCTTATTTCGACTGTTTGATTTTTCAATGAATTATGCTTTCTTCCGTGACTTTTTTGATAAAAAGTTCAGCACTTGCCATTATGTAATGATTTACGTAGTTTAAAATGTGATTTTCAAAGTCTTTTGTCGGTCGATACATGCGTCGGTTCTCGACCACGGACATTGACGTCTATAGACATCAAGCGATGTCCATTTCAGACTTATTTACACATTTTCAGAATGCCGTAACGATTGGTTCGCACACCAAAATTGTTTCAAATGGTGCAAATGCGCATTCTTTGTATCTCAAGAGATTGCAGTAACTACTTTTTACAATTGCGATTATTTCGTGGAAGATCCATTAAACATCACATTAAAATAGATACACACATTGCACACACACAGTGATGGCCAGCAAAGCAAAATGCAATTGGTTCATTCTGTAGTTCCTCTCAATAGACAGAAATAGTTTCAAGTCTTACTCAAAACCGTGAATCTATTTCTAGTAACCAACAGTGACACCTTGAGAGAGCATAACAGATCCACGAATTTCGTCTACTGAGAAATTTTTTCCTGCAAAGATCAACTGAATTACTGAAATAAGTGCTATATAAACAGAAAAAAATGTCCAATTTCAGTTAGATTTTCATTTCAGACAATGACGGTGAAATGTTTTGTGGAATCGCGCGAGAGTTTAGCAAAGAATGTCAACCACTGCTATGAGAAAAATTCATTCAGCAGTGAGCAACAATCAAATGGCAAGACTTTTTACATTCTGTTTGCACAAGCTTGCATATCATGAAGCATGAATGCAATGGTTGAGCAGAAGTTGAGCACGACGACAAAGGAACGTGTTTATGACGTGAAAAGTGTAAATTACGGATCGGCTACAGCGGAGCACGCACTTGAAATGCAACATCGGCCTATTTTCCATGTGGAAATTGTCACAACAGAAAGCAATACATACAGGTGGAAGATCAAATTAGCCATTTATATTCAATCGAATCATGATCAAGTCTATAATAGAGACAAAGGCATTGACTTGAGTGGCATTTAGAATCCTCTTATCAATCACTATGCTGTACAGTTCTGTTTTTAGTTCCATTTCTCTCTTCTTTTTTGTAAATAGGATTGATATATTTCTTTGCTATTAATTATTTATTAGTATTTAAGTTTCATTAATTTTTTTCTTTACTTTATCATTATTCATCTCTTTTTTACCTTAAATTATTAAATTTCTCCTTCTCATTTTTTTGCATGTACACATTTTTTTACAGGCTTGCATATACATAGTTTACTTTAATTCAGTTAAATTTGTATGTAATGTACAGACGCTCTTTTATTTACGACATTATAGCATAATCATGACCGTTCAATAATATTACTTTTTTGGAGTCCAATGTCCGTGTGCATGTACCGTTCCAACAACTGTCAGCCTCATGAATAAGACGTGCATTCCGGCCGTCGAAAGCTCGAGCTGAAATGAATACACTAAAATTGATATTCAACGGGTGTAGTTCTCCGGCAAAAAAGAGTATACATTTCCTTTATTTCCTGGAACCAACAAAGAGACGTCTTCCTATCAGGAATATCTTCAACTATCTCATCAATGGCAGCATCCTGATCATCAGTAGAAATATCATTTATAAGATCCATCTGCCAACCTTTGGATAACTCTTCAGTGGAAGGAAGGTCATTATCGACAGCCAAATACTCATCAACCGTGAGAGGTTGGGGAAGAGCAACAGAGGGCTGAGATCTTTTCCATGAATTGCCAGATTTCATTGTTACTGGCTGATTGTGCTTCCACATCAGTGACCGATGATAGCAATGATTTTAGAAATTTAGCATGAATAAAGCAATTCTTGACGGTTGAGCGATTTACCTCTTTGACGGCACTTGTTTTATCCATTGACAAGAATCAACGATTGCAAGTCGTCAGAACCGGAGCTGATGTTTGCCATAATTCGGGAAAATAGACGACTTCCAGGACTTTTTAGAAATTTTAACCTAAGCCGCACGCAATGAAGCCATCTAAATCTGTAATAAGCGTTTTCATGTAAACTTTCGGCGGTACCAAAGTTTTGCTCTCGTGGTTGGCCCAATATGTTTCAGAACGATTGAATCTAACATTTGAAGCAATGCTAGAGTGTCAGGAGCATAATCATCTCGATAAATCATGTACCAATTCAGAACAGTTGAGTGTGAAAGTTATTTAGCGTGAGAAAAGTTAGTTTGATGCGATGAAATAATCAGTTTCAAAGCGTCGAACCAATTTTCTTATGTTCTCTTTCTTCTGCGATTATGCATCTTAGGATTGGAACCGGTCGGCCCGGCCCCGGCCATGAATTTTGGCCAGTTAATTTTGTTGGGCTCATTTGACCATTGGCGACATTCACTCTCTTTTGACGACAAAATCGTTAAGTTAATCAAAAGAGAAACAGCATTATAGGAGCATGTACAATAAGCAGAGCTGGAAAAATTCCACTAGAATTTTTAATTCCAATTCCAATTCCAGAGCAGAAATTTCAATTCCAACTCCAATTCCAATTCCAGTCGAAACAGTTCAATTCAATTCCAATTCCAATTCCATAATAAGATTCAATTTCAATAATTTCATGTCGCGTATAGTGCATTATGCTAATGTATCTAACATTTGCTCGTTCCAATCTAACCCATGTGCCCTTATCCTATCCTCGTTGTTAATGTGTGCCGTTCTCTGCGTCGTTCCTATGTGCGTTCTCATGTTCATAGTTCATATTTCTTGTGTACATGTATATATGTAACCGGTCAGCCTACGCCATTTTCGCTTCGTAAACCAGATATTCAATATCTCGTGAAAAAAGAAAAGAAAATTAAAGGTCAGCAAAGAATCAAATGCTGGAAGAGAGAGATTGGATGCGAATAAATCGATTAATAAACTGACAGAAGAAAGAAATTCAATGTGCTAATAACGTGATTGTTGATGACAGAAAAAACGACGATAAAAATGATATCATGAAAACTGAATAATGGTATTTAAAAAAGGAGATTATAAATTCCGTGATAAGAACGAAATGAAGTAGGGTTGAAAGCTAGCGGGCAGAGATTAAAAGAAACTCTTTCAATTTTCAAAAGAAAGTGGATTTATGGTCAAGTCTCAAAAATTGGTATAACTTAGAAACGATGAGAAATTGACACAACAACAACTACCAACAACAACACATACTACATCTTCAGCAGCTGTTAGAACAACTCCGGGCTCTCGCGGTGCAACTTAACTACAGAAATAACAACAACAACACAGCAGCGTATACAGCAACACATCAGCGAGCGCGATTGAAGATTGACGGTATAAGTGACACTGATATTTATGATAATATTTTGGTATAAATGAGTCCGATCAAATTGAAGTGAATTCAACATTAAGAAGTGAACTGTAAGTTTAAAGTTTTTCTTTTATCGTTGCGCATCGTATCTATATAACTATAGTCTTAAAAATTAGTATTGTTAATTGTTGTGATTGGACATTGCAATTTCAATTTTTGTACAAATAGATTTATCACAGGTCAATCGAAAAAGTGGAATTGAGGTTTATCAGGGTCACTTCCAATTCCAATTCCAATTCCAGTAGATTAGAATATCGTCAATTCCAATTCCAATTCTGACTTTTCCAACTCTGACAATAGGCGTAACATGTTTTAAGAGCACCTACCGCATGCTAGTTACATAAATGTTGCGAACTGTTTCTTAAACACTCAAAGAATTACAAAATTATGCATGTTATTAAACCTACTTTATCTCAACTAAAATTCTCAGAATCCTATATTCCAGCCTTCATGAGCAAAGCAAAAAACCAAGTTCCTCTTTCTTTTAAGGTCCGCTTTGTTTATATCGACCTTTGAAAGTGTGAGATACCGAAGTGACGTCAAATTCTGTTTAAGTGCTAATGGAAATTGACCTTAAAAGAAAGAAGAGCTTAATTTTTGTTTATAAGCATAATGACTATGACCTACCATCGTTTAGTCGCGTATACGAATTTCGTAAGAATTGTGTGTTCCTTAGCCTCTCTATCGTAAGATTATTCCTTATCTCGAATAAATTCATTACATGGGATAGCTTATATAAAACATGAGGCGAAGCAGTTAAAAGGAATGATTGAATTTCAATGCAGCCACATGTAATACCAGTAGGGCCTACTGTCTGAGCACTTCACAGTGGATCGTAGAGCTAACGACATATGATCAATTTTGATTGACGTTGTACCTTGTCAACCCCGGCCTGCCGGTTTTGATTGCGGCATGCCTGTCGGTTTCAACCCTGACACATTGTATATCTTATAGAATTTTCTAGCAATGTATTTTCAATTTGTTAAATATTTATGCGCGCACCAATATTTTGTAAAATGTTTCAAATGTAGATTTCGTTATAGATCAGCAGATTTCCTTTGTTAAAACACTGGCGGTGCTTTAGCAATATTTTCCACGGATTTAAGCAAGTATTTGAGCTTTCCGAAATCTTGCCCCGGTACAGACTTGTGCGTACAATCTCTGTGCATGGTTGATATTTCTGGAAATTCGATATTCATCTCTGAGGCAAAGTTACAGAAAAGCCCCAAAGCTTGTGTTTCAATTAGAACTGTATTTGGAAATCGTAAAACAAACCATAGGTTAAAAGCTTGGTTAGGTATCGTTTTCGGTAACCTTGGGTATCGGTTTCTTAATGTGTACATTAAGAATCTTCTTTCGGTTTTCAAACAACATATTTTGTTGAAAAGTTGCAAAGGTCTACTCCTCACAGTATGATTCAATTCTGATTTATTAAGTAGCCTACTGCATAATTAGCTGACCACAAATCTAATCAGATCCATCATGTGGCCCGCTACTAGAAACGTCTCCCCACCATTGAGCTAGATGGTTCGCATGCAACATGCAAAACTTGCAAGTTACACATCATAACATAGTACATGTGTACATTTAAGAAAATTGACTTCTTTGTCCATGACTCGGTATCCTACAAAATTTGCTTCATGACTGGCTAACAGTTTATTTGCTTAAAATACATACATGCATGTTCTCTGCTAGAACAGCATGTACATGTATTGGTTTTGAAATTCCCAATTCATAAAGGCAATGGCAGTCAACACACCGCATCATCTTGGCCTCCAGACAAAAATAATCGCGCACTGATGTGCAGGGCGAACTGATCTCTCCAAATGTGCAACGGCATTTAAGCCTCACATTTTACAAGCAATCATAAAGATCAATCTTCTTTGTAAATTTCAATTTTCAACAAAAAAAGTCTTAATATTTGGCTACTATAGCGTAAGTTGTGAAATTGTCATCATATCTTGACATCTACTCTACTTTCTGCTACGTTTTTAATTGACCTCTTCCCGAATACAATTTTACAACTGCACAAGTCAAGAAAAAAACTGCACATTTGAATTAAGAACTGCACAAATTGTGTTCAGTTGCCCGTTAAAAAACTCTGACGACTTCTGTAGAAGACTTTATTAATGTCTTGAATGACAACCAGGTCAAGAGGCTGGAGTTTGGAGGTGGTATTGGCGGGGACGAACATAAGTTCATATTTCCAAGTTCCACATTCATTCGAATTACTGAAAAGTGGTCGCAATTCGCAGATGGCAACCTGAGAAAAACGGCCATTTCCCAATTTGTTGTAATTTTTCGAGGGACTGTCTAAAACTAACCGAAATTTGCAGTTGGTAGAATTTATCAGTTGCCCGCGAACACGAGGACAGGTTTCACTGTATTACAGGCTAATAATGTTATTGGTATATCCGCATCTAGGATATCCCGGCCTTTCACGCCTGAATTGAGTAATAGGGCTACTGTCCCGAACATTTTTTACTGTTAGGAACTTATTCCAAAACGCTAATTTGGAATGAAAGCGCTAATTATCTCCCATCAAATCTTAATTTGAAAAGAAAACACTTGAGGTAACTACCTATGTGGCTACCTCAGGCCATGGATCGCTAATCCAGCCATCCATACCTCAGGGACAAGAATTAATGATGAGTAAAATAGCAAGAATCAGGGAGATGATTTCGTTGAAGTTAGCACACACTTCTCCGACACTCCAGCACTCCTACGACCGGTAAATACCGGTTATTATACAATAACTACAAAAATGCTGACAATTTCTGAACAAATCAATTGGTGCAACATGAAAAATGAGTTTGTGCAGTGCTTCAATCGGTGAAATAGTATTCTATTAATCAAGCCTGAGCTTGAACACACACTTCTCCGACACTTCAGCACTCCCACGACCGGCAAATACCGGTTATTATAAAATAACTACAAGTGCGATGGATTGTTTCCAAAATTCCACTGTCGGATCTATTAACTTCCTCAAGTCAAACGACAATTAAAACAACAGAGTGTTTCAAGAGATGTTATTTTTCAACAAAATATGAAATCTCGAGAATGGAGCACAAAACGGTGTGAAAAAGCCCCGTGTGTACGTCATAGTGGGTACGGGTGGAATGCATAATGTAACCGGTACTCCAAAAGTGAATAGCGGCACTAAATTCAAATGCTGAAATGAAACAAGACCGGTTGGACGAATGCACAGTAATCAATTTATGCATGCTCTATCACAGTAGGAAGCACATCATGGAAAGTCAAGATAATATAAAAATGACTTAAGGCATTTATGCAATAAATGCCGAATGTCTCAAATGCGATAATGATCAGGCGATAATGAAAAATCTCATTATTTTTCGGGGAAATCGGTTTTTGCTGCTTTTACCAGATGTTTGTATAGGGAGTTGGATGTACAAGGGAGTTGGGCTGGAAGTTGATATACAAACTCTGTTTCTAGTGACTGTATATAATTTTTTCATTGGAATGCGTACAAACATCCTAACTATAGGTAGCACCAAATACGTGAGCTATTCTTTCGAATATGAATTCGAATTTTGCAGTTGACGGAGCTCGATTTTTGGAATAATTCTTGTCTGTACAAACTCTGCGTCATGAATACATCACTGGTTTTTATTGCATGTGGTTTTCGATTCGGTACAAAATCTTTTTTAAAAGGTTGGCGTTGAAGTTCTTCAACGATGTATACCACACTTGATGGCATCTGACTCCCGAGAAGGATTTGTTTGATCTCCTTGATAATGTTTGTCTTATAAATATTAAAAGATGGGAATGACAATAACGGTGCACAGTAAATGAAAAATAGGCACGGACAAAAGTTTGAAAAGACAAAGTTATTTGCAGAATTAGATATAGGAATTTTGGGGCTTTACAATATGATGACTTGATGGAATCGAAAAGCACTTTTCAGTAGTCGGCTTAATTCTGTAGGTTCACGAAGTGGATGAGAATCGCAGATCACACTTTCCTTTTTAGCAACACATTCCAATCAGCATGCGCATGATCAATCAAATAAACAGCCATATCACAACACAACAAATAGTGAATCTATCGACACAGCCGAGCGAACAAATAGCCGATCGAGTTTGCCTCCACTGTTCAAGACGTGCAGTATGGACACACTTATCTTGTACGAAAATCACAAAACAACAAGCCGCCACTCTGAATACATTGGCTATGCACATGTAGGTATTGCTTAATCCTTACTGATCTGCAAAAAAACCGATTGAGATTCAGCAGTCATCACAGAGTTTTCAAGTCATTGTTATCACTATCAAGTATCAATATACTCAGGAGGGTCGGTGATAATGCTCGGGGTAGTGTGGTAGCCTAATTTACCGTGAACTTTTGATTCAAAAATTAGGGGCAGCACACTGCGTGATAAAACATCTTAACAATAAATAATCCGGAACCATTACTTTTGTTAAACAAGTTGCATCAAAGCTAAAAAAATTTAGCCAATTTTTAAATTATAAAAATATTTATTGAATGCATGTCTAATAACGCGTATATGACCGGCCCTACCATTAATGCGTTCTAAAATCTCTTTCTCACAAAGTCAATATTCTGTCTCTCTTGCTTATCCAGATTAAAAGAAATCGTTGGCCCAACCGAAATACATGCCGTTGTCTCAACGGCTCGCGTGTCCCGGGGATTTGCCATTGATCCAAAGGTCGTCATGCTTTTACCGATTATTACGTACAGAAAGCCAACTGTGACGCTTTGCTCAATATTTGTTTAAATTACGATTGCTTGGGATTTGTTTATATTGCATGCGTTTTGAATAATGCATTCGAATACATGTATTCTTAATGCATTAAGAAGACAGAAAAGTATGAACGAGAAGGAAAAAAGAAAGCTTATAAATGACTTGTCGGAAAGAGGAAAAAGAAATCAGAGAAAGGAATGGGGACAACAAAAATAAAGATGTCACGAAACAGGTCGAAAACATTGACACAATTCGCGAATTCCTGGAAGATATTGCGTTGTTATTTGTGACATGTTTTACCCAGGAATTGCCAAGCATATCCATAATGCAGCATATAAAAGTTGATTGCATGAAGCTGGTTGGTAGAAATAGATTTTATTGGCCTGTGTTAAAGGATATCAGCTGGTAGCCTACCCAGAAGATGATGTGCATTTCACTTCTTGCAATGCATTTATTCAAGCTTGTAGTAGTAGTGAAGTGTATATATTTCATGAAAAATAAAAATCATTCAATACAAATGCTAATACAAAAAAGCGGAGAGTAAAGTGTGACATTTACGTACAAATAAAATTGCAGTTACTCATGAGTTCAATCTCAGCGTTGGAAGGACATATTGAAGTCAAGACAAGCTTTTATAAAAAATGCGTTGCTTCTTCTAGCGGTGCGAAAAGCGTCTATTGCAAAGTGTCTTGAAAAATGTAGACGACGAGGAACGATTTCTCTCAAAGGATGAAGTGGGTTTTCACATTTCAGTAAAAAAGAAAAAAATAACTTGCTGAACAGCTCATCAATATCGCACACTATGTTACACTTACATTTGAATCCGCAGATAATATGGTGAGCACGTTTCGTAATGCGACGAATCTTAGATTGTACACTTTGAGTTCGGTGACAAACAATGGGAGCAGCATACGTTAACACAGATGAGATAATCGCGCGATATACTTCAACAAGCTGATTTTTAGATAGATACGGTTTTAGTCGACGAATGACATAAAGCCTTTGTGAACATATTTTCGAAACTGATTTAAAATGCTCGTCCCAGCTTAAATTAGCAGACCAGATGACACCAAGAATTTTTAGGACTTTCACTACCTTGATATCAGGTATAATTGGCACGGTAAAATTGAGAGAGCATTTGAAAATTATTTGCTTGCTTTTCGATTTGTTGATGACCATGCACTTTTCGTCCACCCAAGACTGAATAGTTGACAAATTGGAGGGCGTGGGAGACTGATAAACTCTTTCAATCAAATTTAAGTCATCTGCGTATTTCACTATCTTTGCATTTTCTGAAGAGACTTGTAGGGATCCAAAAAAGGCGCCGAACAGATATGGAGCCAGAACACTTCCTTGAGGCAGCCCAGATGTTGCAGGGTAAACGGGACCAAGTAAATCATCTGACTTTACCCGTTGTTGTCTGTCAGTGACATACGATAGCAACCAAATTAAGAACCCATGGTTTATTCCACGTTTGGAGAAATCGTTGATTAGTCTACTATGGTGTATTTTATCGAAGGCCTTGGATAGATCGATGCTCGTTAGGCGAACGGCGACGGGGAAGGTTGGTCCATAAATCCTGTTATAACATCCTGCGTATGTACAAGAGCTGTCGAGGTTGAGCCCAGGGGTCGGAAGGCGTGCTGCTCACTGCCGTGCCCGTAGAGATTCAGTAAGCTATTTTTCATTGTGCTCAAAGCAATTTTTTCAAAAAACTTGCTTAGGGAAGGAAGGAGAGATATTGGTCTGTAATCTGCAAGGCTTGGTACTTGGCTGCAAGGCTGTACTTTAGATTTTATGGCATGTGTCACGAAATAATGGAATTTTGACATTAGGCTTATAGATTCGCAATTCTCATTGTTTAAGCATGAACATTCTCGTAAATAATCGATCAAGCTATATGCTAAAATGCTATAATTGATCTATTTGAATATTTCCGACATTCGGTCCAACATTTTTTGTTCAATTTAAGCTTTTCCCGTCACTGGTGTTGCTCCTGTCAGTGGTGCAACCTCAATGTCACTGGTGCTGCACTACCATATATCCATTTTTTAAAGGCATTGTTTCAAGTTGATTGACCGGCACCAATTTGTAGGATGATATAGCCACCTCATATTCATGTATTTGTTGGTTTCACGTATTCTCTAAAACCTGAAGCTGCGTACCCATTTCTTGCAACACACTGACTTTGGTCCGTCTGTCCCGCCAACTGATCTTTAGCACTCTTTTATTAACCCACATTTCGGCTGCACGAATGGCTGTGACGTCGGCTACTTTCAAAGTCCAATTATTGCTACTATGCCTCGGATCCAAACGTTAACAAGGACCAACGCTACTACCACACGTAGCCTTTTTTCTAGCTTTCCTTATCTTTCTGTCTTTCCAGATATCCGCAAGCTCAGTTGTTCATTTCTTAGCCATTGCAATCCTTGCTCGGATATCCTTGCTACAGTCGCTATTTGAGCATTTCACAGATCACATATACTTGCAGTAGGCAAGGAGCAGTTTCTCATATGGCTCATTAAGGAGTTCGTTCAGCATCCCTCCCACAAAAGGTCTGATGTATTTAGGCATAACTACAGGTCATCTAGAACATCCCTAGGTAGTTCGAAAACATAAATTGTGGTGACAGCAAAAATCTGCATGAGTTTTAAAAATAGTGCTTAAATAGTGCTTACAAAATGTGAGTAATGTGAAAAATATGTTGCTTTTGAAAATTCAAATTTTGAGCCATTTTCTCTGAGAAATGGTGATAACAATTTATATCTGTGGAATCCTCTCAGCATAATCTTTCCGATATGGTAGTAAAATTTGCATATAATGTTCAGATATGTCAATAAATCTCCTTTAGATAAAACATAAAAATCTTGTCTTTTTGAAATTTTTTTCTCTTGAAACTTGGCTTAATTTTTTATTTCTTAGATTTTTGAGCCGCATATCCTGCAATTTCAATGCACACATTTGTAGTTCAGATCTTAAGGAACAAATAGCTGCCCACCTGCTCCACCAACTCGTCTCCCAAACTGATGTTCGCCTGCATACCCGTCACAGATGATATACAGATGATGCACCACCTATACAATCTTTCATCTGCTGTTGCACTCCCTTGTAGTGTGACCGCTCATCGCATGCTCCATCATAACCTTATCCTCTTAATTTTGTCACATCTAATCAAATCGTTCGCATGAATTTGCTGAGTAACTTGGTGATTCGCAAATCGTTAGGATGCGAAGCGCTTTGTGTGAAGAACGTGTAGTCGAACGTGTACAACAACGTGTTCGAATACATGTATCGCGCGGTCAGCGGGGCCGGTAACAACCTTCACTTGGGGTTAAATTGGTTCTAAAAGTAGATCTGATAAAATTTAATTGTCAGTGCTTCTCAAGTGATAAAGTCAACGGTCCTGAACTATTCGCTACCTCTTACAAAACATAACAACTCTATCTGTCACGATAGCCCTCTACTTTAATCTCTGAAGGAATTTGTATCTACCTATTGTATGCGATCTTAGAGCAGCAGGTTAAGTAATAAATCATGCTTTCATTGTATTAGCACATACTTCCCTTCACATTTCAAGCAACGCATTGTCGTTGCTTGTGCCATTATCCAATAGAACGCCGAAAACTCTCAACGGCTGATAAAGGGTAGACATCATTCAGTGTTTCTTTGCTTGAGAACGCGTTTTCCTGCATCTAATGATACATCTGACCATCGCATCAGCTCTGGAATAATATGGCTCTAGAATCAACAATTAAACATCTACTCAGTTGCAGGAGAGGTGCTCACGTTTTAGTTGTCTGCATTCTTTTGGCTGCTGCAATCGTCTATTATTACAATATTCGTTTGTCTACAGAGAACAAAGTCATTTTCAAGAAATTGGCGAAAAGCAACATCGAAGGTTTCCCTGTGATCAATGGAAAGTCGGCATTTGCTATCAATGCGAAAACAACAGCTTCGTTGCTAAAAGCTAAACATGCATCTATCACGACAGAAAAAGTAAATTCTCATCTCAATGTCTACGACTTGAAGACAAATATCTCAGACAATCTGCGTCGAGCTACTCTGAAGACCAATCGTGGAAATACTCCAATTTTTGTGTATCAGGGTGCTAAAGATAGGTGGGTATCTGAGGCCATTGTTCAAAAAGGAGCATGGGAAGGGTCCCTTATAGACATTTGGCAGCAATATCTTTTAAATGATCCACAATCATGTGGCTTTGACATTGGTGCTAATCTTGGTCAATATGGCCTTGCTGCTATTGTCATGAATCGATCGGTAGTGTTTGCGGATCCCATCGAAGGAAATATCCGTCGCATAACAAAATCGCTTCAAGTTGGAAAGTATACATCTCGTGCTACTGTTCTTCTAAATGCAATTAGCGATAAGTCAATGAAAGTGTATTTCAGAACATTCCCAGGGAACGTTGGTGGGACTCAGATTTTGGCTGAGAAGGATAAGCGGATAGCTGACCAATCACTCGGCTTTGGTTACACAGTTACATTAGATGACCTGATACACCTGTGTAAAGATCAGACAGTTGTAATGAAGGTCGACGTTGAGTGTCATGAAAAATCGGCACTAGGACGTGGTGAACAGTTTTTAACAAAACGCAAAGTGATTGCAATTATTATGGAATGGCATGATTGTACAGCTGATGCGGACTCAACTCCCAAATTCATTGAAACGATGGGGAAATACGGTTTCACAGCTTATCAGCCTGCATATCCTCCGGTAACCGTCTTAGATGTAAATAAGGCGCGGAAGAAATGGCCTGGTGACGTCCTGTGGATACATGAAAGGTTTTTCAGAAAATATGTTTGAATAACTGTGTCCAATATGGACAACCAAGGTGTTGGCTGAAAAATATTCTGTTTAACATCGAGGGTTTTTGGTAAGGACTGATACTCACTTGAGTAATTGAAGCAGTTAAGGCAAAGTAGATGGTCAATATTGTTCCCAGCATCTCGAAGTCATTGAGCATTTTGTGAGTTGCCTAATCGACGCGACCTTCGCAACTCGAAAAGGTGGGTGTTCACAAAAATTTGCGCCTTTAGCTTGAACTTCTGCTGAAGGTCTCTTTGATTTTTTTGTTGGTCAGAGCTCACTTTTTTTGGATAAAGCCAGCAATTCTAATTTTCAAAACAAATTTGGAAGATGTTATCGCTTGGAATTTGTGATTTAGTTTCATCCAAAATATTTTGATAAAACTCAAATTTTAGATTCTTTGTTTTAATTCATACTTTTGTAGCAAGTTTGAAATATCGCAAAGCAAGTGCAAACAGTAAATATTTTGATGTTGATGTCTAAGTTGCTCTTCCTATTCTCCAGCATTCTGTCTGCAATTGTCCACAGATCATTAAAAGTTTGATTCGCAGCACGGTGATGAATCATTATTCATGGAAGTATTTTGAGGTTGCTGTTCTAAACGAGTTCTTTCTCTTGGAGTCGGCCATACCTACGATATCCTTATGAAATGATGATAATGAACGTTATCTAACCTCGGAGTAAATTAGGCAGAACTCCTTTTTACAATATTGCCGATAATCACTCACACTAAAAATTATCGAATAACAGTAACGAAGATAGTTTTGAAAAATGAAAATCAGCTCGTTACAAAATTAAGATCAAAGTACAAGTGCTTGAATGACTTAAGAGTCTGAAATTGCTCTACGACAGCTGGAAATTCATTGATGGAGCACGGACAGAAAAGCATAATACTTTCTAGTTTGGCTCGGCTGAAGGAAATACTTAGCAGACTTTTCTCATTCGATCTCAAAGAGCGCGCGGCCGGTACTCCGAAACGAAAGCAATTGTCACTGATGTAGGTTGGTGCCAATTCATTCAGAGCCATATTCAAGGCCTTATAGACCATGACAGATGTCATGCACGCAAAACTGAAGAAAGTTAATTAGTTTTCTGTTCATGGCATTGAGCGATACATAAGTCATAAGTCATAAATGTATATTCTGAAATATACAGAAAACGCAAAGCGATGGCCGCAAGGGCACTTACAAGTAAGCGATGATAACGTGTTACATATGCATACGCAAAGTTTAGCATCAATAAAAAATACATGAGATATATATTTACAAATACACCAAGTGATCATGATGTACATGCACATCATAAACAAATTATATGAGACCTACATACTCGTATTTACAAATTTTAAGAGTCATCATGATATACATCATATACCATATACAAAATACGTGAGATCTATAGGGCCTATATTTACAAATTTGAAAAGTGATGATCACGACATGATAAGAGTTCACTGGATGGGAGTCTTCACAAATGAGCAAAAGAACGTAAATGCTTAACATCTAATATAGAAATGAATGTAACAAAATCATCTATACAAAATTTACACTTTAATGATCATGATCACAATATATGCAAATTCACTCGGATCAATGATATTGAGACTCTTATTGATCTTCATTAGAATGAGAATCATCTTCAATATGGAATGTAGGAATGTATCTAAATAAAATTTACCATCACGTAAAAAATGCACTTGTCAAATAATTTTATACGAAATCACATATTAGCAGTCACAGTATGAGCAAAATTCACTTAGATCAATTGATTTGAGTCTTTTCTTGAACATCATGAAGGTTGGAGCTTTCATTATTGAATTCACATTGTCTGCAAAGCGTATGTTCAATATCATTATCATCATTCTCATCGTTTTTATTGATTCATAGAGTAACTAAGTAAGTAAGTAAGTAAGCGTTTATTCAAATATTGAAAATCGTAAAATTACAGAAAGAGACACAGAAAATAATAGCAAAAATACTGTCATTGAATCAATAACACATCTTGGAAGATACATGCATGTATTAATTGACTACACAAACTAGGAATTTACGTAATAATTCAGCTGGAATATTCATTTAAAAGGACACACATCCAAGGAATGAATGAGTGGAGTCTACGTGATGTCTTCACACTAGGGATACATACTCGTAAATGATCAGTACGGGGCAAACGAAGAGGAATCAACGGATGCAGTGGATGCTCGTCATGAAATTCACAAATGTTAAAAAAGTTGGTAGCACGTGCTCTTCTAACATTGGCAAGAAGAGGAAAATTACCACAATCACATGATTTACCACAAATAGTTATGTGGGCACGATTTTGAAATCGTTGAAGTTTGGCTTCAATTTGACTTGGTACAAAAATAAATAAGGGAGCACAGTAAAGTTGCAGACTAGTAATTAAGGAATGATACACAGTGATAAGTTGTTTCACGGGAATAACAGGTTTTAGCATTCTTATAACATCCATGCGTTGAGCGGCAACTTTCAAATTCTTATTGAAATGCGTATTCCAGGTTAAATTACAAGTCCAGTGAAGACCTACAGCATCGACAGATTTTATGCAATCATACGCAGCTGGAAAAGGCTCACCACGATGAAAAATCATCTGCACAGATTTATCCAAATTTAAAGACATTTCATGCTCCAAAATCCAATTATAGATATGAGACAAATTATTAGAATCATTTCCAGTAGACAGACAAATAGGGTTATATCGTCAGCATAGACAGTTAAGGATGCATCGGACGAAACACTGAGTGACCCCATAAAGGCCGCGAACAACGAAGGCCCAAGTGTAGAACCCTGGTGTATGCCAGAAAGTACAAATAAACTTGGTCCATAGGAACCATTTAGCTTTAGCCTCTGGGATCTGTCACACAAATAGCTTTTTAACCGCAAAAGGAAACCGCGATTAACATGATTGACCAGCAGGTGATTTAATAGACAATTGTGACCCAATTTGTCAAACACTTTCGTGAAATCAAGGCAAGTCAATCTCACAGATCTGGCATCGTTCATTTCAAGATATGAAGCTACAGCATCGCGAATGTTTATCAAAGCACTGGTTGTTGAACCAAATTTACGAAACGCGTGCTGTGACGGCCCGTATAGACCGGAAATTTCTGAAGTCACAGAATCAAGGACGAGCCTTTCAAAAAATTTTCTGATAACCGGAGTTATCGCAATAGGATGAAAATATTTTGCACCAGGGTTACGACACTTCGGAACTGGTACCACGTCCGTACGTTTCCAACAGATCGGATAGGTTCTAGTATCAACGGATGTTTGATAGATATGATGCAGAGGAAAAGAAATCCAGTCAGCGCCATCCTTGAGGAGTCGGTTTGGGATGCCATCACTGCCCATAGACTTCTTCAAAGAAATACGGGATAACGCTTGACTCACACCGGCGACACTTGAATTTAACCTCCAAGGCTCATTGAAGATGGAATGCTGACCGATATTCGTACCATAATTAAAGTTCTTGGAAAGTTCATCATGAATAGCATTAAGAACACCTTCATCACTAACATATAATTGCTTCAGATGTCGAAAGGCATCGTAAGACGTTTTACCACGTACCTCATCGACCACCTTCCAAACATTCCTGGCGGATTCCATTTGACGCTGACACCAGATCCTCTAGGACTACTACAATGTAGTCGATAGAGTGCCGATTCAAAAAATGTTAGCAGACAGTAAAAATTTTTATATCAAAAGATTCAATTTTTGCGGAGATTACGTTACTGCAGTCTAACGAATATCTGGTAAATTTTTAAGAAGCTTAATTTTAGCAAATTATTCCTGTGTTTATATACTAGCGATTTGGTACCTCTATAAAAGTACCGCAAGATGAGATAATTTGAGATATTGGGGTAACTTGGGACAGTGGGGTGACTTGGGACAAGGCCAAAAACGGACGCTGAATCTCATCTGTAGACAAGTAATTATGTCAAGTCAAGATTTACTACTTAATATAAACATTTGTAGTGAATTTCCTTTGACAAAAGACGTTTTCGAAATTTTTGTTTGAATCTATCGATTTTTGAATCAGGGTTTTCGAAGAGAGAAAAAGCACGTGCATGTAAAAAAGTTGCTCAAACTTTATTCTTCACACAAGTAAGTATGTCAGACAAAATGATTTAATTCATGGAATTAAGTTAGTATTAGTATATTACTGCTTTTGAAGTGGAATTCGCACTTATTGCTGCGATATTTTTTACTTGACATCTAATAGATTAGTGTAGAGACATATTGTCCCGAGTCAACCCCAACGGAATGGCTGAGAAATAACCACTACCTTAGTTAGTTACAGTTTAAACCTGATAAAGTATAGAAGCAAAAATGGAAACCATTGAAGATAGCATAGGCCTCTAAAAACAAGATCTACACGTATATTTCGTCATTAAAGAGTTCAGGTGCTGATGAAAACCAAAGTCTTGACTTAGAAGGCATAGATAAGGGCACGTGCCTGATTGTCGATGTGCAGACGGTTTCCGGAAGTAAAAAGAATTTCGTCGGTAAAGTGACAAGTATTTTTACTGATTAAATTCAGAACAATCAACGTCATTTAAAAATGACATTTCTGAAGGCATATCCTCATGTGAGCACGTACTTTGAATGGCCAACCGGTGCTGACTATTGAAAAAATTTTCTGATTACATTTGATAGTCTGCGTTAAAATACTAACCTACGTTGTGATAACGGGCATTCAAATATAATGAGTTTTCATGTCCCATTCACTCAGTGATATTATATACTTATACAGTGGAATCCGCTTAATTGGACCACCGGATAATCGGGGCATCCGCTTAATTGGGGCATTTGTTCATAAACAGAATCATTTATATCTAACATATGTATGAATATGTCGTTTTATTGGGGCAAAATTCCGCTTAATTGGGCCAATTTTACACAACACATCAATTATTTTAGTGACTGTTTTTTAGTCAATTGGCAGATTTGTGACACTTATTAAAGCAAACAATTTGATTTCATTGTTCTTGCATCGAAAAAAACAGTTTTGCACAATAAATAGCTTTCTGGCCATTTGATTATGCAATCTTGTTAACGTGGGTGTGTACTGATGGTCCTGATGGTCATCTCTGCTATTCATATGCATCTATCTATAAGTGGCTCAAAAAAATCTATGGACCGTTTTACCGTACTGTGCTGTACTAACATGGATGGCTCGGACAAACTTCGACTTCTCGTAATTGGGAAAAGTAAAAAACCTCGTTGCTTTTCTTGCATAAATGTCGACAAATTACCTGTGCTCTACAAATCCAACAAAAACGCTTGGATGACAGCCGCTATCTTCGAAGAGTGGCTTCGTGTATGGGATAAAATCCTACGTCACTCAGGCCGCTCTATTCTGCTCCTGGTTGACAACTGCTCTGCCCACCCAAAGCTGGATCTTTCTAACATTCGTCTCGAATTCATGCCTCCAAACAAGTAGTAAGTAAAACTCCACTTCTGGATAGCGCAAGATGGCCGCCATCGCTGACGTCCCCCCCCCTCTGGACCGGCAGCGTGTCGTGGTCGGCCGCCGTGGTGTTTCGGGTCTGACGTCCCCCCCCCTCTGGTCGACCGTCGTGTAGCGCGCGGTGATGTGGTGTCTAGGTTGGCGTAGTGTGCCGGCCAGGTTGGCGTGGTGTGCCGGCCAGGTTGGGAGGGGTGGACTGTCGTAGCTCACCTGAAAAAATCCTAAGTGTCAGAGTGGCTTTGTATGGGTAAAATTTTGAAAATTTTCCAAAGTGTGGAATTTCGACCTGGGACCGTCACCAAAACATTTTTCATCGAATTTCACTGACCTCCCCCCCCCTCTGGACAGCTAGCTTCGATCTTGGCTTCTAGTGGACGGATTTTGTCGTGCCATAGCTCGTTTGAAAGCTAAGAGTGAGACAAATTCAGTGAAAGAAACGGCTTGTTCATATCTGTCTTCGTTCAAAAGTTAGAGCGGTTACAAGATTTTAGGTCGGAGCTCGCTCACCTGAAAAAATCCTAAGTGTCAGAGTGGCTTTGTATGGGTAAAATTTTGAAAATTTTCCAAAGTGTGGAATTTCGACCTGGGACCGTCACCAAAACATTTTTCATCAAATTTCACTAACCCCCCCCCCTCTGGACAGCTAGCTTCGATCTTGGCTTCTAGTGGACGGATTTTGTCGTGCCATAGCTCGTTTGAAAGCTAAGAGTGAGACAAATTCAGTGAAAGAAACGGCTTGTTCATATCTGTCTTCGTTCAAAAGTTAGAGCGGTTACAAGATTTTAGGTCGGAGCTCGCTCACCTGAAAAAATCCTAAGTGTCAGAGTGGCTTTGTATGGGTAAAATTTTGAAAATTTTCCAAAGTGTGGAATTTCGACCTGGGACCGTCACCAAAACATTTTTCATCAAATTTCTCTGAACGAGGGGGGGGGAGGTCAGTGAAATTTGATGAAAAATGTTTTGGTGTCGGTCGCAGGTCGAAATTCGGAAGTTTTAAATTTTTCAAAATTTTCACCACACTGGAGCTCTCACACTTAGGAATTTTTTCACTTGTGGCATGTTACATGGACATGTGCTGACGGACCAAGTTCCCGTAGTCATATCAGAATGGTTCAGGTGTCATATGATAGAGAATGATGAGACGAATCGTTTGCAACAAACCGCATGTCGCTACGATGAATACTTTCGGAGATAGAGCCATTTTAAGTTTTCTTCCGAGCATATATAAACCCCCGACAACGTAAGTCTGATCACTTCATCGAAAGACGAGGTAAGCGACGGTCGTCGCTCTGAGCTCCCGATATCGGGTGTTTCAAAGGACTCTATCTTTTGAAGTAGGCAAGCTATCTTCTTACTTCAAAGTTTTTATGATAGAGTTTGATAGTGTCTTTACTACTGATAAAATTTTTTAAAAGTAGTATGAGTAGTAAAATGCGGAATTTTTAAAAAATTCTTAATTTTCAGTTTTTTCAAAGTTTTAACATATAGACTAAGGTTTTTAAGTATCCTGAGTTCAAATCTGCTATCAGATTTGAAATTTAACTAAGTCTAAGGCAGCTTTGAGGGGTTAGATCCCAGCTACTGATCACTACCTTTGACTCGGCGTTCCTGTTACCACTTCGGGGCAGTGACAATGATGTCTTCAGCTGTAAAGAGCGGGTATCGGGGAAGATCTCTCACTTCCCTAGTGATCAGTACAAGGCCTTCGGGCTGTCGACGGGATCGAGTGCCACTCACTACACTCTTTAGGAATATGACTGTACTACATGATTCCAAACTTATACAAATTTCATTATCTTACAGTTAACAATAAAATCTAACATGGCTAACGACAAAAATCGTAAATACCACATCAAAATGTGCTCATGTGGGCGAGTTAATCGCAGTGCGGACGCCAAGGCTCATGTCAAGAAGGCGGGCACCGGCCACATGATTATCTTGAATAGGGTTGCGTGCGTGAAGTGTAGAGTGCTGAAGGGTGATGAGGATGAGGCGCGTTTTTACAGAGTGCATGCTGACTGTAGTGGTGGTTTAGTGACTGATTTGAGATTTACACAGTTGATTGTGGAAGAGAGGGAGCGAATGTTGGCGATCGAGCGAGAGGGTAAGGCTGAGAATGTTGTTGAGAATGTTGTTGAGAATGATGAGTTGGCGAGAGCGGTTGCGTCGTTGGAGGGTGAGATTGAGCGAAAGAGAGTGCTTGAGAGTGATGATGAGGATGATGTGGATTTAGATAGGGAGCGTGTGAGGAAGCGTGTGAGGAAGTTGAGCTCTTCGTCGTCGGAGGTGTCAAACATCGTCATCACCGACCCCCCGAAGAGCTCATCTTCCCCAAAAGTGAAGAGTGGTGGGATTCGTGTGCAGTCGGCGAGGTGGTTGAAGGATGAAGAGAAGAGGCATGTTTCGCAGCAGATGGCGCATGATTTGTTGATTAATAAGTATGAGAGTTTGAAGAAAGTGAAGGATGAAGTTGTGAAGGAGTTGGATGAGTTGAAAAAGAAGGAACTGAAGTCAAAGGAGGTAGCGGATGAAAATATTAGAATGAGGCGTAGTATGACTGATTTGAAGAAAAAGACGCGAGAGTTGGAAGAGAAGAATGATGAGTGTGAGAAGAGGGCGAGTGCTGCGGAGAGAAGAATGAGAGATGCAGAAGCGAAGTTTGAGGAGATGATGAAGGAGATGAGTGTGTTGAGAGCGAGGAATGTTGAGTTGGAGAGGACTGTGGCTCGGCGGGGTGATGAGAGGCAGGCGTATGAGAAGTTGGAGCGCATGAGGGATGAGTGGGAACGTGTGAATGAGGATCGTTTGTTTGAGTTTCACATCCCTATTCGGGATAATCATTTGGCCGGCGAAGTACTCGTGAATCAAAATCTGGACGAGTCCATCCTATGTTATAACGGCCATCCGACGAAAAAATGCCTCCACGCCAGCCTACGAATGCGCGGCCATCTCCACAAATTTTCGATTCGGAAACGCGCGAGACTGCCAAAGGATGACTAACTTGGTAAGTGAAAAAGTAAATAAGATAGTATATCCTATTCTAATACATATCATTTTCATTGCAGATCTTTGCCCGCCTTCACCACCCCATCAATTCACTCCCGAGAACGAACCATCGGCTCTCTTAAGGGCCACCTAGGGGCAAGACATGATAGAACCTCCACGCGGTTTGCCCTGGGCAGTCTTCGGACCGGCGAATACTATCATTAAGTTGAATCTGCTATCAGTCAACTTGAACGTTGCGTCGCGTTAGAGGGGTATATAAACCACTGCCTCTCATTTCATTTCATTTCAATCATGCAGACGCCGAACAGTCAAGTCAGCTCTCCTCGCGGACCGCAGTTAAGGCCGCGAAATTTATTTGAGGAGTTTGTCAGGCTAGAGGAGTCAGACAGAGTTTTTAATAATCTTGCTCGGATTGGCAATCCGATGACAGCAACTGCTGTCAATCCAACGGAATGGCGCTACATTCCACTTTTTAGCCATGTACCAGTTAGTGTGGAAGTCGACAGTGCTACCAAAGAGAGAGTCAAAGACTCTCTCAGCAGAATTGGTAGGGTGTAAGATGACGTTACTCCCGAGAATGAACCATCGGCTCTCTTAAGGGCCACCATGGGGCAAGACATGATAGAACCTCCTCGCGGTTTGCCCTGGGCAGTCTTCGGACTGGCGAATACTATCATTAAGTTGAATCTGCTATCAGTCAACTTGAACATTATGCAGTCGATTGCTATCCCTGAAGCATTCTGATTCGCTGTTGAGCAATTCATTGTTGAAAACCCTATATAAGCCAGAAGATTGTAGCGCTTCTCATTCAATTTGAAGTCACGATGGAAGCGACATCTGCCGACAATATTCCCGTCTTCATCGATAAAGACAACGCCATTCCCGAGTTCGTCATCCTCGACGAGTGGGATGAAGAGGATGAGAAGAAGGGGAAGATCAAGAGGATCGTTTGGACGGATGAGGTGTGGACTCCTAAAACCACCCGCATCCGAAAGGTGCCAGATGCACCAGTACGACCTCGGCGGTATAGGGTCTATGACAACCTAACCGTCATACCCATTGACTATTCCAGCCAATAGTCAAATTCACACCCCCCGAGAACGAACCATCGGCTCTCTTAAGGGCCACCATGGGGCAAGACATGATAGAACCTCCTCGCGGTTTGCCCTGGGCAGTCTTCGGACTGGCGAATACTATCATTAAGTTGAATCTGCTATCAGTCAACTTGAACGTTGCAAATGAAGTTCGGTGTAATACTTCCTTTCGACGGGCGTTCCTGTAAAGGGCGGCGGTGAAACCCGTAGCTATGTATACCGCAAGGGACATTCGGCAATGGTCAATCTTGTTAAACCTCTCTGCGTCATGTTTGCAAGTGATTGCCTCTGTCTCAACGTAGTATGCATTCGCGTCAGGGCGACATTTAGCCAACTGTCGAAGGTTGCCTAAAACTTTCCATTGCATACGTTATGAGAACCTTGAGTTCTACCTGTCTCTATCAATGAGACGAATTGATGAATGGAATGAAATGGGAGGGCACTCACGCGCCACACGCAACATAACACACTTCTCTCTTCCGTAGTCTAACAAGCTCTTTACACATGGATCGCAGTCGATTGCTATCCCTGTATCAGAAGTGTAAGCTATCTTAATTTTATTTGACACTATTTCATCTATCATCATCATCATCGTCCATATGAAATGTTTTAAGATTTACAAGTTAGACTAAGCGTGCTACTATTTCCAAATGAAAAAGTATACATGGTTAAATCATCCACTTAAGCCCATCCGTAGTCTAACAAGCTCTTTACACATGGATCGCAGTCGATTGCTATCCCTGTATCAGAAGTGTAAGCTATCTTAATTTTATTTGACACTATTTCATCTATCATCATCATCGTCCATATGAAATGTTTTAAGATTTACAAGTTAGACTAAGCGTGCTACTATTTCCAAATGAAAATGTATACATGGTTAAATCATCCACTGAAGCCCCATTCAAGTACGTCAGTATGAAAGCAAAGATAATATGAAATAAAAATTTATTATGGCATGTATTTCAAAAGGTCTTCATCGTCAATATCGTCCCAGAGTCTGGCTTCACATAGATAGCAAAAACAGTTCAGTTGCTTTAATCGTTCTTCCACTGCGAGCCTCACTTTATCAATATACTCCCACTCCTCCATAGTTCGTGGCTGGGAGTTAGCGGTGTACCACTCCCATAATTGGTGGAGGAATTTCGTGCTGGTGATCTCCATCACATCGTCAGTATCGTACTGGAGATACTTCCACCTCACGCCTGTTAAGTCGGGACACTCCTTCTCACATACACTCTCTTCGTTGTCCGCTGGTAATAACACCTTCTCTACCTTCGTTGGAGCGTTTGGTGTTGAGGATGGAGAAGAGAATTTTGTGTTTGGTGTTGTCGGAGGGCTTGTCATGTTGACTGTGAATAATAACTTTGAAATGTTTTCTAATTCTTAAGTATCAACAAGCAACCAATCAGAATGAACAGCCAATGAATGATGAATATGAAAGTATATATGTAAAGTGACATTCGTGTCATTTCACTCTGTCTTTGAGACGCATAAGTGAACTGTTGTCTAGCGAATTCTGTCATTATTTGAGGCGTACAAGTGAATTCCAAATTTGAGACGTATTATTTGAGTGAAGTCTCTATCTTGTTGAAGTATCAAGCTTAAACATAATTTCGTTGAAATGGTAAGTTGAAAATTTCTTCACTCATCTCCCTCAAACGTGTGGCTAATAGCATCTTCCTCAATTTCAGGCATCAACTTCATCACCAACACCCTCCCTTCTCGAGGAAAGTTTAGAGTTGTTGAGTCAAGGTAGGTTGTAACAATACACTGAGACTTGAACAGAGATGAAAGAATGATTTCTCTTTCAGGTGATGTGAGTTCCAGCTCAGGACCCTCGCGACAAGGCAACGAGTGGGAATGTGCCGACTGCGGACATATGTTTACAAGGAAGCACAGTCTCCTTCGACACATCAAACAACGTGTGTGTCAACGCAAAGCGGCGTCAATCTCCGGAGGTGAAGTTGATTCTGACGATGACATCTCCTTTCCTTGCGATTTGTGCCCTCTTTCTTTTGATAGTCACTTTCAGCGATCTTCGCACAGACTTCAACACACGCATGCAAATGATCACTACACCAACGGTACCTCTACCATCTCCCTCATTAATGTTTCACATAATAATTTAGTACGCGACTACTGCATGGAGTCCAATACTCAAATAGTAGATTTTCCTGAGTGGCTCCTTCAAAGTTCAAACATTATCGAAGCGCTCTTCAACAATTTAGACAATTTTAGAATGAAGGCGCTCATCTACCTTAAACTAAAATATATTAAGATAGATTTTCAAACGGGTCAAGTGACGGAGAGAATACAGTTTCATGTTCCTTCCTCTTCCGCAACCGAAGTTGTAGACTGCGAGTCTTGGCTAAATTTTCACATTCAATGTTTAAAATCAAATGTAGATAAATTCAATCAACGCGACAGCGCTCTCATTTTTGATGGTGTGGACTCAGCCATATTCTAAATTTCACTATTAGAAAGTCATGCAGCTCGAGGTACATTTAAACTACCAAAAACGTTGTATAATAAGAAAGCTGTCATCAATGTCGATTGTAAATCACAGTGTTTCAAATATGCAGTCCTATCCATCCTTCACTATAATGATATCAACGCGAATCGAAATCATACCTATAGCTATAGACAGTGGGAGGATGAACTAGACTTTGAAGGTTGTGATAGTAACAACATGAAAATCAAAGATGTAGAAACGTTCGAAAAACATAATAAGATTAAAATTGTCGTTCACGTGTGGGAGAAGGGGTTGAAGGGTGCCCGCTATAATTCACGTTCAACTTGTTATGAACATGTAGTCAACCTCTTATTAGTAAAACAAGATGATAGCGAGGAATGGCACTACTGTGGTATTCCCAAAATCTCTCGCTTGTACACTCACTTGGGGCACTCTAAAAGAGGTGAACATTTTGTATGCGACCGCTGCATCCGCTCCTTTTGGAGTAAAGATAAATTTGAAACTCACTATGAATGGTGCAAGCGAGGTAAATTACAAATGGAACGCATGCCCAAAGATAAAATATTTTCACATAGGGATAATGGTGACGAATTAAGTCCCCTGCGTGTCATTTACGCAGACATAGAATGCTACATTGATGATATCATCCACAAGCCAGCAGCCATATCCTGCTATGAAGTATGGCATGACCACTTTAGGAATAGACAAAACAAATGCATACTTGGCAAGGTGAAGATTGCATTTCAAAATTTCTAGAATTTCTCGATAAAGCTGCTAAATTTCAACAATCATATGATTCCCAATTGCAGCGTAAGTCACTACATATGTCAGATGAAGACAAACAAAAATTTGAAAATTGCACATCCTGCCCTAAATGTCATAAAACGTTTGATAACGATAAAATTAAGAAAGTGCGTGATCATGATCACATCACTGGTAAATTTAGAAACGCACTCTGCTCCAAATGTAACTTTTCACTTAGGTTGAGACGTCGTACACTACCCGTCATTTTTCATAACTTTAAGGGCTATGACAGTCATATGCTCATAAAAAGAGGGTTGAGCCAGATGAAATCGTGGCAGTTTAATGTAATAGCACAAACGAGAGAAAAATTCATGGCAATGACAGCAAAAGTACCAGTAGATAAAACTAAAGAAAATAAGACAGTCTTCTTCGAAATAAAATTTTTAGATTCATTCCAATTCATGTCAGCGTCACTAGCTTCTCTCGTTCGTAATCTCAAGTTTCTTCCCCATAGTCAAACTTTGAAGAAACACTATCCAAACTTAACGGATGAAATAATCACTCGCAAAGGAGTCTTTCCTTATGCGTATTTTAGCTCAATGTCTAAACTAAATGAAACAACCCTTCCTTCCATTGACAAATTCCAAAACGATTTGACGGGTGAAGATTGTCCAGTAGAAGACTATGAACATGCTCAAGAGGCATGGTTAAAATTTGAATGTAAAACGTTTGGCGATTATATGATCGCTTACTTAGAATTAGATGTCATTTTGCTGGCTGATGTCTTTCAGGAATTTCGACGAGTGGCATTAGAAGAAGACAAATTAGATCCTGTCCTCTTTGTCAGTCTACCAGCCATGTCCTTTAAATAAGCCTTTAAAATGACTGGTGAGACCATTCATCTCTTACAAGACCCGGAGATCTATAATATATTTGAGCGCGGAGTACGCGGTGGTCTCACATTTGTAAATAAACATCATATAAAATCTGAAACAGTAGGTGATGATCATATCCACCTAAAGTACTATGACCAAAATAATTTATATGGCAGTTCACTGTCTAAACCACTACCTCATTCCGAGTTTAGTTGGTTAAATCAAGATGAGCTTGAGTATTACTCCAACCCTTCAAACATACTGAAGATTCCAGATGAAGGTGATTGGGGATATTATTTTGAAGTGGATTTGATTTATCCAAATAGCATTAAAAATAAAACTGCTGATTTCCCAATCTGCACCTGAATCTGGTGAAGTGACTGAAGATATGTTTTCACCATTCATGTCACAATTTCATAATAACTTAACAGAGTGTGGACAGCCAAGGTACAAACCATGCCGCAAACTTTTACTCACCCAATATGATAAGAAAAATTATCTCGTACACTTCTGCATACTAAAATTCTATTTAGAAATGGGCATGCTTCTAAAGTCAGTTCACCGCATTATCAAATTTAGACAGAAAGCCTTCCTCAAACCCTACATAGATAGTAACAGTCAAAAACGTGCACTCGCCCAAAATAATTTTGAAAAGGATTTTTATAAATATAAGAATAACAGTCTTTTCGGAAAGACCATGGAGGATGTTAGAAAACGTATGAATTACAAACTAGTCGTTGATGAACAAAAATATCACAAATTGACCTCATCACCTCTTTTCATTGATAGAGACATCATCGATGAGGATCTTGTAGGTGTTAAAATGATAAAATCAGAAGTTGAGTTGTGCAAACCGATCTATATTGGGCAAGCCGTTTTAGATTATTCCAAGCTTGAAATGTATCAACTCTTCTACAAAATATTAAAACCATGCCCTCTCGTAAAAGAGGTTCGCTTGCTGGGTGGTGATACAGATAGTTTCTTTTTAGGAATTACCACTCAAAAAGATTTAAATTTTAATGAAGTAGGCAAGTCATTAGAAAAATATTTCGACACATCTAACTACAATCCCACTCATCCACTCTATTCCATACAGAATAAAGCCAAACTTGGCTGTTTTAAGGATGAAACAGCAGGAAAGGAAATAGATGAAATGATTCTCCTCCGTCCTAAAATGTATTCCATGAAATTAAAAGAATGTGCAGATAGTATTAAGCGTGCTAAAGGTATATCAAAATCCATTGTTCACAAAATGAAACATCGCTCCTATAAGAAGGCCTATAAAAATAAAACTATAACGTTTGTCAATATGACAATCTTAAAATCTCAAGTTCATACTGTGAAAACGTACACGTTCAAGAAACGAGCACTTTCAGCATTGGAGGATAAGAGGTGTTGGATAGGACATAACACATCTCTTCCACATGGACATCCTGACACAAACATACCACCACCCAAAAGAATAAAACTCACGCTACCACATTCAGGAGATGTATTGACATAATCAAACTTTAACTCAGTATTTTGATGTCGCTTTTTGTAGATATACATGGTTGTTTTATGTATCGCATGAGATCGTTTCTTCCTTGTGAATATATGCCTACAGTTAGCTCATTCCCCCTATATCTGTGAAAAGACTTTTTCATATACATATTTTTATTTCAATAAACATATCACAATGACTTCACTTTGTTTTCCGAAACACTAAAGTTACGAGGGATTTAGTATCTTTCACATGGATGCACTCTTGTAAACCATTGGTAATTTTGATAGCAATAGAGGGTATAGTTTGTTTGACGACGGGATGATAGAAAATAGATTCAAACATCTTCTCGACTATTCCATATGAAGCGTCTTTATCATGAATGAAATCACGTAAAATGTATTCTTTTTTCTCACCAACAGAAATAGGTAGAATCAAATCACTTTGAATGTAAAGGTGCTGTTCATGTTTATCAAGTGTCATTGGTGTTTCTATACCAATCGTATGTGCAGCAGCAAACACTGTTTGTAGCATTGAAAAACCAAAGAGTTTTTTCAAATTTTTACTCAATTGACATTGAATGTCATCACCCAGTCTCAGAACAACGCGTTGATTTTCAATTGAAAACGAAATGTGGTGTGTCTTTGCATCATATTTACTTTTCATCACATGCTTCAACTTCTGTTGTATATAAGGATTTACTACATGAATGAAGCTTTCAACTGTATGATATAGACGCGGCATTATATTGATAGCAACTTTAGATTCTTCATAAGACTGGTAAATTTTCTTGATGCGATCACCATAGATGTCCACCCACCATTCATCATTAACTGAATCAGCTTTAGTGTGATATTCATGGGAAGCATACACCACACCGCTTCCAATAATAGGTGTATAATGTCTTACAAAATGACGCAAGGTTGGAGAGAAATAAACTGTAAGTTTGTCATTATATTTCTGAATAACCAACTTATTTTTGTCCGCCATAATTTTCTCTCCATACTTCTTACCCACAGTCTCATTCCATCGTTTTACTAACTCAATAAGTGATAAAGGTTGAACACCACGCTTTTTCAAAATGATGCGTTCTTCGCATTCTACAACATCTTCATCAAATATTTTAAATCTATAATGAAATTTGTTGATTCGATTTGAATAAACTTTTTTAACATTTGCAGTAGCAATTGACGTTAGATGTAGTCCATGACCAAAACCAAGATGTGGATAGAATTCACTATCCAACCTCAGCGTAAGACCTTTAGTAAAAGAATGAAAGCGGAGGAACTGTCTCCCACTCCAATGATAGATAGTAAACTCATAAGCTTTCTGATTTTTATTCTTCATGATGGAAGTATTACCACTGTTGAATGCCTTTATAATTTTCTCATTCCCAAATGGTTCATAAGAATCTGATTTTATCTGAATCCATTCATAGTTCCACTTTCCATCTGATGTTAAATTGTATGGGAACTGAAATGCATTATTCATCGTTATTCCATCATGGGTGCGAGGAGTCAATATCATTTCTTCCAAATCATTCACATTCTGAATATTGCTATCATAGCAAATACTAGAAACACCAACCTCCCATTCACCTTCTAAATGCAGTGGGCGATTTAATTCTACTCGATAGTCTGATGGTTTATTTTTGGGAAATTTATTCATAGAAGCATTACTGGGTAAGTAGATTAGAAACGAGTCCTTATTTTCACTTTCCATATTATTCACATTGGAAAAATATATTAGCATACTTTTGCATTAACTCTTCATTCGGAAATGGAGTGTGATACTTGTCACAGCATCTTTATGAAAAGGAATCAACGCACCAGCATCGTCATAAATGGCAATATCAATTTGTGGGATGTAGTTTGATTTCAGCTTTGTATAATGCACTTTCTTGAAAGTATGCTCAGATAAAATACTGCAGCTTTTTGGCTGGTATGGTATCATTGCTAGCAATGGAGCTTCAACATCTCCCACACGTACATCTTCACCAATATTGGAATATATCTGAAAATAGTTAATACGACGCGATAGCGACATGTCTGCGCTAGCTTTGGTTACAGTACCACTTTTAAAGATATTTTGGTCAAAACCCAAAATGTCCATTAGAGTTTTATCCATAATTAGTTCAATACCTTTTCCACTTATAGTGAGAGACAAAGTACCTTCTTTTTCAGAAAATGAAATATGTTGCTCATTAATCACTTCATTTAAATAATCTACAACCAATTTAACCGAAGTAATAATGCGAGGCATCAACACTCTTGTTTTGATGTAAGATACCACCTAAAGGCTCTACACACTTTCTGTATAAAGATACGGTCCATTCTGTATCAAATTGATTTGACCTTTCACATGGTAAATGTTGCATATCAGATTTTCCATGAACAGCTGCAGAACGATGTCGTAAGAACTGATGAAAATCTTTTGAACAAACTAATACTAGATCATCATCATTTAATTTGCTTATTGCAATATGATTAGATGATTTAATATAAGTCAATGTTGCCACTTGTTTACCATCAACTCGAAGGAGATAATTAAATTTCTTCAATAATGTTTCAGGAGTCATGTTTGTCTTTCTTGGCTTAATCACAATCTTCTTCACCAACGTCTTCTCATTTCTTGGAATAAGATCTACATAATAAGCTTCCTCTCGATATGTTAACTGTTTATGACCACTTATGTGGTAATTAACGTTAAAATTATCATAGCTTGTTAAGGCGCTAGCGAGGTAACCTAAATCATTTCTTAAACTTGGACTTAAACCAACAATCCAATCTTTCTCAACTACATGATGCACATAATTATAATCATCATTGTGCGGAGTAAATTGGACAATATGTTTACTCGCTTTATTCAAGAAATCATATATAAACTTTTTACATGATAAGAGATCTTTCTTTGGCCACTGTGGAATGTATACTCGGCACCCCTTTTCACATTGATAAGCAGCTGTACGCCTCATATTAATAGTCATCACCTCATGATCAAAAGTATAGACACAGTTGCTATAAACAAGTTGAGTGACACCCACTTCCCAATTTCCATTTAGCTGTTGTGCATGATCAATGGGAGTAGAAAAGAGTGCGGCTCGATTACTAGTAAATCTCTTTGTAGCCGCATTGCTAAGCAAAATATGATAAAACGACATTTTTATATTGCTGATCTGCAACTTTGCATAACATCATGAAGACTTGGATTTTGGACTCTCTACAATATATCAGAGTTGATCGTGATGGAAACGTACATTTCAAAAATTCTCATGGTCATACATCAAGAGGAATTACATTAACATGGCGACAATTTGTCAACCTCAATGATATCATGAGGGATTTGGAATATTTTGAAACATTAAGATTCATCTCCTTGGGTGATCAAGTTTGGCTTCAACATTACAGAAATGAAATTCAAATCTACCATTCTCATTCCGCAAACTGTTTCTCATTTCGCAAATACAATTGGGAGAAGTATAGAAGATATATACATCGCTCCATCATGACATTTATTCGTCGTGAGTTCATCGCCCTACTATGCAAATCTTAATCAGACATGACTACCACACATCATGAATTGGAAATTAGATTCCCTACAACGTATTGAAACGGATCATGATCGAAACGTCTATTTCAAAGATTCAACTGGAAATGTGAGAAGAGAGTTTGCTTTATCTTATCGTCATTTTCAATCTCTACATCATATCATGAAGGACTTGAAATACTTCTATATGAAAAGACATTCACGTATTGGAAATCGCATCTGGCTGCGCATCAACAATCGGCGAATTCAACTCTATCATTTCCAACTTCATACTAACTTCACATTTCATCAAGGTAGTTGGGAAAAGTATAAAAGGAAGGTACATCGCTCAATTTACTCATTCTTTCATCATGAAGCGCCATCGCTACACCATCGTCAACATTCTCCGTCGCTTCAGACTCTACACCAAAATCGATCTCACCACATTACACCAACACCTTCCAAACAGCAAGTATTATCCGGGCCGACCTCAAATGTTAGTGGTGAAGATGAACAATTCACGGAATCTTCAACTCTTCCCAAATGGGACTGTACAGATTCTCGGCGCCCTTTCTCATTCATCGGCGCAGTCAATGCGCTTAGAGCTACAAAGACTACTACGTCGGATACGGAAGAGGAAGAGGTGTGTGATGTCGAATCTGACTGTGGACAATATGGTGATCTCTACTCAATTGAGTGACAGTCTATCATTTTTGAAGATTCGTACCAGCAGTTACAATTTGTGTTATGAACCCGAACTTTTTCCTGCAGCTCTCATTAGTTGTTGGTTACCTGTGCATGTGGCAATCTTTCATAATAGTAAAGTGATCATTACTGGACTAAAATCTCATGTACAAGCAAATGTGATCCTAGACTATCTCATTGAGTATGTACGTACCCAGCGGATTGTAAAATAAAAAACAATTTTTCCAACATGATGTTTTTATTTCAAATCATGATAGAACTTACAAATCATTTTTTCATTAGAGGATGGATTACATGAAAAGTTTTGAATAATAGATGCAAATCGAGATACATGTAAACGTTTTAAGATGAAGTACAGTACAAAAGCACCACACGTTGATGAAAGTGGATGTTGTAGTATGCGTTCATTTCGCTGATATTGACGCGTATGTTTTCTCAACCACTGCTGTGTTGGTATATTTGGAGGTTGAGCAAGAGAGTCAAATAGTTCACCACGTCGGTCTTCTCCAATAAAGATCGCTTTCCAATGCTCACCGCCTAAATTCTGCGAATGAGTGTTTAGCACAATAAAGATGGGATAGTGATTTACTGCAGGTGGTAAGGTATCGAGTGAATAGACATTATCGAAAGCTTTCAACGTCGCTTCGTCTGCATTACGCTGCACTTTAGTCTTAATATCGTCAGCAGTCAACCAACTCATTAACGATTATACTGAAGAATCACGTCACGATACTTTGTAATTTCAATATTTGAATCGAAGACTGCATAAATTAATACATTGATCGTCTCAGGTAGTGTTCTTTTGAACGTCAAATCCAAACGAATATTATGAGGCACGTTCGCTTGACGATAGGGTGCACTAATATCGCTGTCAGCAGTCAAATCAAATGCATAAATAGTATATCCACTCTTAAACTCTTTCATAGTTATTCCGTTGGTGTCATCCGTATTGTAAAAGACAAAGACATCCATAAAATCAACATAACTGCGCATAAATTGATCCGAAGCAAAATCTGGTTTGTAGGGTGGACCAGGATGACTCACACCATTTACACGTAAAGCAATTTCACTTAACTGATTGTGTTTAAAATTGAAAGGATTCTTCTTTATATTACCATTAAATGCATCATTTTCAACCATTGCCACCATGAGGAGCTTCGGTGCTTCCGATGGAAAGAGGCCATCTTTCATGAAACTCTTTTGATCTTTCGGAATTGTAAAGGTGAGAAGCTTTGTATGCTGAACGGGGTAAATGGCATTTTGGCGGTTAAGGCCTTCAGCATGCCCTCTAATGACACTTGGATTCGGTACTACTCGACGAATGTAAAGTGCAATATCTTCCACATGAATTCTAAAATTGTCAACTTTAGCAAATGCATTCAGCGCAAATTCAGGCTTATTCAATGTCAGCTTGAGTCGCATGCTGGTATTACAGAGTAAAAACTTTGACTGTCTAAAGAAGTCTAAATTCAGCGGACCATATAGCTGACATACTTTACTATCTTTAATCATAGCAGATCGCTTTACAAAGCCACTGTTTGTTTCAACATCAAATTTTCCTGCTTCATCTCTGTACCATCCCATGGCTTCCATATGACTTTTTTGTGCTGCTGGATGAAACTGTGATACATGATTGAAATATGATTTATAGGGATAATCGCTTTGACCACCTTCCACCTGCTGCTCTCCAATCGTTAGAGAAACATCGCGAAGTAATGTAGTCAATGGTAAATTGTTCAGTCCAACTTTATGTGCATCGTCAATAGCAGTTCCATCTGCTTGCTGAATTCTAAACCTCAAATCAAGCATCGCATAACTCAAATCTATGTAGTCATCACTACCACCAGGAATAACAAATTCAATGGGGCCAGCATTCTCAGCTGTTCGAGGATGATAATCTACAATACTTGAACTAAGAATATCTGTCTGTATGGCTTGTTGATCAAACAAACAAAACCCGGAAGTTTTACACTCCATGATTAGAAGTTATAGCAGCGTCGTCGTTTAGCGCCTGATGAATGATTAGAGCCTCTGCGACGTTTGCGTGAATGCCTTTTGACTGAAGATCGCACCTTACCAGCTCCGCGATGTTTCCTCCTTCCTTTATTCATTCGTTTAGGTGATTTCTTTCCTTGAGTAACACCAGCAAAGGTCTGCTTCAATGTTTTTAAACCGCGTTCCTTCCCACGATTCAACAAACTGCTCTTAAAACTTCTACCTCTGGAAAGATCACTAGCAACATCACCAGCAAAGCCAACGGCATTACTTAAAACATTTCGTTTTAAAGATCTACCGACATTGGATATGAGAGGTGCTACAACAGATTTCAGTGCACCAAGTATGCTACCTCCACGTTGGCGGCGAGCGCCGATGTAAATTTGTCCTCCACCACTTACATAGGAGGGTCGTGAATAAAATGAGGCAGTTGGATTCATAGCTCAAACCCTAAACATTGTTAGTTACAACTTTGCATGAATCACTGTCGATCACTTAGATGAAAGATGTCGGCACGACGCATCCAAGAGTTCATACTTGAAGGATAACCAGTCCATTTAACAAGACACCATTCTTCACCTTGCCGTTTTTTACATCGAATGATTTTCTCTACCAAATATGTTTCACTTTCAGTGACTACCTCAATCTCATCGCGGTAAAAGCTACCCTCAATTTCTTCATTATCGTAATCTTTCAACTTGTAGGTGGTTGGAGAGTCTTTTTGATTAATCCTTGATACTGTAAATACCTCCTCTGTCCAATTCGGAAGGTGCCCTTTAGCAAAAACACTTTTCACTTTTGAGATACGAACTTTATCACCAATTTTCACATCACTTTTCACATGAGTGCGTTTACGTTGGAATGATTCGCGCACTTTATCTACATTGTCAGCATTTACATCTACTGGTCTGAGTCCAATAGAACGTTGGATAGAGTGATTGTAGGCATGGAGTGTATCTTGTAGAACCTTTGTCCAATTTTGTGTCAAGTTGGCAGTAAAATGTCGCCACAAGCGATTTTTTAATGTGCGATTAAAACGTTCAACGAGTGCAGCTTTATAAGCACTCTTTACACTAAACAACTCAATGTCATGCCTCTCAAATAATCTTGTCACATGCTGATTTTCAAACTCTTTTCCTTGATCACTCTGAATTCTTTTTGGAATCCGACCTTCTCGAAAAATTGTTTGGAATGCTTTTGCTACTCCTTTCCCTTCTTTAGTTTTTAAAGGTTGAGCCCACGCATAACGCGAGAAAATATCAATGACGGTTAAAATAAAATTATTACCCGAGTTATGTTTTGAAATGGAGGCAACATCGCACAAATCTGCTTGCCACTGTTCATCGATGTCATGAACAATATAATGGCGGGTGCGGTACTTCTTTTTCGCTTGTTTGTGGAGTGTATAGGTAGCCTGACCCTTTAACCATCGTTTCACTTGTGATTGTGGAAGACCACTCGCTTTTGATAATTTCTTGATAGATGCAAATCCTGCCGGATGTTTTACATCATAATAGATTGACTTCAAACGTTCAGTCGATGACGACTGACTCTTTTTCCTCCTTCTCATCTTTTTGTTTTCTTGCCTTTCTACATTTACAACAAGTGCAGCATTTAGCTTTAGCGGTTTTGCGATCGTGTTCACATTGCTTAGGGGTTTCATTATGAGAGCTGGCGCAGCAAGTGCAAGTGACAACGACATTCACCTCTGGCGGCTCATTACATGGCAAGCAACACATCTGCTTCATATTAATAGTCTGAGAACATGTATTTCCTAGGAGGAGCTGTTTTACGTTTTCCTTTTACTAGTTTTAGTGGTGATGTAGATCTACGTCGAGTTCTTCCTCTTGTTTGCTTAGTGAGTGTGGGAGGGGATGTAGCAGGTGACGTCTTAAACCAATTTGTTGGCATTTTCATCGCCTGAAGCATTGGAGTAGTAGCCACTGTTGAATCAAGTTCTTTCAATGTCTCATTATTTAAAGCAAATTTTGGCACATTATGCTTTTCAATAGTTTAAGAAAGTATGACCAACCAGGTGGAACATAGCCCTGACGGCGCTTTCTACGTGTCGCATACTGAATCAAGTCTTCATAACGTGAAGCATCAATCACTTTATTTTCATCTGTAATGATTTCTCCTCTATCATTTACATTGAGATGGGGTTCAATACTGTTGAAAAGAGATATGGCATGTGCGCGAGATGCTAAAGGTGTAGCAGTCGATACAGAGTCACGCATCTTATTCTTCAAGTTTTTCAATTGCTCAACAGTTTCCGATTGTAATAATACAGCACGATGTGGATCTTTGATGTGAACATTTTGCTGATAATCTATTTCTTTCCTTTACATTTGATTTGCAAGAGGTTGCTTTACTTGCTGCATGGCAGTCAATTGTACATATTCATCCTGAGGAATAACAATCATGCGAGAATAAGAACTCATAGTTTGTAGATAATCATGGGAGTTTTCAAAATATCACTTCGAAATCTAAATTCTTCCGGACACTCTTGCGTAAAGTCAATGAATAAGTAACCGTATGGTCTTTCAGTAGCTGCTTGAAAAATTTCAATTAAGGCTTTTGATCCTCTGGGTGCAACTTGTCGCGCTAAAATTTCAAATTGACTTTTATCTCGCGGATTCTTGAAAATAGCATAATAGTGTGTATTCAGGTTTCGTGTACGAGCTTCTTTTCCATCAGGAAACAAATTTTGTGTGATATAGATGATAAAGCACCTTTTATGGTGTGCTGCGCGAGTGAACATATCTGTAACATCTTTTGAATTCTTACTTTCTTTTAATAAATCATCCAATACAACAACATCATTAGACTGAAGTTTATCCACTGGAATAATTCCTTCATGTCGAATAAAGTTGCGACTTTGCAATTCCTGAAACAGCGACGGTTGATAAATACCATAACACCAAATCACTCGATTGATAGGTTCCTTAAACAACTCCCTTCTTTTATCCAATAAATTCAGCGTGAAAACAGTTTTACCTGCATGAGATGGACCTGATACAGTCAGAACTTTATCACATTGAAGTCTGAAATCCATTTTATTACTTTGAGATTCAACATTTGCATAATTAACGCTTAGAGCCAAAGATATTACCCAATAGGTTGCCCACGGCAGGAGCTATCATTGGAAGTATTGCTGAAAGGAAGCCGCCCTTTTGTGTTAGAGTTTTCCTCTTTCTTTGAAGGGTGACTTTAGGATTGGAGATGAAACGCAATTTCGTAGCATATCGCTTAAGTAACTTTCGTTGTTTTGGCGCTAATTTCTTCGTCCTCAACTTTCTCACATGAGAAATAATTTCATGAATGAATTTATCGTTGGCATGTCGTATAGCATTGTATCGCTGATTTGCTTTCATTCGTCGGAGAGCTTGAATGGCTGAAGAAAACTTTTGACTTTTACGTTTCGCCATTTTACGTTTCGCCATTTTCCGTGTTAGTCTTTGCTAAAACCTATCTTTACCACATTTGCATAGGTACTAACTATTGCAACATAAGTGACACTCGAAATGAGCAATGTCACAGTGGCTACATTTGCAAAGTTGAATGCAATTACGTATGAAACAGCGTTGACAAAAAGCATGCTTACATCTCTTGAAGATGCGCTTTTCATTTCCATCCTTTCGCTTACATACATCACAACACATAGTTTCACCATTACTGATGTCTATAGCAAGTCTTTTTGAAGATATGAATTTGCTAGCCTTTTCTAAATAATAGACACATGTACAGAAGGAATACACTTCGAGAGTGAGCAGACATAGCTCGAAAACCAGTTGTGCTACAATCAAGTACCACTGCATTTTCAATTTTTCTTTATGGAAAGTTGAATGTGAATATCTGAAATCGCTTCAATCACTAGACTGCTACCATGATGGTTAAATGCGTTAAGACGTTCATCAATTTTTATCATATGTCTTTTAAAAAATTCTTGGGGGTAATCTACCACTTCCATTGAATAAGAAGCAAAATGGAAAGAGCGACTTTCCACCTCTTCCTTTCCAAAATGACTAAACTTAATTTTCGCAACTAATCGCGCCATGATAATGCTATCAGAGAATGTATTCATTAACTCTAGAAATAGAGTGCTAGCATCATCGACCACTGCTTCGATGTCGGTCTCATCTTTATGAAAATTTATCACATAATCTTGAACAGCTCCTTTTAAACTTTGCCTATGAAAATGTAATGTTCCGCAGTCGTTTGAGAAAGACATGATCGCCCTTTAACTAACCCATCCATTGCATGAAAACAACTCTTCTCATAGTAACATTTATTGAATAATGGTAATAAGCATGCATTATAAATCAATGGTTTGAAAGAGATAAAATAGATACAGCTGGTAACTATCATACAGCGAGCAATGATAACCATATAGGACTTTGGCAGTGCTGAGGTAAGGAGGAAAGAAGCATTGGTTATGAACGTAGCTACTACAACGAACAGACAAAATAGGAACACACAAATCCTTAAAACGTTTCGTGACTTCATGATAATGTTGATTCACTCTACTATCCCAAGGTGGGAGCAAAATATCATTAATGACTAGATTGGGAAATAGTTTCCTCTCCTTACCAGGATTATTACAAAAGATGCGTATAACATTGAAAGCATCTAACCATCGTTTAAAGTCAATAAGAAGAGCACTCTCACAAGAAAAGCCATAGTCTTGCAAATATTTCAGATTAAGTCCATGAATGTGTTTTCTCGCCCATTGATCAACATTGGGATTGCAGTTGGCATGTTGATGATAGACACTGACAATCTGATATGTCCAATTGTTCATAGCAATAGCACTGAGCTCCTGTACAGGTTCACCCTCACAATCCATAAAAATGATGATAGAAGCCTAAAACGAAAATTTACACATCTAAGGAAACGTTCTATAACATATTACAAAATGAAGAATTACATCGATGCTTTTCACGACAAAATACACAAATGATATGATGGCAACGAAGAAGTAAAATGTATCTAATAAGACCACGTCTACGACACTCAAAGCACATAAGCGAATTGTCATAGGGTAGAGTTAGGAAAGGACTAGTAATTCTCCTTCTTTGATTTGCGTTTTGATGCTGCATTCTTCTCCGACTTGCGCTTCGTACCACTGCTGTTAAGGATTTGATCAATTATGTCGTCCACGTTGGGTGGTTTTGGAATATATAGGATGGATTCCATATGCATGGAGAGAGAGGCTATTTTATTATCCTTATGCCGACCATAATATAGCCCATTCACTTTGAAAAGGATATCCCAAGTACCTTCTCCGAGCTCGTCGCATGTGATGGGTGTTGAATGATCTCCCTCCTTCTTATAGTAAGTGCACCAATGTGATACCGGTAGGCAAATGTGATTACCATCCCAAATCTTTCTATAGGGAGTATCCTTGTCATCTCTCGCCTTCCACTCTTGAGCAAGAGGAGTAGGAATGTCCATATTTAATGTCACGTACTCCTCAATAATATCAAGTTGGTGGCGAATGTACGGACTCACGGGGATCAGTATGTAGTCCCCATACTGATTGTGCATTATCTTGACATCCGTGGAAGGGAGCATTCCCGTTTGGAGTACTACGCCATGATCGTCATAACGCAAGACTTGTTTAAATTTACGCTGTAGCGGTGTAGGATTATGTACCTTGGTTGTTTCTTCCACTGGCCTCAGTTGTAGATGATCTGATCGTAGCGAACCTTGTAACGTTTGGCCGCCATTTTGTCCTACTAGTGCAGCAGATGAAGTAGATGCCTGAAAATGGAAAAGATTGTATTAAGTTTACGTTCAAGGGAGGAGAGGGAGGAAAGTAGCGACTTACCATTTTAGTTGGATAATAGAATAGGGAACTAGAGAGAGGAAATGTGCGTCCGTCACTCGTGTGATTCAACGATGGAATGATTCTCACTGTGGAAGGCTCGCTATTTATATAGAAATGCTTGATTCTCATTGGATGATGATCCTCATTGGACAATAACATCAAGTTGATTCCAAATCTGGCCTCCGTTTACCAATCCGAGCCTTCATTCGCCCGCTGGAGCTGTTTCTTGGGAAATTCTAACTCTATCGTTTTTCGTCAATCTCCCAAAATCTTAAATGGCGTCTCACATCTAAACGAAGGCAGATAGGAACAAGGCGACTCTTTCAGTGAATTTGTCTCACTCTTAGCTTTCAAACGAGCTATTGCACGACTTTCTACGATCTCTATAACCAAAGTTGGAAGATCGGTGCCGGGGGGGGGGGACGTCAGCGAAACTTTTTCTCTCCGATTGACTTGAAACTCACCATACCGATGCAGAATTTCACGCTGAATCCGAATCTGGCCTCCGTTTTCCCATCCGATGCCTCGTTTTGACGCTACAGCCCAAAACGTCCAAAATTTTAACTCTGTCGTTTTTCGACAGTCTCCCAAAATCTTAAATGGCGCCTCACATCTAAACGAAGACAGATATGAACAAGCCGTTTCTTTCACTGAATTTGTCTCACTCTTAGCTTTCAAACGAGCTATGGCACGACAAAATCCGTCCACTAGAAGCCAAGATCGAAGCTAGCTGTCCAGAGGGGGGGGGTCAGTGAAATTTGATGAAAAATGTTTTGGTGACGGTCCCAGGTCGAAATTCCACACTTTGGAAAATTTTCAAAATTTTACCCATACAAAGCCACTCTGACACTTAGGATTTTTTCAGGTGAGCGAGCTCCGACCTAAAATCTTGTAACCGCTCTAACTTTTGAACGACTGGTCCGATTGACTCGCAACAAAAAAATGTTGTCGAGCAGTTTTTTCTCCTCTTTCCAATGAAACTCGAACGAACAAAATCCGTTCACTAGAACCAAAGTTAGAAGAGGGGGGGTGTGGGAGGTCAGTGAAATTTGATGAAAAATGTTTTGGTGACGGTCCCAGGTCGAAATTCCACACTTTGGAAAATTTTCAAAATTTTACCCATACAAAGCCACTCTAACACTTAGTATTTTTTCAGGTGAGCTACGACAGTCCACCCCTCCCAACCTGGCCGGCACACCACGCCAACCTAGACACCACATCACCGCGCGCTACACGACGGTCGACCAGAGGGGGGGGGACGTCAGACCCGAAACACCACGGCGGCCGACCACGACACGCTGCCGGTCCAGAGGGGGGGGGGACGTCAGACCCGAAACACCACGGCGGCCGACCACGACACGCTGCCGGTCCAGAGGGGGGGGGACGTCAGACCCGAAACACCACGGCGGCCGACCACGACACGCTGCCGGTCCAGAGGGGGGGGGACGTCAGACCCGAAACACGACGGCGGCCGACCACGACACGCTGCCGGTCCAGAGGGGGGGGGACGTCAGCGATGGCGGCCATCTTGCGCAATCCAGAAGTGGAGTTTTACTTTCTACTCAAACACAACGTCAATTATCCAGCCGCTAGATCAAGGCGTTATTCCAAATCTTAAAGGTCATTACAGATCCGAATTAGTGAAACTTACATTAAATCATTTAGAATCTTGTGATATCCTGCCTAGCGCGTCCGCAACTTCCGTCAGTTCTAAAGTGACAATTTTGGAAGCTATCCAACTTGTGGCTAAAAGTTGGAAAGATGTTAAACCAGAGACGATTGCTAATTGCTTCAGAAAAGGTTGTTTCGTACTAAATTCCACCGTACCGTCCGGCATCGACGACAATGAACCTACCCAGCAGCTGCAGGGTGAAGATCAATGGGCAGTTCTTTCTGTCAGTGGCTACGAGAACTACACAACGATTGATGAGAATTTGACATGTTACGACGAATCAACGGACAATACTGATGACATTATTGAACACATTGTTGCCAAAAGGCCGTGTTTAAGTGAAGACAGTGATGAAGATAATGACAACGATGATCTTCCACTGACACCAGTCGACCACAAGTCCGTCAGAACCGCTCTCCAAACGCTGAAAAGATACATGCTTCAACAAGGAATCGACATGTCATCCAGTTTGTACACTCTGCAGGACAACATTGATAGGTCAACAATATTAAAGCCTAAAATTCAAGTGACATTAGACAATTTTGTACAATTTAATTAACTCATTTCTATAGTAGCTATGTATGTTTTACCTACATAATTTTATACACGTTTCTTACCCTGTTATTTTAACTGCTTTATGTGTATGCATGTATTCTACTCTCCTATTTGTTTATGTTTTATTGATGTGTACTTTAATTAACTCATTTCTAGCATGAATGTTTTAAATACATATGTGTTTCTCACCCTGCTATTTTATAAAATTATGCTTTATACGTACACCATCCTATTTTATGTGTATGTAGGTCATACAATGTTTTCCGATTTTTAATAAGGTTTAATAAGTAAGTAAATAAGTATGTAAATAACGATGTAAATAAGTCCAAATGTTCTATTTTTAATAAGTTTTATTATAATAGGTACTTAACAATATTCTAATATAATTCCGGTTAATTGGGGCATCCGGTTAATTGGGCCAAAACTGAATTTCCCGAGGTGGACCAATTAAGCGGATTCCACTGTATATTATATACTTGGGACAGTGATTTTTTCGTTTTGCTTGGTTCTGTGGGAAGTTTAAGCACATTACAGGGACTAGAAGGTACAGCAGTGAAATTATACTGTCATTGTAAATATCTGCATGAAATCTCGATTACTATCCCAAGTCACCCCATCTGGAGGTGACTTGGGACAGCATATGTATTCGCTTCTACATGGATGCACATTATGATCCAGATGCCACTAAATTAGTATGTTACTTCTTTGAGCCATTCGCATAGATATGAGTCATTATTTAGTTTCAAACATTAATGGTCATCATGAAATTCTAGAAAAACAGTCAAAACTGTCACAAGTCATCCCATCTTAAGGTAGTATGAACTTTATCGGTCTTCCAAGGAATGAAGATTTGCTTGCATAACCTAAGTTAAGCAGATTATCAGTGAAATTTCATGAACCGCATTATCATTCAAGTCTTCATGAAAAAGTTGAGATCTTATTGAGCTTCTTGAGTGAAATTTCATTGTTTTTATTCGATTTTCACCGGCATCATTTTATGATTATCTAATTTTATGTTTCATTTCTTGAATCTGAACAATATTATGGACCTGCTTACAACTTTTAAAGGTAATTATGATTATTTTCTTTACATTGCTCTTTCTGTGGCAGGCATACGATCAAGCTTAACATACTCTTATTAATAAGACTGAGCAGTCACCCATCAAATTGCTTATTTACTAAACATTTACCTCTCAAAGGACGTGCACGAAGGATTTGTAAAATACTATTCTTCCTTCTGTACTGCCATCATGATGAGTCAAATCCGTGCGAATTTCTCCCAAAGGGAAAAATTTACATGTCTCACATGTGGTACTGGGTCTCAACTCGAGCTCATTTAATAAAATCAAAACTACCAACACATTCGGAATTTAAGCCATTTAAGCAATAGTGAGTTGGTACTCTGCCTAATATACTTACTCTATGAGTCTATCAATAATCAAATGAGATGAGACCTCATTGGTTTTGCTGCCAGAGCATGTTTTCAATTGCATGTGAGTCAAACTGGGAGCCTTCCTGTTCAACACAGAGAAAGCAGCGAAGAAGACTTTTCAAAGAGACCATCTTGCAATGACACTGACACGGTTTGTCAACTGCTTTTGCAGTGAAGAGATAATTATGTGAGACAGATGTATCAATTCTGCTAAATTCGAACATTGTCATATCAGAGAACATGGATGAGTACAATGGCATGTCATAGACATCTCAATGAACTTCTCTATGTTGCTGAATGAAGTGATACATTTGATCAGCGGTCATGGTTTCTGGGCCACTCTGTATTGAAAAGGCAATGCATATTAGAACTATAGGTAGCTGAGCTGGACTAAATAGAGTTGAAATGCGTATTAAACCGGGAGCTACCAACATTTTCTCCCTATATTCGATCACAAAGGGTTTGTTATCATTGAAGTTGAGATCTTGAATTGCTGAACCCGAAAATCAAATTCTTATGTGTCACAACCAATCTCGTTCTGTCAGTGGTCAAGCTAAAAAATCCAAAATGTCAAATTTCTTCCTAAATTCACGCACAAACATAAGAATTGCATTAAAGTCATCCTTGTATACTACAGAATCGCAATCTATGCTTAAGAATTGCAGATTTCAGTCCTTAACTCATTTAAGAACGATCTTTTGTATGGCTGCCGACAGATTTTTCCCAGCAACGGTCCTTAGCAATGACTAAAATGCGTGTATATTTGTTTCTTTTGAAATTAGCTTCACCAAACTTTGTACACATATTGTGGATGATGTGCTCCAGTAGCCCCAGACAATCAATTTAGCATTTGTGCGGTTTATGGCATGGACATAGAAGCTCAAAGTTCGCAATTTTCTTTCCAAAAAATGCGAAAATCGCAAATTTTGAAGATAGATGGCCAAGAAGGCCCACCTCAAACTTAAATGATATTTTTATAGCATCATTAATACATGTAAGCCAGATTAGTGACAAACGATTGACATGTTTTTTTACTTCATTCGGGAAATAGGGACAAATAACAACATTTTTCAAAATTGTACTTTTTTCATGCTACTTATAAATGAATAATCCACGAATGATCACTCTAAGCGCCTATCTCATGCCTGTTCAGCTACATAGGATGAAAATATATTATTTCACACCAATTGGCTTCTTCATGATTCGTTCTGTTGGATTACATTGTGTTTAAGAATCGTAAGCATAACTGTTCATTTTCCTTTAATTGTATGCTTACATGACCAACAGCAACTCCGTTTACTTGTATACCTCTTGTTCTCAAAGAACGATGACGGATTTCTTATAGAATAATGTATTAGATCAGAGATAATTTCATGGGAATCCTACAGCTCTGTGTCTGTCTCAACTTAGGAGCTCAATTCTCATTGTGACAGAATAAACTATTTTTTGTTCCAGATCTTCTGCAACGAAATGATGTCAATGACTCGCTTTCTGATGACCACCACTTGATTAAGCGATGGTTCTCACAGTTCAGAAACGACAGAAATGGATAAAATTGGAAGCACAAATCCATTCCTCTTTGCAGCTAAAACTAGACGTGCGTCTGTCCTTCCTGCAGACTTTCTTGGTCGACCAGATCCTTTCTTCTTTTTATTATCTCCTTCTGCTTTCCATCGTCACCACCACCTCCAAACAACGATTCTCGATGGTTGCAGCTCTTCGGCAACACTCGCACAACTTCTACCACAACGAATCATTCCAATAGCCATATCTATGGTAAACTGAACGTGTGCCATTTTATTTTACAAAAGCTGGATTTCAGTTCACGTTTATGTTCAATTTGTAAAAGCAATTGTGACAGTTGTATCGATATCAAAATTTAAAATCTTACTACCATAGATCTTTCTCCATTCTCTAATGTGTTGAATGGTAATACATAGAAAGCGAGATATTGTATCATACATGAGAAAAAAATGAAACAGACTTCAATTCAAGCCAATGATAGTTTGTTTCATTAATTATGTCAATGAGTATATATCAATCATGATTTTAAACATCAGTTTTCATGATTGTCTTTTCATCGCGATTGTCATTCTACTGAAACGAATCACTGTCAGCACGTTATCCGCTAAACAGTGCTGTCAAGTAGTTGACTTAATTGGGTACTGCACTTAACTGTTCAATTGACATCCCAAAAGCGATGACAGGAAATAAATAAGGAAAATACACCCCTGGCGTCTTACTGAATGGGACGTCTGCCTCAGTCAGCACTAATGACATTGGTAAACTGCCATCTTGTATTGTTAATTTCATTTACTTCCGTTTTTAGTTTCATCCATCTCTATATTTTCTGAACTGTTAGAACCATCGCTTAATCAAGTGGTGGTCATCAGAAAGCGAGTCATTGACATCATTTCGTTGCAGAAGATATGGAACAAAAAATAGTTTATTCTGTCACAATGAGAATTGAGCTCCTAAGTTGAGACAGACACAGAGCTGTAGGATTCCCATGAAATTATCTCTGATCTTATACATTATTCTATAAGAAATCCGTCATCGTTCTTTGAGAACAAGAGGCATACAAGTAAACGGAGTTACTGTTGGTCATGTAAGCATACAATTAAAGGAAAATGAACAGTTATGCTTACGATTCTTAAACACAATGTAATCCAACAGAACGAATCATGAAGAAGCCAATTGGTGTGAAATAATATATTTTCATCCTATGTAGCTGAACAGGCATGAGATAGGCGCTTAGAGTGATCATTCGTGGATTATTCATTTATAAGTAGCATGAAAAAAGTACAATTTTGAAAAATGTTGTTATTTGTCCCCATACAAAAGATCGTTCTTAAATGAGTTAAGGACTGAAATCTGCAATCCTTAAGCATAGATTGCGATTCTGTAGTATTTTTATGTAGTAATTCTGTAGTAATTCTTATGTTTGTGCGTGAATTTAGGAAGAAATTTGACATTTTGGATTTTTTAGCTTGACCACTGACAGAACGAGATTGGTTGTGACACATAAGAATTTGATTTTCGGGTTCAGCAATTCAAGATCTCAACTTCCATTAGTTGATTAGTTGAATGTTTTTCAATGATGTCAACGTATGGGCATATGGTGGAATCAATCATTGAATCAATCGTAAGGTTGACATCAATTGAATTTATTCAATGGAACAATGGTGCGGCTGCAAGCTGTCCCAAAACATTCTTTGGAGCTCCCTTGACATAAAACTAGCAATGACAGCAATTTTACCTGAGGCTTTCACCCCGACAGCAAGCACTAGGTCCTCCGGTCAATTGACTTTATTCAATGGCCCGTAATAATAAAACACCATAGATTGCTCGGCGCTTCGTCCGTTCTCTATTGGAGCGCACACAGAACTGAATGAAATCACTGCGTGGACAGCTGCAAAGACCGTCATGACAAATACTCAGGCTGGTTGGCATTACACACAAGATACAGATGACAATAGTGGCTACGTCACAACATGACAGATCAAATAGTGAAGTTTAAGTCAAACACGGAAAGTAGCGGAATCATAAGATGCACAAATCAAAGTCAAAGTTAATTAAATCAGATTCAATACCATGACAAAAATGATAGTAAAACTGTTAATACAATGAAATAATACTGCAAACTAAAGTAATACAAAAATCGAATAAAATGCAACAACTGAGTAAAATTATAATGCTGAAATATGCAAGGAAAAAATTGAAATCAAAAATAGAATCAAAAAGAATACAAACAGAGGAAAGAAAAAATGATGAAATAAATAAAAATGAAAGAAAAGGAAAGTAAGAAAAAAAGAGAAAATATTACAGAATAGTGGACACGAAAATACGATCTTTCTGGACACATAAACTCGGCTTCAACCACTTTATGGCAACACCTTCGGCTATAAAGAGTTCGTACTGAGACCAACACTTCTTCACAGATGTAAAGTCTTCCGTAAAGGCACTAGTTCTGTGAGAACACTGCTGGAGGTGCTTGGAGACACTTGAAGACGGGTCTTTATTCAATGGAGCGACGGTGCGACTACCAGTTGTCTCAAAATATTCATTTGAACTCCGTTGACACCAAACTAACAATGACAGCAATTTTATCTGAGTCCTTCACCCCGACAGCAACCCCCAACTTTGAAAAATCACCCCTTCCTGTAATACAATTGAATTTATTCAATGGAGCAATGACACGGCTACAAATCGCCTAAAAGCATTCCCTAGCTCAATTGACGCTAAGCTAGCAATGACATAAATCTTGCCTGATTACGTCGACACAGCTACAAATTGTCTCAAAATATTCCTTTACAGCTCTTTGACATGATTAGGAACGATAATAACTTAAACTGATGACTTCTGTGTAAAAATAATCCAGCCAGGGTTGGAACTGATCCTACCTTTTCAATTTAACTTTTTATCTTCATCGACCATTATCGCATCATATCAAGTCTTGCCAATGAAGGTACGTAAAAAATTGAACATTTATTAGTGAAAGTTTGCTTTAAATCTGATATTTTAAAAAGAGCTTCCTTCGATTTTCATTATCGTCAGCCTAACGTATCAGCTGATATCATTGTGTTGTTCATAAATCTGAACCAGATACTTCTGAGGTGTGTTTAAGCAAATCAGCAATATTTCACTAATATGCACTATTAATCATGTCGATTTCTTTCCTAACTTTTGGTAACGCTCTTTACGATCCTTCAAGAGGTTTCAAACAATGAAATTAAAATTCACTGATAGAGAAAAAGTCATTTATGCGCTTTAGTGATCTAATAAGGAATCATAGATAACAATTTGCATGTAATCATACCGTGATAAATAGATACCGTAAGACACTTACCGTTAAACTTGCTTCTTTATATGTAGGTTCAGATAATTCCGATGTTTTGAAAATTATTTACCAAGAAGGCATATAAAAATCAGCTCGACAAAGCTATGTTCTTTATTACTATGGCCTGTAGCCCATATCTCAATAGTATTGTGCACAATGAGTAGCTAGCAGACATAACTAATGTTGGCAACGATCACAAATGCAGCTTACTGTAGTAAAAAAACGCATTTTAGATCAAAACCGATTGCTAACCAATAGACTCAAAACGGTTCGACCTCTCGCCTATCGGCTGTGTAGGCCTAAGCAGGTTGCATGCGCCTTTACACGCATGACCATCGGACATCTGTTAGGCATCATGTACATAGGGAGGCGAAAGGGGTCACGGACTCGGGTGCAGTCCGGCAGCAATACATATTCATGAAAGTCACTCCATAATCTTCACCTCCAAATACTCAAACCTCGTACCTTCTTTCCATTGAATAAATACTCTGGGCTACCGGTCTAATATGAAGGACAATACATTAATAGCACGAATGCATTGGTGCTTTTCCTCTATAGTGAGTCTTAATCAGACAGGTCCGTTGCAGAACAGGCAAATGTGTCAGTCTCTCGTCACAAATATACATCAGAGAACATGATTCATTATATATACAATAGTAAATAGGCCTAACCGTTTTCCGATTAAATAAGAAGACCATAGAATTAATAATGTGCTGCTGGGTGTGATGTGCAAATAATGCTGCTTAACCCTTTAATTCATGGTGATGCCAAATGGCACACTCACATTAATGATGAAAATGTAGCTGTTCCAGAGGTATTTACTCTATGATTTTTGTCCAAAGTAACTTTTTTTGTATACACTTTGTTTTTGTCAGAGGACATATTTTAGTAAATAATGCATCGAATTAAATTATTGTTTGATTGTTTTCTTTCATCCATGGATTTGAAATATCCGCTGATTTCATTACAAGAAACGCCTGCAATTAACAGTAGTAAGCACATTCCAGACGCAAGTGCAAAATGTGAAATGCTGACTCAGCCCCCAACCCCCACCCTCTGGAAGGAAGGTGAAGGAGTTCGTCAAGGATGTGCTGGGAGGAATGGGTCCGTGAGGAGGAAACGGGTCCCCCACCCCCACCCACCCCCACCCCCTCCTGTCACACTTCCACCTTTGGTTGTAGAGATGGTAGAAAGTCGTGCCATAGCTCATTTGAAAGCTGAGAATGAGAAAAAGGCAGTGAAAAGCTCAGTTTGGACTCATTTTCTTGGGTTTAGGGAGGAAAATGGCAGGAAACTGTCAGAGTTGGAAAAAGTCAGGTTTTGGTGGTTTTGGGATGAGAAAAGTCGTTTTTCGGGCAGAAGGAGTGCTCGGATGGGAAAATGGAGTGCAAATTCGGACGTTATGGTCAAAGTTGGGTCTAGGAACGTCTTCCCAACTCAATCGGAGAGAAAAAGTTCTGACCCCCACCCCCACCCCCTCCTGTCACACTTCCAACTTTGGTTGTAGAGATGGTAGAAAGTCGTGCAATAGCTCGTTTGAAAGCTAAGAGTGAGACAAATTCAGTGGAAAACATGGCTTGTTCGTATCTGCCTTCGTTTAGATGTGATGCGTCATTTAAGATTTTGGGAGATTGGCGAAAAACGACAGAGTTAGAATGTTTATGAAAATCGCTCTAGCGGGTGAAGCAAGCCTCGGACGGGAAATCAGAGACCAGATTTGGAATCAGCGTCAAATTTGAGACAAATGATGTTTTGACCCGCACCCCCACCCCCCTTATCGATTGCATATTCACAGGGTATATAAGAATGGGATCGGGAGAGGAATTTCACTAAGTTGAGAAACTGACTACAGGTAAGTCGTTTCTGTTGAGTTCCGATATCGGACTTCTGACTTTCCATTGCTGATATCAGCTAAGGTGTCAGACTTATAGGTTAGTCAGTATAGCATGACTGACCATTTGATGATAGTAGGCCGAAATCTTCAAACGGCTATAACTTTGCTTCTACAAGTCCTTTAGACTTGATTTAAAAAACATTCGACAGCTCTTGCTGTGCTGTAGGTGACAGACTACTTATAAACGTTTTATGAGTAGTACTAAAATACTGAAAAATTTAAATTCATATTTAATGATAATAATTAAAGATTTTGAATAAAAAGCAGTCGTTTATGAGTCTCTGTGACTTGGGTCGTTTCCTCTTGTAAATAACTCCACCGGTTTTCATGTCAAAACTGGGGCCCGGATACCAACACAGTGATATGACGCACGCTCTGTCCGCCCGAGGTTGGATTTGTGGGTCGAGGCCTTGGAGCTGGGATAAGATCCCCTCTGAGTAATGCCTGTAACGGATTCAAGAGCTTAACACCCAAACGGTTGCTGGCTTGCTATCAGGCCTTCTTCGTCTAGCCTCAGTAACTCAAGGTTGGCAACGTCTATCGTTTGTCATTGTAACTTGGTAAAAATGGGACGGTTACTGCAAGCATTGACGTCAAACCTTTTCGCATCATAGGGGAACCCGTCTTTGTGTTTGGAGTTGGTAACTGAAAGCACGGTGACTGCCGATGCCCATACATGGTAGAACTGCTGTTGTCAAGTCAAAAGCATGACCAAATAAGGAAGGTCTGAATCATGGCTTTGTGCTCGCTGGGTATATAAACCGCGACTTTTCTCTAGTCTTGACTCCCGTTTCAAGTTGCAAGACGAACGGTGAGTGCTCTGACAAGGTTTGCTATCAAACTTTGGGTTTTAGGATAAAGCTAGGAATCATACTCTTTAACTTTGGTTGACGATTTTATTCCAACGTTTGCTATCAAATGTTTGGTGACTTAGTCTTTCAATGCATATCAGCAAGTAGTATCCTATAAACACTTTCCATCAAATTTTACTCTATCTTTACAGAATCATAATGACGAAATCAAGCAATGCAAAAATGTTGGTTGGCAAATGTAGTTGCGGCAAGATTGCCAGAGGTAGTGAGCTGAGGAAGCATATTAAAGAGGGGACGGTGGACGTGCATATGAGAGAGGTGTTGTTGAGAGTGTGCGTCCGTCATCGGGTGGTATGTGGGGAAGGGAATGAGGTGGCATTTATTAAGGATCACAACGAGTGTCCAACTGGTAATATAGCTATGGCAGGGTTCAAGGAGTGGTTTGAGGGAGAGTTGTTGGAAAGGGAAGAGGTGAGGAAGGCGGTGGCAACGATTGAGGGCGTGGTTGGGGAGAAAGTGGTGACGAAAGTGAGTGATGAGAGTTCGAGTGAGGAAGTTGAGTTGAGAGCGGAAATGAAGAAGAAGGATGATGTTGATTTGGATAAGGTGATTAAGGATTTGTTTGGGATATCGGGTATCTGGAGGGGGAGGGTGAGGAAGTGGGTAAGCCGATGGCAGCGTCATCGCCACGGCGGGAAGAGGGGTGTGATACGGAAGCATTTGTAAGGATGAAGGATCGCATGATGGGGTTGGAAAGTGTAAATAGAAAAGTTTTGAAGGAGAATGAAGAGCTGGTGGCGAAGGTTGAGGGGTATAGGGCAACGAGGGAAGAGTTGGAGAGTATGAGAAAGAAGGAGAAGGAATGGATGGCGGAAAGGAGCGAGTTGATGAGGAAGGCAGGTTTGGTGGAGAGTTTGCAGGCGAGTTTGTCGAGGAAGGATGAAGAGATAGAGCAGATGCGAAGCGTGGTGAAGGAGACGGAAGAAGTGAAGGGTATAAATAAGAGGTTGGCGGGTGAAGTTGAGCGACTGCATGAGTGCTTGAAGAGTAGAAAAAGAAGAGTGTATTAAGTCCATCTTCCCCTCTTTGAAAATAATATATGTGACGTCCCCACAATCACTGACGACCCTAATGTGACTCAGCAATGCTATGAGGGCGACGGAGTCCGGTGCCTACATATCAATTTGAACATCACTGGAGAGCTGGAGGACTTCGTCGTCCAAAAAGTTCGGAAGAAGTTGCCGAGTAAGTTACTTCAACATCATCATTTCCTTTTCGCCTCTAATCTCCTATTCTTTTTCTTTCAGAGTGTTTGCAGAAGTGAGAGTGTCGGTGGACGGAGAACGACCCATGGGCTCTTTTAAGGGCCAACCTTCTAATGCAGCTAAAGCGGTCCCAAGCCCGCCACATATCTTCGGATATGGAATGCAGAGGGGAAGAAAAATGATGAATGTAATGAAGGGAGGACATTCATGCGCCACACGCAACACATCACAGACTTCTCTCTTCGCTAGTGAACAAGCTCTTGTCGGTGTCGTACAAAAGTTTTACTGCAGCACAGGTTGATGTATAGTTAGAAAAGTTTGATCATGACGTTTATTCCTGAGTGTCGTCAGAAAGTGTATCATGGTTTGCAAAAGCAAAGTTTAGTATAGTCAAATAATTTTACTACGAGACACGTTTGTGAAAATAAAGTTTGATCATTGACGTTGTATGACTGACCGAACTCACAGCAGCACTAGAAAGTTTTAGAAGGTTTTACTGCACAGTTTAGATTGTCTTGTAACTTACTTTCAGTGTTAGAAAGTTTTATTGGTGACAGTGGCCAAATGTTTCCCTTATAAGAAAAATTCATGGCTGTTAGATTCGCTTCATCAGGTTTACTAAAAGCAGTTTTTCACTGCAATGAGAGTTTAGAATGTTATATATGAAAATAGTGTACACCACAGCATTAGAACGTTTTGAACAACACAAGTGTCATGAAAAAATACTTTATTTGGTCTTTGATTTAACATCTTTGAAACCCACTTTACTAATAGCAATGACAATATGGTTTATTTTATTCAGAAGCAAATGATCGCCGTAACCATGAAAGTTGTCCATACGAGAAGTAATCTTCCGTAGATGTCGTGTATAAAACTCAGAAGCATCAGTAACATATTCTTGTCCATAGGAACGAAATTGAAAATCAACACTTTCCGCTACTTCACCTTCTGGAAAATGAATGTAATTGACATGTGCAATTAAGTGAGCCTTGATGAGACTGTCTTTGAAATAAGATATCAACTCCGCAAATATTTTTCGTGTGTAGTCTAAACATGCTTCAAATTCAGTCTCCTCCCTTTGAAACTCAAGGATGTAATCTTGTATTAAGCCTGCGAAGCACTCTTGATGAAAACGAATCGTGCAATCATCATGTTTCAATGTATTGACTTCAGGTGCCATGGTTGAGTCTATTGCTAAACAACATTTTTGCCTAACACGATTTCAATAACGCGTTACAATTGTGCGTATGCACATCGGGAACTCTAGCTCGTCTGTGATTGGATGAGAGGTCTGATCCATTCACCACTTAGGAAAATCTTATAAAAGGCAGTGCACCAGCTCTGCTCTTCACATTTATCTTTCACAAGGTGAGTGTCGGTGAGCTCCTGCTATCAGGTTGTTTTGACTTGCTATCAAGTTGAATAGTCTCTTGCTATCACATCTTCTGCTCATAAAACATATCATCGCTGTAATACCTCCTTTGATCGAGCGTTCCTTCGGGACGGCGGGTACTGCCGTAGAGGGATTGCGTTGCACGGGTTGTTCGTCGTTTGTTAGACCGAAACCTCTAAGCCGTTGCTCATGTTGGGCGTTCGACTTCATACTCAACGTGACGCTTTCTCTCGCCAGGTCAGAGTACTTTAGCCATTCGACAAAGGTTAGTCTTTATGATATGGAGTAGAGGGAAATGTAATTCATTAGATGTCACTTCAATGATTGTTCCCAAACGTTGACTAGGCAAATGAAACGATTCTCATCTTTCCTTTTCAGTGATTGAAGTCTTACTTATCTACCATTGATCATCTACAATCGACTATCTACCATGGAATTGACAAAAATTGAGAACTACCGCATTGCTGTCGAGATGGAAAAGGCCACCATCGAGCAATGTATGTATTTGTATCAAGGTTGACTCTATTACTAACATCATTAGTGTAGTCATCCTCATTAAAATCAAGAGCCCTTCCCCTATTTTGTTCATGTTAAAACCGAATCCAAATTTTACCTCTGCTTATCTTTGCCGTCATTCTTTTTCAGTACATGAATGCATTCGTAATGGGGAACCCGTCCCCCAAGAAGCAATCGGGCAAGCCTATGAGGGGCTCGGAAAGTGTAAGTATCCTCACCTATGAGAGTTGGAATGTCATGTTTTAGCACTTTTGTATCCGTGTAGTTCATTCTCCATCATTATTATCTCCGCAACCTCTAATCTAATCTCTCTTTCCTCTCTACAGATATGGCGAAGAAGAAGTGGGAGGAAGCCGCGAGGCGGAAATACCGCGAGGAATTTCCGGCCCTACCTTCCCGCTCATCTACCTCCGCCCAAGCTGTGACCCCTTTCTCGGGCATCGTTATCGCCCCACCTCCACCGCCACCAGCTCCTGTACCTGTGTCCGTCCCTGCGCCTGTCCCAGCTCCGGTACCTGCTCCTCGCCATCACGTCCCTCCGACACCAAAGCCCAGGACCCTTCCACCCTCGGCTCGTGTCCCTCTCCTGCCTCCTTCGCGTCCATCCTTGCTGCCGCAGTTACAGTCTTTAGATGGTAAGTAATCGTGATTGGGAAATAGGGGGTTAAGACTTCAAACTTGAAATGTTGATCATGTTACTAATCTCTTTTCTCTTTTTCTCAACAGATTTGGCGGCCTACCTCCTGGACGGTGACGTTCCCTCCCGTCCCATCATTATCCCAGCATCGCCACCACCACCTGCAGCGGTCGACCTACCTCTCCTCTCCGTCAAGTCGGTGGAGAGATTGTTGGAGGAGCAGGAGTTTGAAATGGAGTTGGAGATCGTCGGAGAGGAGAGGGAGGTGGAAGTCGAAAAGAAGGACTTTCAATGCCAGCGGTGTGACAGGGTCTTCGCCTCAGCCTACAGTTTGAGACGTCACACTGCTGGCCGTGCCTGCAGGGGAGGAAAGCGGCGACTGATCCCTCAACGGCCCAAGTGTGAAGGTTGTGGACGCACGTTCTACAACAGCACCAACTTGCGAGTCCACATCGAAGGCGGTTCCTGTGCCAGTGTGAGGCAACCACCGACAACAACAGGTAGGAAGCATCCTTCATCACACGTCGGCTTTTCCTGTTCTTCGTGTCAGAAGACCTTTCCTACAGAGTTTGTTCTTTCTTCGCACAGACTCTGTCACACTCATTCCACTGAGCTTTACACTGACAATAACGTCACTCTAAGGCTGAGCAAGTTTTCCCTTGAGAGGCTCGCTCGCGATTATGAGTTAGAAAGCTCTGAAGCTGTGCAGGACATTCATCCTTTGTTGATGAATAACATAGGCTTAATTCATCAAATGTTGGCGACTTTAGATAGATTTTTACTTAAGGTCATGTTCTATCTCACTGCTCGTTTCAATAAGGTAGACAGTAGCACGGGAGAAGTAGAGTCCACTGTGACCATTAGGATAGCCTCCTGTGCTGCTGATCTCATAGGTGATGTAAACGAGTGGGTAGAGAGACATGCGACCTATCTCGTCAGCAATTTAAATAAATTTAATGAAAGAGACAGCGGTCTGGTCTTTGATGGGATAGAGAAGGTAGACATCAAAATAAATCTTTTAGAAAATTTACAAGGGAGTGGTTGTTTCACCCTCCCCAAAGCACTGGCTGACAAAAAGGCTGTCATCAATGTAGAATGTCAGTCCCAGTGTTTCAAATATGCCGTCCTCTCCATTCTTCACTATAATGACATAGGTATAAATCGTGAACGAATCACCAAGTATCGTGAATGGGAGGATGAGCTTAAGTTTGACGGGTTAGATGTCAACACATTAGACTTTAAAGGCATCGCCCAATTTGAAAAATTGAATAACATTAAGATTGTCATCCATCTCTGGGAAAAGGTCTGAAGGGCGTTAGGTATAATAATAGCCAAAGTAACTTTGACCGGGTTGTCAATCTCCTCCTAGTCTATAGCGACAGCCACCCAGAATGGCATTATTGTGGCATTCCCAAAATTTTAAAGTTATACCATCATCAAGCAACCTATAGGGATAATTTCTACTACTGTGATCGCTGCACACGGCGTTTCACATCTAAACCATATTTTGAACAGCATTACGAGTGGTGCTCTCAGGGTAAACTTCAAATGGAAGTCATGCCCAAAGATAAATTTTATAGGTATGAAGAAAACGGCAATGAGCTCAGTCCCATATGTACCATCTATGCGGACATTGAATGTTATATTGAACAAGAAGATCTAAGTCATGAGCCAGCAGCCATTGCCTGCTATGAAGTCTGGCATCCATATTATAGGAACCAAAATAAGATGCATGTGTGGCAAGGCGAGGGGTGCGTTGAAAACGTCCTCAACTTTTTAGATAGGAAAGCCCGTTTTCATCAACGCTATGAAACGGAGCTAACTAGGAAACCCATGTGCTTCACAGAAGCCGATAAAATCAAATTTGATAGGACCACGGAATGTCCCCGCTGCTGTTCATCCTTTGATGATCAGCAACATAAGAAAGTGAGGGACCATTGCCATCTCAGTGTTAAATTTAGGTCTGCCTTATGCAGTAAATGCAATATGAGACTTAGGCTCAAACGGCGAACGCTCCCCGTCATCTTTCATAACTTTAAATGTTATGATGCTCACATCATCATTCGCCATGGATTCGGTAAAATGAAATCCTGGTCATCCAAAGTGATTGCACAAAGTAAGAAAAAATTTATGTGCATCACTGCTAAAGTCCAAGTCGATAAGACGAAGGAGGGGAAGCCTGTCTTATATGACATAAAGTTTCTAGACAGTTTCCAGTTAATGTCTTCTTCCTTAGCCGCGTTGGCTAATAATTTAGAAACACTTCCCCTCACTCAACATTTAAAGAAAGACTATCCCAACATAAGTGATAGTCTGATGCGACGGAAAGGGGTGTTTCCTTATAGTTATTTTAGTTCAATGGATACATTGAAGGAGACATCCCTTCCGTCCATTGATAAGTTTAAAAATGATTTGACGGGTGAGGACTGGTCGCTGGATGATTATAGGCATGCAGAGCAAGCATGGTTAGAATTTAGGTGTCACACGTTTGGTGACTACATGCTTGCCTACATAAAATTAGACGTCTATCTGTTGGCTGACGTGTTTGAGACTTTTAGGAAAGTCACATTAGAACAGGACGCCTTAGACCCCGTTCATTTTGTTAGTCTGCCGGGTCTGTCCTATCAGTCAGCCTTCAAGATGACGAAAGAGAGCATTCATTTACTGCAAGATGCAGAAATGTATACGTTATTTGAACGTGGTATTAGGGGTGGCTTGACATTTGTTAACAAACATGTTGTCAACAGCACCCAAGACATAGGATCGACCACGCATTTAATGTACATAGACCAAAATAATTTGTATGGGAGTGCACTCTCCAAGCCTTTGCCACAGTCTGACTTCCAATGGGTAGAGCCCCATGACATTGAACACTTCTCCAATCCAGCACACATCATGGCACTGGGAGATGAGGCTGACCTCATTGAAGTCGACCTCATCCATCCAGAATGTATTAAGAATAGGACAGTTGATTTTCCTCTCGCACCCGAATCTGGCATAGTCAGTCCAGATATGTTCTCTCCCTTTATGAAAGAACACAATAAGCAATATGAGGCGGAAAATGACTCAAAATATAAACCCACTAGGAAGTTGTTGCTCACCGAATTGAACAAGCAGCATTACATCGTGCACTATTCCATCCTCAAATTCTATCTAGGTATGGGGATGCAACTTGATAAAGTCCATCGCGCTATCCAGTTTAGGCAGAAGCCCTTTCTAAAACCGTATATAGAATATAATAGCAAGAAACGGGCTGAATCCAAGAATCCTTTCGAAAAGGACTTCTTTAAATTTAAGAATAATGCCCTCTTTGGTAAAACCATGGAGGATGTAAGAAAGCGCATGGACTATCGCATCGTGACTGATCCGGAAACGAGTATCAAGTTATGTCGCTCGCCGTTGTTTTGCCACCATGATGTCATTTCCGAAGACATCACTGGTTTTAAAATGTTAAAATCTAAAGTAGAACTTTGTAAGCCCATTTATGTCGGTCAATCTGTCTTGGATCACTCCAAGTTAGAAATGTACAAGTTATTTTACCACACTTTTAAGACATGTCCACTTCTCCAACGTGTGGAATTAGTAGGAGGTGATACGGACAGCTTCTTCATAGCTTTGACAACCACTAGCCAAGTCAAGCAGGAAGACATTTTAAAATATTTAGCACCCAAGTTTGATAGTTCCAACTATCCCACTGACCATCCGCTTTACTCTACCACAAGTAAAGCGAAGCTTGGCTGCTTCAAGGATGAGTGTGCCGGCAAACAGATAGAGGAGATGATCTTGCTTCGCCCCAAGATGTACTCCATAAAGCTAAAATCCTCAGAGCTTTCTATAAAACGGGCGAAAGGCATCTCGAAGTCAATCGTTAGAAAAATGACACATAGGGACTATCAAGATGCTTTAGATTCACTTAAAATCAAAAAAGTAGAAATGACCATTTTAAAATCTCAGTCGCATCAAGTCAGAACAACGACGTTTAGGAAACGAGGTCTCTCAGCTTGGGAAGACAAGCGATGCTGGATGAGTCCTAACAACTCATTACCGTACGGCCATCCAGACACTCATCTACCTCCACCCAAGAGACAGAAGCTTTCTCCTCCTCCGTCCGGCGATGTCTGATGATGAATGCTTCCTCTCTGTTGTGGTTGATGTTTTGCTTTTTACTCCATGGCGTTTTCTATGGGGCGTTGTGAGTGAGTGCCTTGTAACATGCGTCCAACTCCTGATCACTTCATATCATGACTTGCATATCAACTGGTTTTCCTGACGTTGTTTTCTCCCTGCACATGAGTGACTTTGTTTTCTCCCTGCATATCAGTGACTTTGTTTTCTCCGGTGATGTGAGATATAAAACTTTGTTTTCTGCCACCATCAGTATTAACTGCATGTGGCTGTGATGAAAATCGGTTGTGATGATGAATAACATATCATGTACATACTGTGTTGTTTTCATTTTGACATAAAGATGGGATTCTCACTCAATAGATAGAAGTAAAAGTTTTAATCATTTTGTAAGATGGGTAGGGTTAGAAATAATGTTGAGTATTGTAAAGTTACAAATTAAGTTATAACCATATCACTGTTTGTAAGATAGGTGAAATGTAAATGAAGTCATAACCATGTTAGAGTTTCTAAAGTTAGAAATAAAGTTGACGTTTGTAAAGTTAGAAATAAAGTTGATGAATGTAAAGTTTGAATTAATGTTAAAATCATTTCACTGTTTACAAGATAGGTAAAGTATAAAATAAGTTATAACCATATAACTGTTTGTAAGATAGGTGAAATATAAATGAAGTGAGAATCACTTCACTGTTTGTAAAGTTAGAAATAAAGTTGATGATTGTAAAGTTTGAATTAATGTTAAAATCATTTCACTGTTTGTACAGTTTGTAAGATAGGTGAAATATAAATGAAGTTAGAAATAAAGTTGACGTTTGTAAAGTTAGAAATAAAGTTGACGTTTGTAAAGTTAGAAATAAAGTTGATGATTGTTAAGTTTGAATTAATGTTAAAATCATTTCACTGTTTGTACAGTTTGTAAGATAGGTGAATTATAAAATAAAGTCATAAGTATTTCACTATTTGCAAGATAGGTAAAGTATAAAATAAAGTCAAAACCATGTTAGAGTTCGCAAAGTTAGAAATAAAGTTGATGATTGTAAAGTTTGAATTAATGTTAAAATCATTTCACTGTTTGTACAGTTTGTAAGATAGGTGAAATATAAAATGAAGTCATAAGTATTTCACTATTTGCAAGATAGGTAAAGTATAAAATAAAGTCAAAACCATGTTAGAGTTTGCAAAGTTAGAAATAAAGTTGATGATTGTAAAGTTTGAATTAATGTTGAAATCATTTCACTGTTTGTACAGTTTGTAAGATAGGTGAAATATAAAATGAAGTCATAAGTATTTCACTATTTGCAAGATAGGTAAAGCATAAAATAAAGTCAAAACCATGTTAGAGTTTGCAAAGTTAGAAATAAAGTTGATGATTGTAAAGTTTGAATTAATGTTAAAATCATTTCACTGTTTGTACAGTTTGTAAGATAGGTGAAATATAAAATGAAGTCATAAGTATTTCACTATTTGCAAGATAGGTAAAGCATAAAATAAAGTCAAAACCATGTTAGAGTTTGCAAAGTTAGAAATAAAGTTGATGATTGTAAAGTTTGAATTAATGTTAAAATCATTTCACTGTTTGTACAGTTTGTAAGATAGGTGAAATATAAAATGAAGTCATACGTATTTAACTATTTGCAAGATAGGTAAAGTATAAAATAAAGTCAAAACCATGTTAGAGTTTGTAAGTTAACATCCTCATCAACGCATGTAACATCATGGCAATTTCTTCGGCTTAGGAAACATCAACCACTTTGCTGACTTATGTCTATAAATAGCTCTGACTCATGAAGGAGTAAGGCGTCAGTCATACGAATCTAATCAGTCTTGTTCAACCTTTTCACCGACACGTGTGTGGGCGTTATTTATCAGACAAAGCTATGGCGCCTCACGTCAGACAGCGCGACCTTTTCACCGACAAGTGTGTGGACATCATTTCATGTCTATAAATAGCGCTGACTCATCATAAAGCGAAAAACCTTGTTGATGACCTTTTCACCGACACGTGTGTGGACGATAGTTCATTGTGATGACTCATTCAAAACGCATCATGTGATTAACACGATTCTATTAACTGTGACTCATACAGATGACACATTAAAGATTTAACAATGTCAGCTACTTTACTGATATCACGTAAACCAGTCATGATACAATGTCCGTTGTGAAAGACTGCAATATGTACAGGATGCCACTTCCGAATCAGAGCAGCAGGAAAGAGTTCAGTTTCATAAAATATACAATGATTACTGGTTTTAATGTTGGCTAGATTCACTAACATCTTCAATTGAACAGACACTACTATATTCTTCAATGTCAAGGGACTGAGGCGGAGATGAGGCATGAGTGTTCGCATTTTCTTGACGACTTCGTAACAGATGGACTGCATCACGAAATGAGAAAGGTTTCCTAGGACTTGGATTTTGCCGCAGCGAAAGATTTGAAGATTTCGACCGTTACTCATGCGAATGACCAACATTTGCGGACGACCGCGATGATAGACTGAATCGGGAAGATGGATATGCAACTGTTCTAAATCGATGTCTCTTCTGAGATTCATTTCGCGCATGGCGTTGATGATGCGGATGGGGAGCATGATTCACAAATGACATGAGGGTGGAGTGAACTTCCCTTTTATACTTTTCCCATGAGGGTTTTGGAATTACAATGTAGCAGTGATCATTATGTAGAATCATCTCTTGAATGCCAATAAATACAATGCCGTCTCCTACGTTAATGACACGGCAAGAGTGGGATAGCATAGCGCGATGCAACCTTCGTAGATGAAAGCGTTCTAGAGTTATCTGAAGTTGACGTTTCGTACCATGAAATGTAACACACTGATTTTTCCATGATACATGGAGACATGCTGATAATTTCCACATGATTAAAACTTGAGTGAAGAAGGGTATGCCTAAAAAAGAAGGAGAGAGTCATGTTCATGTGTGGCATGGTGAGTGTACATTTTCTTTCTTGATACGGTGGCCGTTAGGCCGTGGTCTCATAAAGACCGATGGTGCGTTCTCAGTGTGTGGAGAGTGTTATTGTAGTTGATCATCATCAACATGGACATCATTTTTAAAGGTGATGGAGACAAGATAGGGATTCAACGTAAACAACGTTCCGTCCCTGCGCGGACCCATGTAGATGGTTTGAATTTTAATTTCGAAGGAGTAGAATCCTTTTCCCAAAATGGGGAGTGGTTTGCAATTGAGTAAGTCGAATTCGCTGCCCTCCTTTTCATGGATGATGAGACAGTGTCTATCCATATGCACATACATGTATCGTCTTTCCATGATGGGAACTTGTGGCCGCTTCCAATTGTGTCGAACAATTTCTTTGGGAATGGTGAGATTTTCTTTCAGGAATGTTTCAAGAGTATTGAATTGTAACCGTGTCCAATAGTCTAACGGCACACACACGGCCACTCCATGCTTTGTTGACATAATCTTTAGATAATCTATCCATTGACTTGGAGTTTTTATGGTTACGGCTTCTCCATGATGAGTTATCTTTTGATTGAAAGCATTTTTATCCGATGGTAAAGTAAGGGAGTTCAGTGTACCCAGTGCGAGAGCAGAGGCGTTGATGGCTTCGAGCAACTGCATGGTTAGCGCAAGGACGGAAATGATTGCCATGATCTCAGTCGTCCGTTTTATAAGCAGACCTAGCTCCAATCACATGCGTTTCCCTTTTCTCGTTTTCCCTGTCTTTGTTATGTGACAAAGAGTTATCACACGTGAACTTTTGACTGCGTGGGTGGAAACCTTCCCTCTTACAAAGTCGTTCTAGTCCTCACAAAGACTTGAGTGACACGCCCTTTTAGCGAACAAAGACGCATTAATTTATCTAACAAAGAGCCTGATAGTAATGCACAAAGCGCAATGACTCATGTTGTGACACGCCCCTTTTCTCGAACAAAGACGCATTCATTTATCTAACAAAGAGCCCGATAGTAATGCACAAAGCGCAATGACTCATGTTGCTCTATACACCATTACAAAATACTCAGTGAAAAGAAATCTTTATTGCATCTACACAATGTGTCGCGCATCAAACAAAGTCGTGGATGTAAACACACTCAGGTGAATCATGATATGTTTAACAACGTACGAATTTCCTTCCAACGTCTCTTCTATTCTCTCCATAATTTTCTCCATATGACGACCATAAAATTGATCACTAAGAGTAATCCATTCTGTGCAATAAGATCCAAAACGAAGTGGTTTTTGTAAATCTTTCAACTCTATATAGGCAACGAGTCTACCCTTTACATCTTGAGGTTGTAAACTCTCCATCAATTTTTTGAAGAGGGGAAGGCTTTCAGTGAGCACTACTTTCATATCATTCATCTTCATTTTAAATGTAAGTTTCCAATCTTGTAAAAATCCATCGAATCCTTGTTGATCAAGTGTCAAATGACACATGTGGTCACTTAAGGTACGATGCGCCATCATAAACGATGTAACTATAGATTTCACATTGCTTCAATGACTTCCACTATGAATAAAACAGAAATAACAATCATGTTCCACTGTAAGTTTATTCAACACCAGACAAAATTCGCAAGTACAGAATACACTTCATAAAATGATCATCATTCATTCACAAGGAGCAAAAACATGTTTTACATAGACCCATGCTGTTGACAATAATATAGATACAGTTCATAAACGTCATAGAGACTACAATGCCAGCGTGAAGAGAGTTTTGCAATGTAGGTAGCTTTATTTCTAGTATTACAATGGGATGGTGGTCTGTAAAGGTGATGTCTCTCAGCGAAACATATTGCCATGTCAAAAATCATTTCATCTCTAAACTTCTTTTGATCACAATGCATATGATACTCTTGTCTTACACGATCTACCCAACATGGTAAATATAAATTATCAATGTGCAACTGAAGTGTTGTTGCTTCTCGTTCAGAATCATTTCCTAATATTTTAACAATATGAAAACCTGACAGCCACCGTTTGAAATCACTTATCAAATACGTTTCATTTACAAATCCAATATGAATCAAAATAGAAGGATCAAGTCCATGCACATGACGTCGTGACCATTCGTCTTTGTGTGGAGGACAGTAGGCAAATCTATGATATACACTAACAACAGTTTGATCACTTTCTCTCATTGCAATAGCACTCAATTCCTGCATGGGCGTTCCCTCACTGTCTATGAAGATGATAACCTGCAATATCAAAAAGACTTCATTACAAAATAATACATTGAGCAGGAACTTTACAAGGATGTCTGTCCTTTACATAACAAAAGATACATACAACATGATGACAATGTTTTATTTGAACATAACGCGCAAGACCGCGTTTTCCACATTCACTACATACTAACTGATTACAATACTTAAGATTTCTCTTTGGTGGTAGCACCATCTTTCTTTGATGTGCGACGACGTTTAGGTTTAGTGGCAGGTTCTTGACACTCTTTGACACAAGAATCAATGACTTTCTCAATGTGATCAAGTCCTGTTAACTCAGGTTGATGATGAATTTGAGCAATGCGCAAATTGAGAGAAATCAAATTCCCGTCAGATTGATGAGGTCCCACATAAACAGCAGGCACCTCAATATGAAATGAATAAAAGTCTGCACCTAGCGATGACAATTCTGTTTCAACTGACTGTTCAACTATACGCTATATATCTGTTTCAACTATTCGCAGCGAGTGCCGCGATACAATTGTAATTATAATAAGAAGTTTTCTTTTCTGGCCACAACTGTAATAGTTCAGTAGGAATAAGAGCCTTTTGCCTCACAAAGTCTTCTAAAATGTCAAGCTGCTGACGCAACCAATTATCAATAGGGATACTCAGGTTTTGACCGCAACGATTTACTTGCGTATCCACTTTTGGGAAGTATACCGCCGGCGTTTGAAGATAGAGTCGAACACCGTTGTAGCGCACTTGTTGTTTGTAGGTAGGATAGCCGTGAATTACCTTTTCAATTTTCGGATTCCACAGCTCGAGATGTTGAGGATTCAGTGATGCAGCAGTTGGAGTAGGATTCATGGCCATGGCAGTCTGTAACGAAAGAATACCACTAAGTACATTCATGATCATCAGAGAAAAGAAAATTGTTAGCTTAGCAGTGACATATGAGTTGGCCCTTAAGAGGACCTTTTGGAGCGTTCACAGGATTTAAAGCTTATCACCAAAGTCTAAGTCTTCGTCATCGTCCAGTAAATTAAATGTCTTGGGCTTAGGACCCGAATTGAGTTTCAATTCCCTAAAAGACTTAAAGGTAAAGCGTCTAGGTGGTGGCGGTGGCGGCAATGGTTCAACAAAATAAGCTTGTAGAATCATCGGCCACACACTCTCCTGCGTCTCTCTTCTAAAATGCTGGTAAGGTTTAGGCCAGACAGTCATGACACTCACTTGTAAATTTGCAAACAGGATTGATCAGACAAAGTTGAGAGGGGAGAATGGCTTCAGCAAGTCACACACGCTTTCCAAGTCAAGAGAATGAAATGAAGAGAAAATGGGGAGACGTCTGCTTTTATAATCTCCTGCGAATCCACATTTGACACTATGTGAGCCAATCAGAGTCCTCCGTTTCTCCCCTGACTTCGTTGCGGCAGCGAAAAGGAGGCACGCGGACGTCTGACTCATGAATGCTTTTCCCAAATCTTGTAGTCGAATCTAGTTTAGCACATTGAGTTGAATATGAATGTGTTTTATGCGACATAAGAGCAAGTTGGATCCATGCTCATGAAATGAATCTAGTCGAGATGCAATTTTTGCCATGTGTCGCTGATAGAAATCTTTGGGATCATGTATCGTCTCTGCAGAATAGGATGCAAAATGAAACACTACACGTTCACCTGCATGTTCATCAGTCACTTTCTCAAATTCAATCTCCGCAACTAATCGTCCTTTCACATCTTTATTCATCAAACTGTCCATGAGCTGTTGGAAAACGAAGTAACCTTTAGCGATAGCAAATTCTAAGTCTGCCTTTTCATGATGAAAGGAGGTGATGTAGTCCCTAATCACACCACGAAGACTTTGTCGATGAAAACGTAGTGAACAAAATTCATTCGTAAACTTTACTGCTTCTGTCATCTTTCTTCCTTTCACTTCGGAGACATAGCATGAATGACATTCAGGTGCAACATGACACGCTGATGCCAAATCTGGTCTCTGATTTCCCGTCCGAGGCTTGCTTCACCCGCTAGAGCGATTTTCATAAACATTCTAACTCTGTCGTTTTTCGCCAATCTCCCAAAATCTTAAATGACGCATCACATCTGAACGAAGGGAGATACGAACAAGCCATGTTTTCCACTGAATTTGTCTCACTCTTACCTTTCAAACGAGCTATTGCACGACTGACGTCCGAAAATGAGTCCAAACTGAGCTTTTCACTGCCTTTTTCTCATTCTCAGCTTTCAAATGAGCTATGGCACGACTTTCTACCATCTCTACAACCAAAGGTGGAAGTGTGACAGGAGGGGGTGGGGGTGGGTGTGGGTGGGGGACCCGTTTCCTCCTCACGGACCCATTCCTCCCAGCACATCCTTGACGAACTCCTTCACCTTCCTTCCAGAGGGTGGGGGTGGGGGTGTGGGTGGGAGCTGAGTCAGCATTTCACATTTTGCACTTGCGTCTGGAATGTGCTTACTACTATTAACGGTGAGTTGTGAATCGATATTTTTCATTGAATGATTGATTTCCTAATGAAATGACCCATTACGATCAGTAAACATACGTAATATTATCAGTAAAAAGGCTGAAGTATTTACGAGACCTCACAAAACTATGGAAAAACTCCGTTTGATTTATGACGTTCCAAATGGCAACACCATGAAAATGTGAGCAGCATGAATGGAAAAGTTGGCCAGTCGTCCATTCGTGCATATTTGTGATACGCTTTGTAATAGAATGGAACTTTTCCACCAATAAATCAGGATTGCCATCACAGGAAGCGGCAGGCCACCAAAAATGATTACAAATCGACTTTATCCACACTTCTGCCTCTTTGCAATCAGATGCCGAAGCTACATTATGAAGTCGTTTTCAGAGAATTTTTGCTAAATGCCAAGGATCAAATTCGTGCTTCTCGCAACAGCTTCCGAATTTCTGGATGTCGATCAGTTGACAAAGCATATTTTCATCCAAACATTGAGAAAGACGACTCAAAAGTCACTCGCAGGTCTCTTTCTCCATAGCAACACTGTTGATAGTTTGAGATATATAAACATTTTCGAAATTAAACCAGTCTTAGCGCACATTGCTGAATATGTGAAATACTTGGCACTACAGTCGGGAGAATCACACCTGAAAAAATTTGATTGTGTTGTAAAAATTGTAGGATTAATTTATAAGCTTATAAAATATGGTCCATATTCAGAGAGAACTCAGGCCTACATATTCGTATGTAATAACTACAATTATTATAGGATATTTTATATCCATATAGTATATCCATATATCCCTGTTTTTTCTTTCTCAAGGAATTGAATGTACCCTGACCTTTTGACTCGATGACTTACTACAACACACACTGCACTGGGGCATATTTACCTGATTAGATAGACGAACAATAAAACTTTCACTATACTATACACGGCATCTCCTCAATCCTCACACGCAGCTAGATTGGCGACGTGACGTCACGCGCTAACATCTAATCAGAACAGCAGGCACACGGCTGCTTCGCCAAGTCAACAAGTGTGATTTTCTTGTTGTGGATGACTCGAACTAAGTTTTCAGACATACTTCTAATTCGGGTGTACTTCCCCTTTAAGTAAATTGCATACTGCAAGCTAATAGACAAAATCGATTATGCCTTCATTTAATTAGAATCTAATTTTGTAAAATTGAGGATTCGACCCCTAGATCGTCAGTGTTTCTGTACAGAAGCTACTGTGTATGGCGCTGTATCATTTGACACTTCGTGAACGCTGCGTTCAGATATAGTTCTTATCTCAACAAATGAGCGAAAAAGAATTATTCACGTCATTCAATCAACAAATGAACTCATGACATTCATTAGACGCATTGATTGAGCCCACATATTTAGATACGACTATGATTGAGCCTCAGTGAGTGACTGAGGTATTGACTACATGATATCAACATAGCATGGAACTTCAGATCATAAATATTGTCGTCATACATTCAACCATAATTGTAATAAATAAATGCAATGTCCTTAATCCATTATTAAAGGTTGTCATTGTAAAAATGATCTTTTTATGTTGCAGCATCGACCAGTTGGGATGAGGAGAAATTTAACTCGCGGATCCAAGTCAGACGCCATTGAAAATATCTTCGGACGCTCAACAGCGATTCCTCGTGGAGATATTTCAGAGGATGAGGACTTTTAAAACCAAGAGGAAGATAGCAGCAGTGAATACAGTGACAGTAGTGATACAGACGACTCTAGTGAGATTATCACGCCTACGACGAGAGAGCATGAGACGGACGACCGATATTACAGATGGCGAAGACGATCTAATGCACACTTTCCTGTTCCATTTGTTTCTCCAGAGCCTTCTTCGTTTCAATATAATGACAATCCTTATGAAATGTTCAAAGAATACATTTCTGACGAAATGTTTGAATTTACAGCAAACCAGACAAACCTTTACTCGGTTGAAGTTTCAGGCCGAAATGTATCCTGCACTGCTTCTGAATTGGAACAGTTATTCGGCATGTGGCTTTTTATGGGAGTGTGTTCTGCTCCTTCTTATCGAGACTATTGGAATCAGGTAACCCGCTGGTCATGTATAGCGGATGTTATGTCGGTTATTCGATATGAGAGACTAATGCAGTGTCTTCATTTGAGTAATAGTTCTGAACAAATTCCGAAAGGGTGTGATGGATACGATCCGCTCTTCAAAGTGAGGAAGTTATTCGATGCAGTGAGAGATAAATGTCGACAGCAACCGCAATCGGAATTTCAGTCAATCGACGAGCAAGTGATCCCTTACAAGGGTCGACATTCGAACAAACAGTATTTACCCGCTAAACCCAATAAATGGGGTTTTAAGCTTATCACGCGTGGGTCCTCTTCTGGTCTGATTTACGATTTTGTTTTATATGCAGGAAAAAATACTGAAACAGTGGATCCATTGCCTCATTTTAGTACTATGAAAAATTGTGTTCATGCACTATGTAAAAGTATCTCTGCAGGAGTTCGAAATGTAAAGATATTTATGGATAACTATTACATAACCCTTGACTTGGTTTTTCATTTGAAAAAATGATTTGAGATACAAACAACTGGAACGGTCCGGTCAAACCGTTTGCACAATTGTCCACTCCGAAGCGAAAAAGAAATGAAAGCCGAAGGTAGAGGATCACACGACCAAATCATTGACGCTAATTCCAATTTGACAGTTGTCCGCTGGCAAGATAATCGATCTGTAACACTTGTATCTACTTATCTGGAAGCTGAGCCGATAGATACAGTTCGTCGCTGGGATTCAAAATCGAAGAAGGTAGTAGAAATAAAGCGACCGAACATAGTGAAAATGCACAACACGTATATGGGAGGCATCGACATCTCAGATATGATGTTGGAAGTGTACAGAAACCATCGTAAATCTCGGAAATGGTACTTTCGCATAATTTGCCATTTGGTCTGGGTATCCATCTGTAATTGTTGGTTGACATACAGGGAGTCCTTGACAAACGATGAAGACATTTCGTCCAAACGAATTTCGTTTAAAGAATTCATGCTGAAGGTGGCTGAGGGACTAACAAAAGTTGGCAAAAGAAATAGAAAAAGAGTTATGGGTCGGCCATCAAAAGAAGACATTTTACAACCAAAACGCCGTCGAGCTGCAGACGAGAATATTCCTGAAAATATACTGAGAAACGACGGAGTTGATCATTTGCCTATGCATACAGAAAAAGGAAGATGCAAACTTTGCAAGACAGGTTTCAGTCGTTGGAGCTGTTGTAAATGTAAAGTTCATTTATGTCTTAACGACAAGAATAACTGTCTCAGAAATTTTCACACTTGAAATGTACTGATAATGTGTAGTAATACCGCACAATTACTTACTTTTAGGAATATTTTCATAACCTAATATACGTACTGGTTTATATAACATCATTATAGAACCTTCATATCAATTATTTCTTTTCTGTAATCATTCTCATATTTGTCGGGAACAACGACCAATCAATTATCTTTATGTCAAAAAGATAAATTATGAAAATATTTTATGGTCTATTTTCATGCTGTTGCCATATGGCAACAATCAAAAAATATAACAAAGAAGGGTCGTGGAAGAGAAATCAGAGCATAAATAGGTAATTTATGACCTAAATAAGTGTTATCTAAGGCAGAAACTTTTTTCATCAAATATATCATAAGTCATGAATTAAAGGCGAAAGGGGTCACGGACTCGGGTGCAGTCCGGCAGCAATACATATTCATGAAAGTCACTCCATAATCTTCACCTCCAAATACTCAAACCTCGTACCTTCTTTCCATTGAATAAATACTCTGGGCTACCGGTCTAATATGAAGGACAATACATTAATAGCACGAATGCATTGGTGCTTTTCCTCTATAGTGAGTCTTAATCAGACAGGTCCGTTGCAGAACAGGCAAATGTGTCAGTCTCTCGTCACAAATATACATCAGAGAACATGATTCATTATATATACAATAGTAAATAGGCCTAACCGTTTTCCGATTAAATAAGAAGACCATAGAATTAATAATGTGCTGCTGGGTGTGATGTGCAAATAATGCTGCTTAATAAAATGATTAATAAGTTTGGAGTATTACTCTGAACTATGTAAATGAATCTATTGACAACAAAGTGATGCATGTATTGCCTCCTCTTTAAGTATTGAAATTTCATCATTTCATGCATGCTTCATTAATTCGTCTATCTTTAACCGCACTTGTAAATATCCCGCTACTTTTCAGACATTCATCGTTATTTTATGAAAATCGACGGCGATAGTGGTGCAGTGGTTTTTAACTTTCATTTCACATTGTCATCTTTAATCTTCTGCCGCTCAACCTAATAATGTGTTATTGTGATCAGGGTTGTAAATTTGGGACCAATTTGTACAATCCCGGGATCGGGATTTCCCGGGATTTCAGACTTATAATCCCGGGATTTTTCGGGATTGAGCAAATAATTGAAAAAAAGCAGTATGGAAAGAACAAAAACCTCTTTATTTTTTGTAATATTGCCGCAGAAATATGAGAGCATCTAGAGTGTCATCATTCATTTGACTCCTGATTTTGTTAGCAAAATATCCAAGGGCAGAAAAGGCCCTTTCGGCCTCAACTGATGTAGGCTTAATAGTTTTAAGAGCAGTAAACAACCTTTCAAGATTTTCAGGCCTTCTTTTGCTTGTCTCGTACAACAACATCTCTTTTTGGACCACACGAGAGCTCAGGTCAGTGTTTTTGGTATCTTCTGTTTCGTCATCTTCCACAAAAGCATGAAGCTCCTGAGCTAAAGTCATTGGCTTTTCTTGGTCAAGTACTTCCATGGCACCGTCAACCTTAATGTCTTCAGGGTTGTCTTCATTGCCATCACAATGAAGAAATAGTCTTTGTAAGATATTGGTGGCCAGAGCAGCAATTTTGGGACGTTTAACTTTATGTCCAAATTGATCTTGAGATTGATCAAGGTAAGAAGCATTCTTCAAATATTTCAAAAGATGGACAAGTTCAGCATTGCGGCGTTCCTCAATTCGAGCTTCAAACCTGTTCTTCAAGTCCTGGCCGATTTTAGTTCCTTGTTCACCAAGCTTTTTCAACGTAAATGCAATTACTTTTTCTGCCAAAAGAATGTCTGCATCCTCACTGGAGAGTGCTTCCACAGCAACTTTGATAGGAGCCAGAGCATCACACAGTTCTTTAATAATCATCATGTCATCCTCAGTCAATTCAAACTGAATGTCCAGCTGAACTAAAGCCATTTTTATCTCTTTTCTAAGTTCATAAAACCTCTCTAGCATTGATAGCAAACTGTTCCACCTGGTCTTGCAATCCAGCTGTAGCTTCTTTTCTTTGCCTAATGCCTCCAGGACAAATGGCTGAAGAGCATCATCATTTTTCACAGGGGATCTTCGGAATATTTTCACAATTTTTCGAACTTTCTCGACTATGAACTGAATGCTCGGAGACAAAGTCGGAGCTCTGTCAACCTCTTCAGCCTGTTTTTCATCATCCGTTCCTTCCTCCTCAGCGCTGCCACTGTCAGAGTCAAGGTCATCACTGAATGCTGCACTTGGTTGTCTTTTGTACAAGACATCACAAATGGCCAAATGGATCGCATGAGCATAGCAGATCACATGGAGTGGACTTGTTTCTTTTCCAAACTTCACCATCATACTGGCACCATCAGTGATCATAGAAACAATATCTGTATTCATGTCAAGGCCAAAGCAATTTAGTCGATCCTCAACCAACCTGACTGCTTTTTTTGTGTCCACGCTGCCATGAATGCGGAGCAGTCCTAGTGAATGAAACCCTCCTTGAAAATGACAATTTATGTTCATATAACGTCGACTCCTTACAGATGTCGACTCGTCAAACGTGATAGAAAAAACGACCATTGTTCAGTTTGATTTCATCAAGCTCTTCCTTGACCAACTTCTTGACATTTTCGAAGTTCTTGATCACCAGATTACGAACATGTTGGTGTGATGTGGGTAGGACATAACCATCAGCCTTAAATGCTCGATGCAGTCTCTCACTTCTGGCAATTTGATTGAATGTGAGGCCATCCACAGCAGTTAGCTGGCTCAGTAGTTCTTCCAGGCTGGGTTTTTTTGACTTGAAGAATGAATCAATTTTTCTGATTTTGGGTTTTGGCCGATCCTCAACGTCCAGGCAAGACTTCACTTCAATCTTGTGCTTTGACTTCAAGTGAATTATAAGTCCCTTTGTGCTGGACCCAGAAGTTTTCAAAATTGTTTGACACAATTTACACTTTGCTTTTTCTGTGCTTTTGCAGAACAAAAAATGCTGCCACACCTCTGACTTTCTTTTAGCACCGACTTCTTCAAAGTTCGACATTAGGGCGGTAAAAGTGTAAAAATTGCGATGACAACAGGATAAGTAATGATTCGTAGCACTGAATCGTAGTAAATAATGACAGAAAATGAACGAAGAATATGCACTGAAGATGCTCGTAATTCCTGAAGTCGTAAATCGGATAAGTAATGATTCGTAGCACTGAATCGTAGTAAATGAACGAAGAATATGCACTGAAGATGCTCGTAATTCCTGAAGTCGTAAATCGCGCACCGCTGCCAACAGAATGATGTACCGACTGGTTTCACCGACTGTTATTGGTAACGTAGAGCGTCAATGTCGAACATTCGTTTCGCAAGATGGCGTCAGACCGTATATTTCAAAAAGTAAATCGAAACACAGTTATTACAAAGGCGCATATAAGTATACAAAACAAGCATACTACTTCCAACTTGGAGAGCAGCTAGCGTATGTAAAACTTAATACTGTACTTTAGAATTGTAACACTCCCGTAGAATTGTGCTCACTCCCGTAGGTTAACACAAAAACGGTCAATCAGGGGTATAGTAAATTTAAAAAGTCCCGAGATTTCTAGACATATAATCCCGGGATCGGGATTGGAAAAAATACCCCAAATCCCGGGATTTCGGGACCGGGATTTCCCGGGATTACAACCCTAATTGTGATGCATCTGTTTGTTTCTACCTGATGGGGCAATAAACATTTTTGAACTATTTTAAATTTTCTGAATTTTGAGGGAGAGAGAATCAAAATCCGCTGACAGACTACCTCTATAAGATAAAAGTTATATAGAAAAATTCAAGATGAAAGATGTAATCATGTCAGGAGATTTAAACAATAGAGCTGGCAAATTAGATGATAATATGCACTTAACTCTACCACCAAGAAATTCAGAAGTTTTATTGTGAATAAACAAGGACGAGAAATGATTGATTTTTGTAATAATAATAACACTGCACTCATAACAGCTCATGGAATGAAAATGGTGAGCATACATTCTGCAGACTCCCAAACAACAAAAATTGTAAATCTGTTATTGACTGTTATCATAAATCTCACAATTTCAGAATCTATGCTACGACGTTTAGAAAGGTTTCAAACATTGGAACCAAAAGCATTCACGGATCACAGACAGTTGAAAATAGAAATGAAAGTAGCTCTAAAGGCTTCAGTACCTAAGTCACCACTTTTGGAAAGCAAAATACAAAATTTCGCGGTAAACGTACCATACCCTTTAAATGGACAAATAAATGTGATAACAGAAATATTTACAAATTATTTAAGATAAAAGCTCAAAATTGTTGAAAAAACAAAAGACAAGCAATTAAATAAATCGGAAATATAAGCAAATTAGTTAATATTAACAAGGAATCTCGGCATAGAACAGCAAATTTCAATAGAAATACGACTTTGTCTGAAGACACTAGATATCTCAGAAAACCTGTAAGAAGAATGTTCAAACTCGTAAAACAAATGAAACGGAACAAAATTTGAACATGTTATTGCAAACTAAGAGATATCTTAATAGAAGTAGGCCTATAAAAAACAGAAAAGAGAATAATGAAACACATTCAACTAGATGAATTGCAAATAGCGAGAAATAATGATGATGTTAAAAGATGTTAGGGATTGATTAATACAAGTAATCCAAAGAAAAGTACAAAGCATCAATCAAATTTAAGAGCATATATTTTCAAGGAGAATCTTGGAAAAAGTGATGCACATGCTAAAAATGCAGACAATCATCAGAAACGTTATTTCAATTTATCAAAGTCAACCCTACATCTATGATGAAGCCGTAAATCGAAATATTACAATTAAAGAAGTTATAGATACAATTAATTATCCAAAGAACTCAAAATCCAGTGGCAAAGATGAAAATGTTTGTTAATTGCTGAAAAATGATCATAATCTTTAAAAATGATAAATGAAAAATGATACAAATCTCGCATGATCATTTAAATAGAGTTATGACTGAACACGACACTCTTTGGCATTTTAGTTGGATCACTCCGATGTTCAAGAAGGGGGATCAAGATGTCAGCTCTTTTTCGATGTCTTCAATTTGTCCTCTTGCATAGAAAAACTACTGACAAGAATCCTGAATGACGGATTAAATGTTTGGATTGAAAAGCATGAATTACTGTACGAAACACAAACCGGATTTAGAAAAGGTCATTCTACAATTGATAATCTCTGAGTCTTCAAAGAAAAAGTTCAAGTATATAAAAGTAATAGGAAGCCTCTATGTGCATGCTTTGTTGACCTTTCGAAAGCTTTCGACACTGTTAAAAAAAGCTGAAGCACATTATACCTAACGGCAATTTTTAATCAAAAATGGAAAGTATCAGTAGAGACAAAACTTACAAAATTCTGTTTAACGGGGAAAAAAGCGTCGAATTTCAACTAGAATATGGAATACCACAAGGAGATAGTTTGTTACCTACTTTGTTCTGCGTCTATATAAATGATTTTCTAAATGAATGGCACCAAAACCTCAGTGAATTCGACCCAGCAAAGATAAATGATATAAGTTAAGCAGCATTAGTATATGCTGATGACATATTATTATTGAGCGAAAGTCAAATTGGCATTGTTAAACAGACTGAATTACTTCACAATTTGTGTGATGCCAAGGTTTAAAAACAAATTCTGACACGACAAAAGTGATGATATTTAATGAAACAAGTATATATGAAAAGCTAATTGTAGACGATAATATGACACCAATGGAAGTGGTTGATGTATACAAGCTGTCTATGTAGGTGTTTGGATAGCAAAAAGTGATGGATTGTACAATGTACATAGAAGAGTTAACTAAAAATGGGAAGGCATCTTCATACGTAACTGCCAAAACGCTGAAAGAGTTTAACAAAGTCGACGGTAGAATTTTAAGAGAAACGTTTTTAATGTTAACAATATCAAAAATGAAATATGGCAGTGAATTATTTTTTGATAAAAATTTAAATGACCTAAATCGTGTGACAATGTAATTTTACAAAAGGTATTCTGCGAATAATAACTACGACTAATTATTGTGTCATGTGGGAATTTGGTGTTAACCCAATATAACATCATTTCTATAAGTCAGCATTGCATTATTTTCTCAAGTTAAAGAAGAAGAATGACACTAGACTAGTTATACGAATTTTCAAAAGCATAGATCAAACTATTGAAAACAAATCATTTCGTATTGTACGCTGTACGACCAAAAATTAACAGATTGCAAAACACTTGATTCATCGTCGATCAATTTCGTATCGCTTACTGGTACATCATCAGGGCATCAAGTCAAATCAGCAAAATGAGGTTTATATGCAAATAAAAATGATCAAGTAAACACAGTTAAGAACGTTAAGAACAACTAAAATGAAATTTACAATAGAGTGGAATGGGGAGGTAATTGCGCATTTACAATTACCTCTCTGTAGTACAATTAAAAGATATGCAACGGAACAGAAGAATCGCATTCGTTCAATAAATTATCAGTTTCATGCATTTTAATCAATATAGATTCAGCTATGCGAGTGTGTTTAGTACGGCAGACAATAGAAAAATCATTGGCTGTCGCTTTATGAATGTGCTTTGTAATTTCAGAATCTTGCGGTCTGCCTCTGAAATGCTCATCAATACGAGTAATCAGTTGTCTACGAGTCTCACCAAGGTAGCAACTGTCGTATTGTCCACATTTGAATTTGTAGACTAACTTAGAGATGAGACTCGTAGGAACCGGATCTTTGTTGGGAAAGATATTGCGAGTTTCGAAGGTATTAAAAACTACAGAAAGTTTATGTTTTTCTGGTAGGAAACGGTTGACGACATGAACAGTTTTCAATGTCTCCTTTTCTTTTTCTTTCACGTAAGGCAGCTTCCAAAAAGTGTAAGAAATATTCAAATTCGAATTTTGATCAGAGTTTTGCGAAATAGCATTGTCAACTTTTTGCATGATCTTGTTCATGAAATTTTGATAGTAGCCATTTCGCATAAATATCGACAGAATCTTTTCGAACGACTTTTCATAAAAGTGATCACTACTATAAAGATGCGTGGCACAATATGCCCTGATGGCAGCAGTTTTTGCATCTGAACGGGGAGAAAGCCTCCTTCAGTGTATAGACACCCGTGTTAGTCGACTTAACTGCCCACTCAGTTCCAAAACCATTATCAAGCTTGTGCACAACATCTAAAAAGCTCAGTTTTTTATCACTCTCAGTGTCCATTGTGAACTGAATATTCTTGTGATGAGTATTTAGATTTTTCAAAAAGTTTGAAGCTTAATCTTCATTTTTGAAGATGGCAAAAACATCATCAACGTAACGGCGGTAGTACAAAGGAGCACGATCAAATTTGCTTTGCATCATATTCATTGCAAACATGGCAAGAGTAGGAGCCAATTTTGAGCCCATAGGGACTCCATCATTTTGAGTGTACAACTTTCCGTTAAATTGAAACAGAACATCTTTGCAGGCTAGATTCAATAATGTTTCCAAGGTGATGCGGCTGATAGAAAAATTGCCGAAGTCAATCAAACCACTAATATTGTCTTTCATGTCTCTCAAAGGGACGTTAGTGAATAGGCTTTGAACGTCATAAGACACTATGAAACTTTCTCACAGAGTCGACAAACTCAAAGCTATCCATGATTGTTCAAGTATAGAATTAACAAATTTGGTCCCCTAGAAAGTCAAATTTGACGTGTTTTGAAAAGTAAGCAATTTGGACAGTTGCAATTGCCTAGAATTGGAGTGTTTGCGGCAAGGATGCGGAGTCCTGGAGTCCCGGAGTCCTATCATTTTTGCTGGAGTCGGAGTCCTATCAAATGATTGGACTACGGACTACGGCCTATAACCAGACTAGAAGCACATTAACGAACAAATAATTTGTCCTCGTGCATAGCTGTCACTGTCTTGATGTCAACTTTCTCCGTCAAGCAAAAGTACATAGACACTGCTACATGCAAAGCTTGTAATAGTTGATGGAATGAACCGTGATAGTAAAAAAGGATTGTCTTTTCACTTGGTGATCTAGTAGAGAAGACAAGCCTTCCTACCTCGATCACACCTATCACCAACGGTCACATCAGAGACAAAAATGAAATGCTAGTTTTTCTGAGAACATTACCTCTTACCCACACGTGTGATTTCTCCTCCAAAGCGCATATGAAAATTCAAAGTGTACTCATATCTTTTGCAGAAGGATGGGGATTTTCCTACCTGGTAGAGACTGGAGAAAAACCGTGTAAAGCACACATCAAGAAGATGGAAGAGCCGAGTCGCATGCATCCAACTTAAAGCGACATTTGATCAACTTTCATCGAAAATGATTGATAATTGATACAGCAATGATCACTAAGGATAGGTTCAGGTAAGACTACAATGATCTATGATGCAGGTTACCAGTTTTTTCAAAAACTAGGCTATATATATTTGCCACCCGGAGTCGGAGTCCTATCAAGATGATAGGACTCCGCATCCCTGGTTTGCGGTGTCTAGATTATCATACAGTATTTGAATCATCTGCAACAACAAATGGAGATGCTAATTCTGCATTTACCCACTCAGCACTGGCATTTTGAAAATTGGGTGTGCCACTCAAATCAACCTAACATATTGCTGTATCTGTGGTGTGCCAGCATGTGCCACCCACTATTTTGAAGGAATTCTGTCTAGTTTAAGATAAATCGCTAGTCCAAAGTTCCAGATGGTGGTGATGTGAAGTTAGCTCCGTCACTGCAATCATAATTCCGAAATACATAGTTGAAACATGCGAAAAAAGCACAGCAGATAGAAGATCATCAAAAACGTCGTACCAGAGCAAATTTCTACATCTATGGCGCCGTAGGTTCTACTTGCGGAGAAATAAGTCCCCGAAAGCACAAAAATGGCGATGATGCTAGCACCGCAATCTTGAAAAATGCATGTGCCAGTCAGACCAACGGCTAGAATCACCTGACTATCATAAACAAGTGCATAGGCCTACGGAATTCTTTCTCTCTTACCATGCGGACCCATTGAGCTGGTTTCGTTGAATCCAGTCACATATCCTGAGTATAGTTTTGCAGATCAACGGTTCATGTCTAAAATGCAGAACAAAAATTTGATTTGTATGAGAAATATAAAGGCGCATAAGACGTCCTTCGAATGCACAATTTGGAAACATCCATAGCCTACAGTTAATTGAAAACGCACATTTCATACACTATATTTTCTATATTTTATTTCAGAAGGCCTTCGGGTTTAGAGAGATTTCTTTTCTTATCTACGCTGAACAAATAATAACATATATCATAGGTAAACGTACACTGAATTTTGCATGACGACGACTTAGTTGGATTGTAAATTGCCAAAACACTACCAATTGGATAAAAAGCACTATGACTTTTGTAGGAAATGCAAAGTGTATGAAAAATATGAAATATTCGATGATTGGATGCACACATGAGGGCATATAATATATATACACACAATCCCAAACATATAAATCATGCAACAGTGCGAAATAGTCGTACATGCGGTATATTAGTCACATAGTGATGTAACTTAATGGTCACATTTAATGGAATAATAACTTTGCAGTCACAATCTTTTATAACAAGGCTGTCTTAAGCAGCCAATGAAAACATCAGTTCGTCATTCACTGGTATCACTGAGCTATCTGTTCGAATAGACACAGACTGGGGGTCTGCAGTGGTCGGAAATTCATCCTCAACACGACACGAAATCTTTCAGCATTGACACGAACACGAAATCTAAGCTGGCTACGACTGACACGAAAACAACACGAAATTTATCTTTCGAGCAATTTATTTAGAATATATTTTCCAATACAAAACAGTATTTCACTAGAGGTGACTACACCTGCTAAAAGTAATTACAAAGTAATTCGAATTAGATTGAAAGTTCAGTGATTTCTTTCAAAGAGCTGTAGACCAGTGGCCAAGCGAAAAGCAATAAGAAACCGCTTTTCAAGATGTGTTGGACTCAAGAGTATATCGTATTAATTGTTTAGGGATCGTTCAAAATCCACGTGGACAGCAGAGAGAAATGTTAAAATTATTGTTATACAAATGTACCATAAATCTACTTTTTATCATTTTGCAATGATGAGTTTGCTTGAGATTGTCTGGTTTGACATTTTAGAATACCACAAAGTAGGTACCTGAAAATTTGTGCGTTCGTATGTTATCTAATCGAACGTGTTTATAAATAACTTTGTTGATTCAAGGTTGTGTTATGAAACGTTGTTTGTGAAACTCCCATCGCGTGAGTTCTACGAGTATTTACATCACACATCCATCATAATGATGTGTGAGCATGTATCTTGTGCATTTGGCTTAGAATGTACTTATCTTATGGCACAAGCAACCGGCCTATATTCATGAATGGAGATCGAAGGACAGTCCAATGCTGTAAGTCGGATTGTCGAATAATCACGAAGAATATAATTTAGCACTGCATCCACACTGTAGGCCCGTAAATGCAGGTTAGTAAAAGTGAAGTTGAATACATATCTACAATGAACATCAGTAATTGTCCACTGTCCACGGGGGTGGGGGAGGGGTGTAGGCCAGTGTCCATGAATTGTCCATTAGGGGGGGAAGGGGGATGAAAATATCCCATCCATCAAATATCAAAAATTGCTGCCAGCAAGCCCAATCTTCCCAACCATGGTGGTAGATTTCGTACTGTTTTACCAAGAAATTTGTTCAATGTTTTTGTGTTGAGTTAATAATTCATTGAATGGAGGATCTTGTTTAAACAGCATTGGCAAAATAATGAAGATATATTACTTTTCAAACAAGGTTGGAAGTGGGTCGTGGGTCATGGATCAGGTGGGTCAAGTGGTCACAAAATCCTGTGGGTCACGTGGGTCGTGGGTCACATTTAGCGTGGGTCAAGTTTCGTTGACCCACTTCCAGCTCTGCTTTCAAATGACAGCCTTAATCGTCGGCGCTTATCGCCAGACGATTTAGGCTGATCATTTGAAAGGTAATATCATGGATTTCTATATAATATTATATATAGAATAGTATATATAGAAATCCATGGTAATATATTCATTGTTACTGAGCCAAAAATCTATGACATCAAAAATCCAAGATTTTGATCTGTGAAAGACTCAAATCGATGATCATTCTCTACATAGCCCATGGAACTCAGAGCACTTAAGTCATGGACTCCTAGATATATAGCACCTGGACTGAAAGCTGAAATTCATTTATACACTAGACGGCCGGTTTGACTCAATAGCTGTCGATGGTGGAAGCAATTGGTCAAGTGAAAACAAATTGTCTAAAAAATAATAAGTTAGATAGCAGATAATGGCAGATAGAGTGAGAAAATAATTCCAATATAGAGAGCTTGATCAGTTCAATACAACCTCTTAGGCGATAAATGACAACAAATATGAGAATGGGCTCAATGAGAATGATCAACTTGAGCCCGTCGTACACTGCACCTTGATCAGTCCAATACAATACAAATGCAGATCGCACAGTGAAAATCAGACAGAAATCAAATCTTCAGTCGTGTAACAGGAAATTCTGGCTCACTCTATCTGCCATTGAGAAAGCCGTAAGGCGAAAATTCTGGCTACCTTATTAAAAGATTCATTGAAAAGCACCTGAAGGAGTTTTTATTACAGAATGGATAACACTATCCAGGTGCGTGGAGAATTTCCTAATTACATGTGACAGAGACCATTTGTGCATTCTGAAAAAGCAGCCTGTGGATCTTCAGACGCTATATCCCTGAGATATTCAATGTCTTTTATCCATGTCTCGATCTTCGAATCAACATATGAGGATTTGAATTCACTGCACCTTTCATTCCAATCGTCATGCATCCAATGTTACAGGAAGTGATTTTGCTTTTGTAAATGCATCGGCATTTTTTGCAATCAAAATGGGAATTTGACTGTCCTTTCTTTGACAAATGAAACTAACCTTGGCTACTTCATGAGTGTCACTAGTTAGTATTTCGTATTTTCACTGTCCGAAAGAATGTAGTAGAAAAAGCTGTCCACTAAAAAGCGATGATAATAGTGAAGTTCATTTTAATTCATTTGCTTCATTTTATATAGAAAATATTCCATATTCAGTGATAACGATGATAAGTTAGTAACAACCCCATGTTCTTCCGATTTCCAGAAACTTCAACTTATTATTTTTTAGACAATTTGTTTTCACTTGACTAATTGCTTCCACCATCGACAGCTATTGAGTCAAACCGGCCGTCTAGTGTATAAATGAATTTCAGCTTTCAGTCCAGGTGTTATATATCTAGGAGTCCATGACTTAAGTATATCAAGCTTGAGATATCTACGAGTCCAACTTACAGGTCATAGGAATCACCTCGATGCCATTTTCACTGGGAATGCGGAGATGGGCGGTGAAATGCTCCTACCTCAATGGTATTACATAGCAGATTAGACGGCCTTAATCCATGGACAGCTAGAAGACCATCAGCTGGACTGATCGTTGACGCAATGTATCAAATTTCCAATACCACTGGAAGTCTATGATCTAGCAATGATAATTTTACATGGCTTCCTATAAATTATTTGGCGACTATGATTTCATCTTGCACATAGATCTTTTAAGTTGTAAAATGTCAAAGTAGAGACTGTTATAATTCATTGACTCCTAGATGGGTGATTCTCACAAATTATACAAAATTTAATATAAAGTAAAAAATTCTTCAGTGGTATAGTTCTCTTCGAAATTTCTTTATTGGTAAGCTTTCGGGTGATCCACCCTTCCTCAGGCACGACAAGTTGAGAGTGAACACCCAAGTTGGATCACCCGAAAGCTTGCCAATAAAGAAATTTCGAAGAGAACTATACCACTGAAGAATTTTTTACTTTATGCTAACTTCGTTCTCGAGAAGAAGGAACAATGTAGGGGAATGTGGGGTAAAGGTTGGAATTTTTTGGAATTTCTTCTCTGTACCCAATTGATGATATTTGTTCTCATTAAACACGACATATTTCAGCCATTTGGAATATGAGTTATATGTATGAGTGATTTTATTACAGTAGGTTAAGTTAATAATGGCCTAATGAATCATTTGCTAACAGTAACTGATTTCCAATCTTTGCCATGGGGTAAAGTTTGGATTTTTTGTTTTCTTCATTTTCTGTATCTATGCTTCGATATTCTTTTGGCTACTTGTAAGAAAGTTATATTACAGTAAGCTATGCTAAATATGTGTTTAATAGACATTTAATAATATAGCACAATGGACCCTTGCTGATAAAATTGATATAGGCCTATTTTACTGCTGCATCAAAATATCTAAAAAGCTCCATTTTTCGAAATTACACTATAAGGGAAACTAATGCATGTAATTAAGAAACGATTAGCTATTGAAAAAAGATGCGCGGATGAAATAGATCAATAGGCCTAAATTTTTTTGAATTTTTTGAATTTTTTTGAGGAACTTGACTGTTATGTTGTAATCACCATTATAATATCTTCAACAAGTCCGACAAAGTTTTTTGTTCCATCTATTAATAAGACCAATCGGTTTCTAATAACGGATATCCATAGTACCTCAGACAGTCGTGATTCGACACAGCTGAAAAATATGCTCGTATAGGCCTACGCTCTCACAATTTTTCCCTCATATACACACAAAGATGCTCGTACACCCTCACACAATGGATTACGCACGTGAACACACACAGATTGCTACAATATCATACTTATGAACTTGAATTCCTATCAAAATTATCCATGAACGTGAACAGTCTATATACAACCAAGTATGCTTATATCAAATCATTCCAATCTTTACCCCATAGGGAAATCCAACCATTGCCCCACACCAGTTAATTTTCTAGACCTTCATTTTACAAGTATTTAAGTAACCCTGAAGTTCATCGCGGGCCACGATCATATTTTTAAGACGTTCTAATCCACATTTCTGCAAAAAGGGATGACTTCAATTAATATTTCATAACTAAAAATGCTTACAGAATAAAAATCTTAAAAGTTTCAAAAAAGTCGGAAAATCAATCTTTTGTATGCCACAGCGAATGTACAAACATAATTTTTTGTTTATAGAGGTTTCTAATGGTAATGTATAAGTGACTTCACACTCGAATGAATTAGCCATCTAGTTTTCGCTCTGATGGTACTTCCAACCTTTGCCCACTCCAATGTTTACCCCACCTTCCCCTATGTATACAAAATTTGCATCGAAATTTGTCTTGGAAGGTCACCATTCCACAATTTCTTGTAACCTAACTTTTAAGGCTCTATATGTCGACCAAATAGCAGAGAGTATAACGGGGATCACACCAATTTTGTATTTCAGTATATATTTGAAATTCAAAATTTTGTTGCATCGAACGAGTTACAGTTTGCATGAAACATTTGCGTATCGTGGAACAAACATTTGGCGAAACGTTTTTTGATGTAAGACCCTACTTTGCCTCTAATAAGATTGTCTCGTGCCATTTTTACGCATAACTAGTGTAGCTTGCTGCATGGATCTGTCATCAACTTGACCCCCTCTTTAGACATTTGCTTAAATTCAAGTCTTTCGAAAACAAAGTTTTATTCCATTAAAAGTATGCATGCAATCTAAAACTAGAGGAATGGCTATTTAAATGTCTTGAAGTATTTGAGGGCTGCAGCTTTGCAAAGGCGAGTTTCAGCTTGTCGATCATCATACTTCACTTCAGGACTGGCCCCATGCTTGCTGGCTCCTTTTGGATGCTTGGTTTCCACGTGCGTGCATTGCAGCAGACACAGACACTTCTGCATTTGCATAACCGCAACAACACATTCCACATTAATATTATGAGCCTGAAGAGGTCAAATTAAGGAAGAATACGGGTAGAATGCATTATGGGAAAATTTATGCATCAATGCATGATTTTGGTGTATAAGCTTACTTGTCAATGGTTTTCAGCTGCTGACCAAACTAACAGTTCATTGTTATGTGCACATTTAGCAATAACCTGAAAGAAATCGATGTAGCAAGCTAAAGCAGTTATGATTAATCAATTTTCATTACAACTATAAGAATTTCAAAATAGTAGCATACAATTAGCATACAAAGTTAAAACGGTGAACGCTTTCTTTGATGAACTGTCGCAATGTGGATTATCAGAAGCTTCTCCTTCTCCTCATGTCTTCAACTACGACGAGACCGCACTGTCAGATAATCCTGGTTCTCAAAAAGTGATTGCAAAGCGGGGAACACGTCGCATCGAAATCGTTCAGTAACATTCAAAGACCAACATCTCCCTGATGTTTTGCGGTTCCGCTGACGGAAAGCTTCTTCCGCCCTACGTCATCCACAAATCGCAAAGTGTTTACGAGACTTGGACGCAAGGTGCACCACGTGGAACTGTGTTCAACTGTTCGAAAAGTGGATGGTTTGATAAAGACTCTTTCGCAGCCTGGTTTCGTGACACTCTAATCCCTGCAGTTAGGGATCTTCACGGAGAAAAGTTCGTGATCGGTGATAATTTAGCAGCGCATTTCTCTGTTGAAGTGATCGAAATGGCTGCTGCATACAACATCAAATTCATCGCTCTTCAACCTAACTCTACCCACCTTCTGCAACCTCTTGACGTCGCTGTGTTCAGAACTGTGAAAGCCAAGTGGAGGATCATCCTGCAGAACTTCCGTCGGGAATCCAGGGCAACTGGGCCTATTCCGAAGCAGTCGTTCGGAGTCATGTTGTTCCAGTTGTGGAGGATGGTGGAGAGTCCCTCCAAGCAGAATCTGATAAGTGGATTCAGAGCGTGTGGCTTGTCCCCCATTAATCGAGACGCTCCACTGAGCCGCCTGATAAGGTCCGAGACCCACGGCGAAGAAGCCATCAGACGTGACCTGGATTCCAGCCTTATTGGGATGCTGCGAGAAATGCGCGGTCAAACTTCCAATCAACGAAGACCCCGTGGGGCAAAGGTGACGGCTGGCCGACCGATTCTCCCGTCTCACAGAGTCGCCTCAACGTCAAATGTGGATTCAACGCATGCGGACGGGGATGAAGACAGCTCAACTTGCAGTGAGGATGACGAATGTGGATTGTGTAAAATTTCGTTTGCCGGATATAATGGACCAGACTGGGTCCAATGCACGTCTTGCAGAATATGGACCTGCGGAGCCTGTAATAATGAAACGAGTGATGTATTTTTTGTGTGCTCTAACTGCAATTAGCTGTTGTTGACTTTGTATTGCGTGTTGAATTGTTGTTTTAGTTACTAACAGTTCGTTTTGCTAAAACTTCTGTTGGTGGCTGAGGTTACCCATTTTTCGTTTTTTGAAGTATCCGTATCTAAGTTGTTCTTAAGTACACATATTTCATTGTTCAAGCTATTTTTCATTTTGATTGTCTTCAGAAAGCCAAAATTGCAGTTCATGAAGGTATAACTCGTACTCTATATGAAATATATAGCAGAAAATTCAAAAAGAAGCCAAAAAAGTGGCTGGAATTTGCCTGTTTTACGGTACTTGTTTTGTTTCATAATGGAATAAAAAATTTCAAGATTATCAAAACTTTTTCGTATTGACTTACCTTTTCGTAAAAAAAGTTTTTAATGACTTACTGTATTACCTTTATGAATTAAAATGATTATCAAACTTTTCCTTTTGACATATTTTACCTTTTCGAATTAAAAAAATTATCAAAACTTTTTGTATTGACTTACCTGTTAAATAAAATATAATTGAATATGAAAAGCCGTTTATGATTTCAGGTTGCCGCTCATTAAACTTATAAATCCATTAATAAACTCACGTATTATCATTACCGATTAAAAACAATATCATTCAATTGAAAACGCTGCTGATTAACAGAAATACCGTTGTTGCATCTTAAAACATATTCTTTAATCTGATAGTCGCATTGTCGAACTGGAAAACCTGTATTTCAACATACTGACACGAACGTAAGAGAGCGTTGGCTCGCAATCAGAATGGACATTTTGTGGATATCTATGCGACCCGACACTGGCAATGGTAAGCAATATGATTGAGTCATTGTTCATCACACAGTCGGGACATGATGTGAGTCATATCATGTTGAATAAAAGCCAAAATAGTAAATCTGAATTTCGAGCGTAACTCGGTCGATGCATCTTGCAACTCGTTCGATGCAAGTGCATCGAACGAGTTACATTTTGTGGTATCTTTACAGTCTTCTTCCAAAGCTGAAGAGATTTCGGAGAAAATTAATATGTGTTTGTTATGCATACCTAGGGTGTTTCTTAAGCACAAGCTGGTTGAACTATTCTTACCTCCAATTCTGCGACAGATTGTGCATCGACCGAGTTACGTTTCTCTGCTCACTTAAAAAAGATCGTTATGTATATGATCCGATATCATACAAATCATTAAATGCCACAAGAATAACTCCTGTATTTCTGATGCACACATAGCCTATGATAATATTTCGTGCTCAATAGATGTTCTGAAACATAGAATGCAAAGAGAAAAATTCACAAAAGTTTCACTAACTATGCATCGAACGAGTTACACAAAATTCCTGGGACAGGTATATGGTGGGTCCTAAAATTGGGATGGAATATTGTTTTCCACCTAAACTCAAGATAGATGTCTAAAATAAGATGCAATTGTGATAACAAACCAAGATTCTTACAGCTGGAAACCATATTATGGAAGAAAGAATCGTTGAAACATGAGACTGTCAATTTTGGTACAGGATTATTTCAATGATTTTAGGGATTATTAATTTACATTTCGGTGCTATTCAATTTTAATACAAAATGATTAAATGTGGCAGGGATACATTCATAGATGTCTCATGAAGCTCCGGATGCATTAATACCATTATCTATCGCTTAGATCTCCTTGTATAAATTCGGGACATCGATTTTGTATAATTTGTGAGAATCACCCAGATATTTAACACCTGGACTGAAAGTTGAAATTCATTTATACACTAAACGGCCGGCTTGACTCGAAGCTGAAGTTTCTGGAAGCTGTAATAAGTTGAAGTTTCTGGAAAACGGAAGAACATGGGGTTGTAACTAACTTATCATCGTTATCACTGAATATTGAATATTGACTATATCAAATCAAGCAATGGTTTGACAGTACGAACTGAGCAAGCTTGTGGTCTATAGAAAAGTTTCAGGAGAAGCAGCTAAAAAGTCCACATCGGTCATCTAAAACGCGGTACATTTGGGTGTGGAAATAATTCGAAGACGCCAATTCAAATGAATAGAGCTCTATGAATCTCAATGAGAAATCAATGAGTGTGATACGATAAAAAAGCATTCCATCCAAGTTTTGGCGAAATTTTAATATGCAAAAGTTAACTTATATACCTTACTACTAATCACAGTAATCAGATATTCTAAAGATAAAGACATATTTGATCATTCACTATTTCGGTAATCGTCGACGATGTAACTTTGAAAAATTGAACAATTGTGACATTGTTCGTGATTCAGTCATTTTCGCATTTTGATACTTTACAATAAAGGTCAGATTAAATGCTGCTCTCTGAGATTTTGGCCCTCGATATGCATCGAGATGTATTTTTGTGAAATTTCTACTACGTCTGTGAAATTACTGACGAATTGATAAGTGAAGTAATTTTAGGGAATACTTTCTGTTGTAACGGCTATGATACTCTCGGGAGAGTTTTCGTCTGTTTTTCAATTGGGTAGCAAAGAACCTCTACATGGGATCTTCGGAATCTAGCATAAAAGAGGAAAATCACTGCAAAATAAAAAAACTGCGTGGTATTTTTTGCTCTCTTTCTTTGTCTGTCTTTCAACATTTGTCTTTGACAAAATTTGATGAAGTAGAATGGTCTTTGATTACTCGATTTTTGGTATAGTAGACCTGCAGTGGCATTGCCTGGATATCTGTGAACAGTCCATAGATCTCTAGCTGTCCATGCTTAATCATGCAATTAAGGCCGTATAATTTGGAATTGGAGATGAACGACTTTCATAGAAAAATGACAGGTACGGCTGACACCCCTACTTACTCAGTAACAATGCCTGGTGGGAGTTTATCAATGTCTATGGTCTGTAATGATTTAACAATTCATGCCTTCACATCATAGCATTCTATCAAGGTTGCCGGGCATAAATTGGAAATTTCCAATTTATGCACGCCAGTTTCAATGTATTTTCAATGGAGTTGCAACTTACCTTTTATGCCCTCCGCTTTCGCATATCTATCTTAAACATGGTCATTTCAATGCTATTACTCGCTCTTGAACGTAGTGATCCTGAACGTTTACTTGTCTTATCTGAAATAAAATTATTCCGACGCCTTATGCGATCAGCTACCCCCATAGGTGATATATATAGATTAATAACCGCAATATATATAAATGAAAGTTTCTTGATCAAAAGCGGTCTGCTAGATCGAATTCTTTTTTATGATGTAAATCCAATACTATCAGCATTTTCGTCACAAATTATTGATTTTATCTGTCACTCTGACTTTCATATATTGCATGCCTTTGGTTTGTCCGATTCCTTAGAATTTCTTTTGTCCTCTCATGAACCTAACTTTATGCTTATTGACTTACTTTTCGCGTTATAATGTGATGATCCAATTGGCATTTGTCCTATGTTAATATGTAATATGTATGTTTCTTCCCTTGAAGGCAAATAAATAGCAACAACTCGTTCATCGACATCTGTGGATCACGTCACAGAGTTTTTTAATCCATGATAGTTCTGGCATGAATAGAAATTATATGCCCTCGACAGATAGCTATAATTCCTATATTATGCAACTGATTATTGTCCTTTTTGCATTTTATATTGACATAATGCATGATTTTGCAAGGCTTTCTATGTCCACAGGCTAATAAGTTCCACAAAGCAGGTAATTATCTTCCTGGTTGGAAATTATTAACCTGGTACAGACTTCTACGAAAAAGTCATGCATTATAACAGATAATGCATAGATTTCCTCAGTCATTATTTGTCATAATAACCTCGAGGCTTCGGCTCTCGGTAATTATAGCAATAATGACCTCAAATATATGCATTATCTATTACAAAACTGCATTGATTATTGCCAAAATATGAAATCTGTTTCTTTGTTTCTCTCACATATCTTTATCCTATATTATGACTTCATTGATCCATAATTTTCAAATGCTTGATATCTTGCTTGGCAAACATGTTATGAAATGCTATGGTATTTTCCATGACATGCTGCTACCTGCCGTTTTCTCTATTTATAAATTGGAAAATATACATGCACATGGTTGAATTAGCTTCGTCATTTGTTATCTGAAAGATTTGGCTCAAAGGCAAAGTGTATCTCCCGTTGACAGAGAGAGGCTAATAACCGCGTATGAGAGAGGCCACGACCACTTAGAAGTCGCACGAATACTTGGCGTAAATCGGCGCACCGCAAGTAATATAATTCTGACTTTTGAAAGAACGGGTCTCCGCAGTGCACTGGCACGGGGCAGAAAGCGTCCTCTTCTTATCAGCGACATAATGCACAATGAGCTTATCAGATATATTGAAGAAAAAACAACAGCAACTCTTGAAGAAATGAAGGTGAGGTTGGCGCTTCTTTTTCCTACGTCCAGTTTCCACAACGACGATAATGCGCCATATTGATGGAAACATCATAACCTTGAAACTTCTTCGAAGTAATCGATTTGCTGTATTAGAAGGCATGAAGTGAAAGCCACTGCAAAGAAGAATTCTGACGTAGAATGGCAGTTCAATGGAGTTATGTAAATATCGGTACCATGCCAAGATATGTAGATGTAGAGTGACAACAAGCAAAGTAAACTGCACATGTACAATTTACATGTAAGCTGATCAGACGATTAAAACTGAAGCATCAGTTATCACAAACCAAAGAACGTGGATTTTGCACATGCACATGTGCGCTGTGTAAATTAGGTGCTTAAACGGTAATTAGTTCTTAAACGGGCATTCTAGTGAAATTGCGGTTCAGCAAGCTACTGATGGCAAGTGAGAATCAGGGTTAGTGATTAAAAATACTACAATGCTAAATATCAGGGGCGTGGCGTGCTTCCTGACCACAATGGATTTCTATTTATAAACCAGACAAATGAATATTGAAGCTTTCAAGTTACTATGCATTGATGAAAAATGCATTGAATTCCACAGTCTACAGTCTGTGCGTATTGACTTACTATCAGTGTACAAAAGAACATTTTTAAAATAATTTTTCATTTTTTTCAACATTTTTAGGTAATTATTTAAATGCTTTTATAATATAATATTTCTGAAAAGTAAATCCAACGATCTGTTTGAAACGCAATACAATGTAGTTTAAGAAGTGTTTCAAACACGTAGAGCTCTTTATTACAACAAAAATTAAAAATGTTGCTGTAGATGTAGGCTCTACGGACCGTGGTTTGCGCATGTTCTCACTGTTCAACATTTACATGGTAGGTTCTCATCGCACCATGGACATGATGATGGAAGTAAGTTTTTGTAAATAAAACATAGTCATTGTATGAAATCTTCATTCGACAAAGTTCATCCAATTAAAATATAATGTATGAGTAATAATTTGTGAGTAATTCCTGGCGAAAAATAACCCACCTAACCTTGTAGAACGCAAGGTTGAACAAAAAATGTTGAAAGTTTTCCATTACTTTGTTGGATTTGCGGGCTGTAATAGTTAACCTGAAAAGCTTTCCTCAACTTTTCAGGATAAATGATCAAAGCAAAAATAACCTACTTATTGAGTTACTCTCTAAATTTCTTCAAGCAAAGCGATCCACATTAATTTAAGATGCTTTCTGATAGCTCAAAGTATTTAAACTGAAGTGTTCAGAGTGAATTAAATGTAATATTAATCAATGTATATCTAAAGGTGCATTTTACTAAGTGCATTATATGATGATATAAAATGCCTAAGTATTTGTAGATTTACTGCAGTAACTTGTAAATTATTTTGTAAAGTAAATCTACCGATGTGTTTAAAATGCAATATGATCTAATTTAAGAAGTGTTTCAAACGCGCCGAATTCTTTATTATGACAAAATTTAAAATAGTAGCTGTACATGTAGGCTCTACGGACCGTGGGTTGCGCATGTTCTGTCAGTGTTCAACATGTAGATTGTAAGTTTGCATGCTTGATCTTCATAACCCATTAAAAACGATCCTGAGCACTGTGAGCAGCATGATATTCCACCATGTCTCTAAAGGATTCTACAGCCGATCTTATGATTTTATCTTTAATGGACATTGCTGTTTTTCAAGAATTGACAATTCTGTTGAATAAGATTTCCTTTTTGAACATAGACGACACTGTGCTCATGCTATAAAACAATCATTTTCATTGCTATCAGCTTTTCAGATATAATAGTATTCTATTCATTAAACTTTTCAGGGCTACTTTTCCTCACAATAGCGAATGCTGGATATCATTTCAGTTATAATTCACAGATTCGATGATGGAGAGAAAATTAGAGAAATTTGACTTGTCAAGACTATAGTGTACGCATCTACTTACAGTTTTGATCAAAATATTGCAAGTTTTTCCTTTTCTAATAAGTCCTCTAGCAGACATGCAATAACTTTCATAATTATACCTTTTGCATTCTATTTTTGAATAAGTGAATTCAATTTCTTTATTTTCTGATCAGAAAGTATTACATAGATAATTGAAAACAAACATAGATATAAAGTTTTACTTTATGCTATCTGGTTAACTTTTTTATGCATGGAGACCACTTTATTGCCCATGGAGGATTACTTTATGATTCATGGAAAAACGTAGGAAAATATAAGTATAACTGCTTGTTTTGGAACATAAACAACAAATCTGAAACCTTGCAAGTTGATAATCACATTATGACAGTTAGTGAAATTAATAACACTTCCTGAGTCATCACTTCTTGATTTTTTACTCTCCGGGGCAACGTTATGTGAATCGCTGGAGGAAGTGAGCATCTCAGAAATGTCACGTTTTCATTTTTCACTATTCTCTATGTACTTTAGAGAGGTCGCTTCTGTTTTCCAGTAGAAGTGTTTTTTTAACTGACTTGTTGATGTACCAGCCTCAGCCATGATGCTTGCGGACGAACGACGTATTGCATGCCCAGTGTATGTTTCTGGGTTTGATAGATTGAGAAAGTTTGCCATTTTTACAGTAAACCTTTCCCATCGGTTGTCTCGTATAAAATCCTTCACAGTTCTTATTCACGCGGTATGTCTTCATGAATCGCCCGGAACCAGCATTACACCGATGAAGAGCATTGTCATAAGTTTCTAAATACGAGCAAAATTGAAGTGGAATATTGAATTTATTGTTTATCGATTCCCCTCGCTGCTTGGAAATGGTATAAGTTACCCACATTCCGGTGTTTTCATTAAACTCAAGATCTTCGCAGTTTATCCCAACTAAGTCGGCGCATCTGAGTCCACCGAAGTATGCTACAACAACTCCAGCTTTAATATGCACATACTCGCCATCATCAGGGGCATCGTTAAGAAACTGCATGATGTGGTCCTTTGTGAAGATTGAAGCTTTTTTCCTTTTATAGCCAGCTTCAAACTTTTTCAAAAGCAAAGTCACTCGAGGAAATTTTTGTAATTTATGTCCATGTAGAGTTTGATATTTATGATTTATCATGGAGTATTTGCTCCAAAGTGAACTGCTGGCATACTTGCGTACCTCCCCCAGGTGATAAAAATATTTGATAAAATCTTCTTCGTTCGGTTCTTCACTTATTCCGCAGAAATTGATAAAATCGTCCCATTGATTATCATATGATTTTGACGACTTTATTAGACTAACAGTTTGCATAATTTCCTCTGCTGTTGCCATCTTTAGTTCAGTACTCAATGAGAATGCAAATTGTTCTGATACAGACATTGCATTCAAATATTACTTAATTATTATATCATTCTATTTCATGTATACATAGAACTCTATGTATTTCTAGCATTTTCAGAAAATAAAACTACATATTATGCGGTTTTCTTAAAGCTATTTCTATTCCTTCATCCCCTATGTCTCCGTGTATTTTCTAAGTAGACGAAAAACTGTCTAAATACTGACGAAAGTTTCAGATATCTATAAATCTCCATATGATAATCTAAATTCCCATGAGATTGCTACAGTGGATTAAATGACCTACAGACCAGGAGGTTTTTAATTTAATATTTAATCTACTGTAGCGCTAGTATAAAAGAACTCACAACAATTATAATGTATTAGAATGATAACAAAGCTTACTGCAGAAGAAGTCAAAAGTTACATCCACTGAATTGTGCAGTTATTAAACACAAATGTATTTGATGTAGACTTGTCTGTGTTGTTTGACTGTTGATTTACTTGTCTTGTAACTGATGAATATTCTCCGGAAAGATTTGTGTGAAAAAAAAAAACATTTGTGTGTCCATTAAATTTTGTGCCACATATACTTCGTCGGAATTGGAGATGTGGCCAATTCTTTTCTTTGTGACTTCTCGACGGATCCCGGCCTCAACTAAACGAGTCTTTGCAGTTCTTCGGAGACTTGTATTAGTGTAATAACCTTCTTTTCCTAGAGATTTCATAAGTGTCTTTGTAACTTTTTCGATCGAATGTATGCCGAGAGGTTGATTCTTGTACCAGACAGTTGACTTTGGTGATACGATGCAGGCCAGATGAAATTCAGTTCTGTCGGATATTGGTCGATGCGATACATACTCCTTATATAAATTTATCAAGCACCTTTCCTTGAACGTTTTTCTTGGGAATATCTTCATAGATTTTGGTTCCATGCAAGACTGCTTGATCCCGAAATTCCTCGATTTCGAAACGGTCTCTGTATACAAGAGAACCTCTTCTGAATTTTCTTCTATAAGCTGCAGTTGACTAGCAGCACCAAATCGCAATGCTTTGTGCTCTGTGGCTGCTCGCAAACCGAGTTGAACACCCATCAAGAAGATAACTGTTTCCTGGAGCTGTTTTGGGTTTCCTGACCCTAGTATTCCTTTCTTCCAAAGGTCTTCTTCGTCCGAAAGAGGAATATTCTCGGCTCGTTTTGGAGGTCTAGCATTGCCTTCAACTGCACTGAGTCGCATTTCCGCATCAAGTTGGTTCCTCGCATCACTGAACTCGGGATCTTTAAAAAATGACCAGTTTCTTTTGCAGTCATAGTTCATATAGTGTTGTATCATAGCAAAGATTTCTTTTAGAGACTTAGGGGGATATTTGGATCCATCTTGCTTTCTTGCATCTGCGATGAAATATTTCAAACAGTATGATAGATCTGAAACACTCATGTATTCCAGGTCATCGTAGATTTTCAGCATGCCATCATCTCTCACCTTCCATTCTGAGTGCCACATTTTAAAAAGTCTTAAGGTCGGTTCACAACCATCTGTATTTTTACACAGAAGTAGATGTTCTGTATTACAGAACGCCGGTTCTGTTTTACAGATGGCTCCCAGTCTTGGCATCGTATCGATTTCAAAATCCAGAGCAACTAAAGCGATTCACAATACTCTGTATAACACGTATGGATTTTGCTCTCGCGTCACTTTCCAGTTCGTCATGATTGTGGAACGTGAAGACATACTGAAAGTTCTCATCGCACTGCGTCACATCTACACATCTACGCGATTCATAGCAAGTTGAGAAGAAGAAGACGTTGGTGGATTCGTTCAGCTTTTCAACGTCGACTTGATTGCAGTGAATTCTGCAAGTTTATTCCTCATATTCGCGACAACGATGAAGAGATCTTCTTCAAGTATTTTCGCATGTCTAGGGATAGATGCAGTCATCTTCTATCTCTGGTTTCTCAGCAAATCAAAAAGTCATCCTTTCGAGAGCCTGTCTGTCCAGATGAAAGATTGACCATTACCTTGGTATATTTGTAAAGTGGGTGCTCCCAACAAGACCTGTCATTTCGTTTCCAACGAGGACGCTCCACGATAAGTAATATTTTGAGAGAAACCGCCAAAGCACTATGGGAGGTCTTCTCACCAGAGTATCTGACCTGTCCGAGCACAAAGGAAGAATGGAAGACAATCGGTCGTGGCTTCTGGCAACGTTGGAATTTTCCTAACGCTCTGGGTGCCATTGACGGGAAGCATTTTCACATCATATGCCCAGGATCATCAGAATCGGAATTCTTCAACTATAAACATATATTCAGCTCGCTTGTTTTAGCAATGTGTGACTCGAACTACGTTTTCACATACGTCAGTGTTGGAAGTGCTGGCAGGGAAGGAGACGCTGGTGTTTTTGCGGAATCTGACCTCCTGCTATCGTTGGAGAACAATCTTTTCAATATCCTCCAGATGAAAAGGTACCGGTACGCAGAAGTGACGCAGAGTTACCATATGTAATAGTGGGGGATGAAGCCTTTCCGCTGAAATCCTTTCTGATGCGGCCTTATCCATACCGTGGACGTATAAGGGCTTCTACATCACGAGAAAGTTCTACTTCCTACCGAGAAAAAATCTTCAACTATCGGCTTTCATGAGCACGCATAATGATAGAAAATAGCTTCGGAGTATTAACTGCACGTTGGAGACTTTTCAGCCATCCAATCAATTCAAATATTGAAAATTGTGAGGCGTTTATAAAGGCAGCTTTCGCCTTGCATAATTATCTTCAAATTGAAAAATCCGGTTTTGAGGATTAATCAAAACAATACATTCCTTCTGATTTCGTTGATCGTGACGATCCCAATGGTGAGGTCATTCCCGGAACATGGAGAAACTTTGCCAATACTGGTGGCACTACTGAAATTGGACGTATGGGATCCAATAATTCCGCACGCAGCTTGAGTAGAGTGAGATATAAATTTGCTGAATTTTTCATTTCTACATGTGGGGCTGTTCCCCGGCAGAATCAATGCATCTGATAGACTTTCTATTTTTAGATGAGAACCTATACATGTACATTGTGTATAGCAGCTTCATGTAAGTGCATTGGTTTATTTTGCTTTCGTGTTTATAGCGCACGTGAGGTGCACAGCCTCCCTTTGTTATAATTGACTATTCGATTTCAGTTGAGAAACATGCATATATATTAAACGGAATATAAAATTTTCATTGTTTTGGTACAGCCGAAATCCATCCATATCATTTGGTCAAACAGATATACTAAAAAAATGCTAAGTACAGTGTATATCCGCCATCTATCCAGAAATTTAATCAAAAAATATGGTGGTTTTAAAAACATAATATAATATTTTTTCATATGTATGATATATTTAAACATAATATAAACATAATTTCATATTGACTTAAGTCTAGCAATTCGTTCTGTACACTTGTAGTTTTCCATGAAAAAGGAATGAGATTTAAAGTATTGCCCTTATTAAATTGCATCATTATCCATAGGTCTACCAGATGTGAAATCGGATGTGTGATATTTAATTGTGATCATTATAAGCCTCATTGCCAGATGATTACATACGGACTCATGGTTATATATGTATGCCCATCCCGTGGTTACAGATTAAAGGCCTAGAATGCAACATAGTATAATCGACTTATCATATTTCAATATTCGCGAGGTTTTTTGATTACCCAGTTAAGTAAGATGTACAAAAGCACGCTTTCCAATTGAGAAAAATGCAAATTTATTTCGGCTACATTACGATAGACTCATTAGATTTTGAGAAATGTATAAAGTGTCAGGTGTCATATCGCCTACTATTTCAGGGCAAATAATTCCAGCTCGTATACTGTACTGCAGTTCTTGGTGTTTAAACATTGAGAATTGTCGGAGATTGTCCGGCATATTTCGAAGTTCCTCGACCAGTAGTTCCACGTACTTCGCACATTCGTCCTTCTTATCGTTTTTAAGAAGATCAAGACGCAAATTCAACGTGTCATCCATCTTCCCCTCAATGGATGACTTACACGTAGATCGCTGACGCTTTCTTGACGGTGCTATTTCTTTCGAAGAGCTGGAATCTTCATTGTCGTGGCCCGATAAGTTCGAGCTGTTGAGCGAGCTGTTGAGATCAACAGATTAAGTAGGGAGACGCTTCTTTGGGAGATTTGACGAAGTATTCCGTCGCACTATGAAGGAGTCGAGGAAGATAGTTTTGAAGATGTTTTGAAGATGTTTGAAGATAGGGTTACATAAATGCAGATTTTCTGTATCTTCAGCTGATTGCCCGTTTGTTCTCTTCAACGATCTCTTAAAGCGCGAATATTCACGTCGTAAGTATTGAAATCGAGATTGACATTGTTCCAGATTCTCTCCTCCGATAGCTGTATTTATTTCAGTCCAGGCACATCGTCGTTTGTTGATGTCTTTATAATCCGATGATTGTGTGTCATACAACAGCTCACGAGACTCAACTTCGATCATGAGCAATTCATCGAATTGAAGCTAGTTGTTTCTTCGTCATCTTGCTTCGAGTGCGTGGCTTACATTAGACTACTCTCACTTAATGCACGCTTCTCAACGGCGTCTATGTCAGCTAATCTCAGTCAATCAACGTCAGCTACAAACCCTGTGTTCTGTAAAAGTTGAACATCGACCAATTCGTCTGTTTTCAATGAAATTCCTGTTCTGTGTTCACATAAGGAGGATGTCTCACCGCCACAAACCCTTTCTGTTTTACAGAATAGATGTTCTGTAAAAACAGAACGCAATCTGTATTACAGAACTAAAAATACAGAGCGATGTGAACCGGCCTTTACACATGATTGCTGTTTTGCTCGAGTTGACTTAGGAACTCTTATGGCTTGATTCATTTCTATATCCCCTGTTGAACTTGTCGCAAATCTTTTCATCTCATCTGCGGATATTGTTGCTTGATCTTCCATTTTTTATTTTATTTTTCTCTAGAACGATTGCGTCAATGTGCTGGCTAAAGTCATGGAATGCAAAAATTGCTATTATATCAAGAAGAGAATCAAATTTTAAATTTTAGATCTATGGTAATAGTTGATTTTTGCATCATGCATGTAAAGAATGGACATCTGTAAACGACAAGATATGCTACTGACACCAGACATGACACAAATACATTAATTTCCCTGCATAAACCATAGAATTCTTAAGTAATAGCACTGTAGACATCTACATGTAACATAGATGAATCATCAGAAATCATAGATGTACTATGTCATTGATGTCGGAATAGAAATACGGATGAATCACTGAATCTCTGATTTAAACAGTGATATCAACTCGTCTTCGCTTCGCTCAGACTCGTAGATCATCACTGTTTAAATCCTCGATTCAGTGGTAGTAGTAATCCCGTCCAAGACGCAAGGACAAAATGTGCAACGATGAGTCATCATGCTGACTCAGCCCCCCTCTGGAAGTAAGGAAGAGAGGTGGCCAAGGATGTGATGGAAGGATGGGTCCGAAAGGAGGAAACTGTTCCCTAAACCCCCCCTCCTGTCAGACTTCCAACTTTGGTTCTAGAGATCGTAGAAAGTCGTGTGATAGATCATTTGAAAGCTAAGAGTGAGAAAAATGCAGTGGAAAGCTCAGTTTGGTCCTATTTTCCTGGGTTTAGAGAGGAAACTCTCTGGAAAACGGCAGAGTTGGAGAAAGGTGGGTTTTGGTCGTTTTGGGATGAGAAAGTCCATTTTTCGGCATGAAGGAGTGCTCGGATGGGAAACGGAGGGCAAATTCGGAATTTTTGGCCAATTTTGGGTTAGAAAGGTTGTTTTCAGCTCAATCGGAGAGAAAAAGTTCTGACCCCCCCTCTGGAACGAGACTTCCAACTTTGGTTCTAGAGATCGTAGAAAGTCATGTGATAGCTCATTTGAAAGCTAAGAGTGAGAAAAATGCAGTGGATAGCTCAGTTTGGCCCTATTTTCCTGGGTTTAGAGAGAAGAATGGCAGGAAGACGTCAGAGTGAGAAAAGGCAGGTTTTGGTCGTTTTGGGATGAGAAAGCCCATTTTTCGACATGAAGGAGTGCTCGGATGGGAAAACGGAGGGCAAATTCGGACTTTTTGGCAAATTTTGGGTCTAGGAACTTCTTTCCAGCTCAATCGGAGAGAAAACGTTCTGACCCCCCCTCGGAAACGATCTTCCAACTTTGGTTCTAGAGATCGTAGAAAGTCGTGCAATAGCTCGTTTGAAGGCTAAGAGTGAGACAAATTCAGTGGAAGAAACGGCTTGTTCATATCTGCCTTCGTATAGATGTGAGACGCCATTGAGAATTTTGGACATTGGCGAAAAAACGACAGAGTTAGAATATTTACGAAAATGGCTCTAGTGGGTGAACGAAGCCTCGGACGGGAAAACGGAGACAAGATTTGGAATCAGCGTGCCATTCTGCATCTAGAGGGTGAGTTTCAAGTAAATCGGAGAGAAAAAGTATAAAATTTTCTTCACACTGGGTCTCCACACGGGATTTTTTCGCGAAGATGTTAAATTGTGGCCACCTTTGGCGGTAAATAGCTGAGGATTGGAATTGAATGAAGAGCTCGGATTTCTTTTAGGGGCAAGACCGCACTTTGTTCTCTAGGATCCTATCTAGGACAGAGTTTTTTCAACTCGGCTTCTGGTCATCGTAGAGAGTCGAGGGATGGCTTAAATGAAAGGTGAGAGCGAGAAAACGTGACTGTCAAAATTTGAAGTCAATCGGAGCACTAGAACCGGAGATAGACGTGTTTAAAGTTTTTGGATGATGGAGATTACGTCATCAGCTGATCGCCACAAACTATATAAGTGGAAACTCTACTTGTGGAAATCAGTTCTCCTCCCGACTGGGTTGGGGTAGGTGAACTTCGGAGCTCCGATGATAGCATCGGACATTCCAAATTTCGGGTTTCTCTAAGAAACCGACTTAGAAAATTTCATTGCTGATATCAGCTAAGGCGTCAGACTTAAAGGTTAGCCAGGAGATGGCCTTCGTTCGACTTCATACTCAACGTGACGCTTTCTCTCGTCAGGTCAGAGTACTTCAGCCATTCGACAAAGGTTAGTCTTTATGATATGGAGTATGGTGAAATGTAACTCATTAGATATCACTTCAATGATTGTTCCCAAACGTTGACTAGGCAAATGAAACGATTCTCATTTTTCCTTTTCAGTGATTGAAATTTGCTAACGTAATCTGCAATCTGCTATCTACCATGGAATTGACAAAAATTAATAACTGCCGCATTGCTGTCGAGATGGAAAAAGGCTACCATCGAGCAATGTAAGTATTTGTATCAAGGTTGACTCTATTACTAACATCATTAGGGTAGACATCCCAAATAAAATCAAGAGTCCTTCCCTTATTTTGTTCATGTTTAAACCGAATCCAAATTTTACCTCTGCTCATCTTTGTTGTCATTCTTTTTCAGTGCATGAATGTATTCGTAATGGGGAACCCGTCCCCCAAGGAGTAATCGGGGAAGCCTATGAGCGGCTTGGCAAGTGTAAGTATCTTTAACATCTCATGTTTAGGCTGTTTCAGATCCTCTGCATCATCCTTGTCTCATTATCTAATCTCTCTTTCCTCTCTACAGATATGGCCAAGATGAAAAAGTGGGAAGAAGCCGCGAGGCGGAGATTCGATGCTGAATTTCCGGCCCTACCTTCCCACCCATCTACCTCCGATCAAAGTTCGACCCCTTTCTCGGGCATCGTTATCGCCCCACCTCCGCCGCCAGCTCAGGTCCCTGCTCCTCGTCACCACGTTACTCCAACAGCGAAGCCAAGGACCCTTACACCCTCGGCTCGTGTCCCACTCCTGCCTCCTCCGCGTTTATCGGTGTTGCCGGAAATCAATTCCTTAGATGGTAAGCAACCGTGATTGGGAAAAGGGGGACAAGACTTCAAACTTGAAATTATGATCATGTTACTAATATCTTTTCTCTTTTTCTCAACAGATCTGGCGGCCTACCTCCTGGACGGCGACGTTCCCTCCCGTCCCATCGTCATCCCAGCTTCGCCACCACCACCTGCAGAAAACGACCTCCCTCTCCTCTCCGTCAAGTCGGTGGAGAGATTGTTGGAGGAGCAGGAGTTTGAGATAGTGGGAGAGGAGATTGAAGTCGAAGAGGAGAAGGACTTTCGATGCCAGCGGTGTGACAGGGTCTTCGCCTCAGCCTACAGTTTGAGACGTCACACCGCTGGCAATGCCTGCAGAGGAGGAAAGCGCCGACCGATCCCTCAACGACATAAGTGTGAAGGTTGTGGACGCACGTTCTACAACAGCACCAACTTGCGAGTCCACATCGAAGGCGGTTCCTGTGGCAGTGTGAGGCAACCACCAACGTCATCAGGTATTATTATTTTTATTATTATTTCACGACAAGATTTATGTGACATTTATGTCTCGGGGCGAGACTTCAAGGGCACAAGAAAAAAACGCAGCAAAAAAAATTCGATCGACGTCACAAAAGAGAGGCAAATGTTAGAAAATGAGAAGCAAACAAAAACATATCATCAGTGACTGAAGGCAGTACGCAGGAGTTCGGATTTCAGGGCCCTCTTGAAGGAAGGGACTGAGGGAGCCGCTTTGACACTATCCGGCAGACTGTTCCACACGCCGGCAGCCGCGATCGGGAAGGCCCTGGGACCGACAGTCTTCAGGCGGGAGGTTGGGACAAGCAGCTGGTCGCCTGAGGCCGAGCGGAGACTTTTACGGGAAGGGATGGAGGACACACGATGCAAGAGGGACGACAAGTATGAAGGGGCTCCTTCCCTAAGGCACTTGAACGCGAATACTGCCACGCGGAAGGTGATGCGATGGCGGATCGGGAGCCACTGCAGCGACTGGAGAAGCGGAGTGATGTGGTCACGGGAGCGGGCACGAAACAAGATCCGTGCTCCAGCATTCATCACGGATTGCATTCTGGAGAGGGAGTTATCAGGGAGGCCATACAGCAGACTGCAGTAGTAATCAAGTCTGGAGAGCACTAGGGAGACCACGAGGGTGTTCAAGACGGATCTGGGAAGGAAGCGATGTATGGTTCGGAGCTGACGGAGAGTCGAGAAGCACTTAGAGACGATATTCGAAATCTGGGGTTGCATTGATAAGCAGGGGTCGAGAAGCACACCAAGATGCAGACTACGGTTGATGGACTGATCACACTCTCTTGGTTGATGGCGGTGGGAGTCAGTGGGGCGAGGTGACGACGTCTTTTGGAGGTGGGCCACATGACTTCTGTCTTGCTGGTGTTGAGCGGAAGGCGATTACTTGCCAGCCAGCGGTGGACCTCCGCGAGGCAGTCGCTCATCTTGGAGGAGAGATCCATAGCCTGAGAGGGTGGGCAGGACGCGTAGATCTGGATGTCGTCAGCATACAGATGGAGGGAGAAGCCATGGGAGGCGATGATGTTGGGAAAGTCTGAGGTATAAAGCAGGAAAAGGATTGGGCCAAGGACGGAGCCTTGAGGGACCCCTCCGACGATCTGGCTGAGGATGAGGTGGAGGACTCACACACCACAGTCTGACTACGGTCGCGCAGAAATGAAGCGAACCACGACAGGACATCCCCACTCAGGCCGAAAGTCAACTCAAGGCGACGGAGGAGGATGTCGTGGTGAACGCAGTCGAAGGCAGATGAGAGGTCAAGGAGGGCGATGAGGCACAAGTCACCGCTGTCGATGGACGAGAGAAGATCGGACGTCACCTTCAAGAGGGCGGTTTCGATGGAGTGCAGGGACCGGTACGCTGACTGGAGATCGGGAGGGAGGCTGTGGGCGTTTAGATGAATCAGAAGCTGACGCGCCACCACACGCTCAAGGACCTTGGAGAGTGTGCACAGCTTGGAGATAGGGCGGTAGGAAGAGACGTCAGTGGGGTCAGGGTTGCCTTTCTTCAGGATCAGGTTGATGATTGCTTCTTTCCAGGATGTTGGGAAAGATCCGGAAGATAGGGACGTGCTGAATAGGTGAGCGATGAAGGGGGCCAGGATATCAATGTTCAGCTTAAGAAGTTCAGCCGGCAAACAGTCACGAGAGCTGCGTTTGTTCGGGAGGCGTGAAACAATCTCGACGACGTCAGAGTCAGTGAGCAGCTGAAACTCAGTGAAGGAGCAGGTCGGTGCGGCTTTGGGGAAATCAGGAGGTGGATGGTTCGCTGTTTTGTCATGAATGACCTTGACCTTCTCGGAAGAGTGCCGCTGGAAGGACTCGGCGCAGATGTTCGCGTTGGGATTGCTGTGAGCGCGGCCCATCAGTGTGTTGATGGAGTTCCACATCAGACGGGGATGCCATTTCTCCGAGTCTGTCTTTTGTTTCCAGAATGCCTCACGCTTTTGAAGGGTCAGTTTCTTGCATGATCGTCGGACGACTTTGAGGTCAGCAGAGGCGGAGGCTGCTGCAGCAGGATCGGAGATGTTGAGACGCTTGATGCGTCTTTCAAGGCGCCTGGCATGCCGCTTTAGCGTCTTGCAGTCGTTGTCAAACCAGGGATCTGACATTCGAGGGCGACAGCGCACAGTCTTGTGAGGGACAACGGAGTCAAGGGCACTAGTGACCTCGTCATCGAAGAGATCAGCAAGATGATTGACGTCAACATCAGAGGGCAGGGAGGAACACAGAGTAGAGGTGAGGAGAGCAGATTGCAGAGCGTGATTGTCCAGAGATTTCCATGGGCGTGTGGTGATGGTGCGGTAGACAGGTGGAGGGCGAGGTATGGATGTAGACCACTTAATCAGGCAATGATCTGACAATCCAGGGTCAAACATCGACAGCTGGGGAAGGGAGATCGGTTCTTGACGCGACGATGTCGAGAGTTCCGCCTTCATCATGCGTAGGACCTGTCACTCGGCAGTCTAAGCCGTAGGCGTGGAAGAGGCTGAGAAGAGACTCTGAGTAGGGGTCGTCAGCCTTCTCTACATGGATGTTGAGGTGACCTACTATGAAAAGGGGCTCATTGAAGGTGATGAAGGAGTCTAGCACGTTGGAGAGTTCGGTGAAAAACTGCAATGTGATGGGGCCAGCACGATAGATGGAAATAACGATGGCAGACGTAGACTTGGATGTGATGCGGACGCAAAGAGATTCGAATGTCACTGGGCTAGGAGAGGTGAGTCTGGTGATCTTCTCAGTACTATGGGTAGACGCGACCACAATGCCACCGTGGTTCGTGAGGAGGGAAGTCGCGCGCTTTCCAGGACGTGGGCGGTCAAGTACTGTCAGGCCAGCTGATCGCAGAAGCTGCAGGCTAACAGAATCCGAGTCATGCCAAGTCTCCACAAGGAAGAGAACATGAATGGACTGGACGCGTAGTAGATCGATTACGTCATCCACCTTGCTGGTTAGGGAACTCACATTCAGGAGGCCGAGTGTGAGGGAATGTAGGGTCGGCGTAAAGTGTCGGTCGGCGCGAGACGCAGGCTGCAGGCTGCGATAGATGGTGGGCAGGGGAGCGGCGCAGTCGGCGGTCTTGGCAAAGTTCCTGTGAGCGTGAATCGGGCATGCGGACGGATGCGCAGCGGGGCTTCTCAGTAAACGAAGATGCCACAGCTTTCGGCTCGTAGTGCGAGAAATTGGGAATTCTGGGGAGCGCAGATAGAGGAGTTGGTCTCGCGTGTAGGACAAAGGCGCCGAAGCCATGTGTAGGGACGATAAGTGACACAGGTTAGCAGTGCGCAGTTGAAAAAACAGTTATTTGAGCAGAACAGCTCAAAGCTCGAGGAGTAGGGATAGGAATGTGCGAGAAAACGAATAGTAGAGCAGACGAGGAGTCCAACGATGTAAAAAATAAGGTGATGGAAAAACGCTGAGATGAGTGACGACAATGAAAAGTTTCTCTGCAAACGCCAGCACGAGACGGACAACCGCCTCCTGCGGACGCTAGTGAACGTATGAAGGTAGGAAGCATCCTTCATCGCACGTCGGCTTTTCCTGTTCTTCGTGTCGGAAGACCTTTCCTACAGAGTTTGTTCTTCCCTCGCACACACTTTGTCACACACATTCCACTGAGCTTTACACTGACAACAACGTCACTCTTAGGCTGAGCAAGTTTTCCCTTGAGAGGCTCGTTCGCGACTATGAGTTAGGAAGCTCTGAACCTGTACAAGATATTCATCCTTTCTTGATGAATAATATAGGCTTGATTCATCAAATGTTGGCGAGCTTAGATAGATTTTTGCTCAAAGGCATGTTCTATCTCACTGCTCGTTTCAATAAGGTAGACAGTAGCACGGGAGAAGTAGAGTCCACTGTGACCATTAGGATAGCCTCCTGTGCTGCTGATCTCATAGGTGATGCAAACGAGTGGATAGAGAGACATGCGACCTATCTCGTCAACAACTTAAATGAATTTAATGAAAGAGACAGCGGTCTGGTTTTTGATGGGATAGAGAAAGTAGACATTAAAATCAATCCTTTTGCAAATCCAAAAAATTTGCAAGGGAGTAGTTGTTTCACCCTCCCCAAAGCACTGGCTGACAAAAAGGCTGTCATCAATGTAGAGTGTCAGTCCCAGTGTTTCAAGTATGCCGTCCTCTCCGTTCTTCACTATAATGATATAAGTGTACATCGTGAACGAATCACTCACTATCGTGAATGGAAGGATGAGCTTAAGTTTGACGGGTTAGATGTCAACACATTAGACTTTAAAGGCATCGCCCAATTTGAAAAATTGAATAACATTAAGATTGTCGTCCATCTCTGGGAAAAAGGTCTGAAGGGCGTTAGGTATAACAACCGCCAAAGTAACTTCGACCGGGTTGTCAATCTCCTCCTAGTGTATAGCGACAACCACCCAGAATGGCATTATTGTGGCAATCCTAAAATTTCAAAGTTATACCATCATCAAGCAACCTATAGGGACAATTTTTGTTACTGTGATCGCTGCACACGACGTTTCACATCCAAAGCATATTTTGAACAGCATTACGAGTGGTGCTCTCGGGGTAAGCTTCAAATGGAAGTCATGCCCAAAGATAAATTTTATAGGTATGAGGAAAACGGCAATGAGCTCAGTCCCATATGTACCATCTATGCGGACATTGAATGTTACATTGAACAAGAAGACCTAAGTCATGAGCCAGCAGCCATTGCCTGCTGTGAAGTTTGGCATCCATATTATAGGAACCAAAATAAAATGCATGTGTGGCAAGGCGAGGAGTGCGTTGAAAACTTCCTCAACTTTTTAGATAGGAAAGCCCGTTTTCATCAACGGCATGAAACGGAGCTGACTAGGAAACCCATGTGCTTCACAGAAGCCGATAAACACAAATTTGATAGGACCACGGAATGTCCCCGCTGCTGTTTATCCTTTGATGATCAGCAACATAAGAAAGCGAGGGACCATTGCCATCTCAGTGGTAAATTTAGGTCTGCCTCATGCAGTAAATGCAATATGAAACTTAGGCTCAAACGGCGAACGCTCCCCGTCATCTTTCATAACTTTAAATGTTATAATGCTCGCATCATCATTCGCCATGGATTCGGTAAAATGAAATCCTGGTCATCCAAAGTGATTGCACAAAGTAAGGAAAAATTTATGTGCATCACTGCCAAAGTCCAAGTAGATAAGACGAAGGAGGGGAAGCCTGTCTTCTATGACATAAAGTTTCTAGATAGCTTTCAATTTATGTCTTCTCCCTAAGCCGCGTTGGCTAATAATTTAGAAACACTTCCCCTCATTCAACATTTAAGCAAAGAGTATCCCAACATAAGTGACAGTCTGATGCGACGGAAAGGGGTGTTTCCTTATAGTTATTTTAGTTCAATGGACACATTGAAAGAAACATCCCTTCCGTCCATCGATAAATTTAAAAATGATTTGACGGGTGAGGCCTGTTCGCCGGATGACTATAGGCATGCAGAGCAAGCATGGTTAGAATTTAGGTGTCGCACTTTTGGTGACTACATGCTTGCCTACTTAAAATTAGACGTCTATCTGTTGGCTGACGTGTTTGAGACTTTTAGGAAAGTCACATTAGAACAGGACGCCTTAGACCCCGTTCATTTTGTTAGTCTGCCGGGTCTGTCCTATCAGTCAGCCTTCAAGATGACGAAAGAGAGCATTCATTTACTGCAAGATGCAGAAATGTACACGTTATTTGAACGTGGTATTAGGAGTGGCTTAACATTTGTTAACAAACATGTTGTCAACAGCACCCAAGACATAGGATCGAACACGCATTTAATGTACATAGACCAAAATAATTTGTACGGGAGTGCATTATCCAAGCCTTTGCCACAGTCTGACTTCCAATGGGTAGAGCCCCATGACATTGAATACTTCTCCAATCCAGCACACATCATGGCACTGGGAGATGAGGCCGACATAGGTTATTTATTTGAAGTCGACCTCATCTATCCAGAATGTATTAAGAATAGGACAGTTGATTTTCCTCTCGCACCCGAATCTGGCATAGTCAGTCCAGATATGTTCTCTCCCTTTATGGAAGAACACAATAAGCAATATGAGGCGGAAAGTGACTTAAAATATAAACCCACTAGGAAGTTGTTGCTCACCGAATTGAACAAGCAGCATTATATCGTGCACTATTCCATCCTCAAATTCTATCTAGGTATGGGGATGCAACTTGAAAAAGTCCATCGCGCTATCCAGCTTAGGCAGAAGCCCTTTCTTAAACCGTATATAGAATTTGATGGTAAGAAACGGGCTGAATCCAAGAATCCTTTCGAAAAGGACTTCTTTAAATTTAAGAATAATGCCCTCTTTGGTAAAACCATGGAGGATGTAAGAAAGCGCATATACTATCGTATCGTGACTGATCCGGAAACGAGTATAAAAATTATGCCGCTCACCGTTGTTTTGTCACCATGATGTCATTTACGAAGACATCACTGGTTTTAAAATGCTAAAATCCAAAGTAGAACTTTGCAAGCCCATTTATGTCGGTCAAGCTGTCTTGGATCACTCCAAGTTAGAAATGTACAAGTTATTTTACCACACTTTTAAGACATGTCCACTTCGCCAACGTGTGGAATTAGTAGGAGGTGATACAGACAGCTTCTTCCTAGCTTTGGCAACCACTAGCCAAGTCAAGCAGGAAGACATTTTAAAATATTTAGCACCCAAGTTTGATAGTTCCAACTATCCCACTGACCATCCGCTTTACTCTACCACAAGTAAAGCGAAGCTTGGCTGCTTCAAGGATGAGTGTGCCGGCAAACAGATAGAGGAGATGATCTTGCTTCACCCAAAGATGCACTCCATGAAGCTAAAATCCTCAGAGCTTTCTCTTAAACGGGCGAAAGGCATCTCGAAGTCAATCGTTAGAAAAATGACACATAGGGACTATCAAGATGCCTTAGATTCACTTAAAATTAAAAAAAAGTAGAAATGACAATTTTAAAATCACAGTCGCATCAAGTCAGAACAACGACGTTTAGGAAACGAGGTCTCTCAGCTTGGGAAGACAAGCGATGCTGGATGAGTCCTAACCACTCATTACCGTACGGCCATCCAAACACTCATCTACCTCCACCCAAGAGACAGAAACTTTCTCTTCCTCCGTCCGGCGATGTATGATGATGAATGCTTCCTCTCTGTTGTGGTTGATGTTTTGCTTTTTCTCTCCATGGCGTTTTCTATGGGGTGTTGTGAGTGAGTGCCTTGCAACATGCGTCCAACTCCTGATCACAGCATATCATCGATGGGGTATCCAGTGCTTTTGCTGACTTTGTTTTGTCCCTGTACAGTTTCTGACACATCAGTGACTTTGTTTTCTCCCTGCACATAAGTGACTTTGTTTTTCTCCCTGCACATGAGTGACTTTGCTTTCTCCGTGTATAGTATTAACTATGTGTGACTGTGATGAAATGTCTTTAATTCAATAACATATCATGTACAGACTGTCTCGTTTTTCTTTTGACATAAAGTTAGCAGTATATAGTGTGACATCCGGCGCGACGCTTCGCTTCGCTTTGCTTCGCTTCGCTTGCGCCGGATGTCACACTTTTGCGGGTTTTTTTCAAAAATCAAAATTTCAAAAATTTCAAAAATTTAGGTAGACTTCAAATTTCACGTGGCCGAAGGCCGAAGGGCGAAAATTTAGGTAGTGACAAATTTTCAAAAAAAATCAAAAATTCAAAAATTTAGGTGGTCTCAAAATATCACGTAATCGAAAATTTAGGCGGTTTCAAAATATCACGTGGACGAAAATTTAGGCGGTCTTAAAATATCACGTAATCTAAAAAATATCACGTGGTCGAAAAATATCACGTAGCTGAAGGCCGAAAATGTAGGCAGATGAAAATTTAGGTAGACCAAAAAATATCACGTAGTCCTAATATACCAGAAGATTGTATTCAAAATATTTCTTTAAAAAATGGAAACCTCAACGGGGGAAGCTTCAGAAATGGAAGGAATCTGAGTGATCTGATGTCCATTCATTGTCTTTGGTGATCCGTGAAAAAATATTTTTTATTTTCATGAGAAAACAATTTTTATTTCCATGACATATATGTCTTTTATTGTTAAAAAAATGATGTTACCAAACGTTGGTGGAGGTGCATATATCCCTAATAATCGTGAATCAGAAATAGAAATAGAAAATTATATCATGAAAACTGGAGACGTTTTATCTGGTCTATTGCATCTTTCTATTCTTCCGCAACAAAATACAGAGTTAACAGATAAACAATATGTTGATACACAAATCAATGACTTAAGAGAAAAATATATAAACGATGTTTTTGTTCCACTGATGAATGAATTAAAGTTGCTAAAACTTAATGACAAATCATTAAACGAAAAATTATTAAAACTTGATAAAAAGGATAGAGAGCTAGAAGCAGATATAGCAAAACTTTTTAAAAAGATTTCAGAACAATCAAAAATTTTAATATTACTTTCTTTAAATTTAAAATCTGCAGTCATTAAAAATAAACATCAGATAAAAATGTTAAAAGAACAATTAGAAGATGAAATAGAAAAACTTCCTGAAAGAATTAAAAAAAATTTAAAGCAGTTACAAACTACATTCCAAAAAGTGTTGATGAATTAAGTTCTAAAATTACACAACAAATGAAAAAGATAAATAGAATAATAAATGAAGCAAACTCACTTAATCAAAAAGTTGATAAAATGAAAACTCTTAAAATCAATTTAGAAAATGAATTAAAGAAAAATTTACAAGAAAACTCTAAAGAAAATAAAGAACAGTTAGATTCTGTTAAAAGACAATTAGATGGTCTTAAAATTACATGTAAGTTAAATGCACTTAAAACGGCGTTGAAGATGAATCAGGAGAAAATGCAAGTTGATAGAAAAGAAATTAAAGTACATCACACGCTACTTGACGCAATAGATAAAGTGCAACGGAAAATTAATAAAGTTATCACGAAGTTGTTGGACATTCACTCACGTAAATCTTGATAGAACCTTGTTCAGAGGCTTTAGCCGATCGGACCAAAGGTCCTCAGGTTACTAACCAATAGAACTTTGTTCAGAGGCTTTAGCCGATCGGACCAAAGGTCCTCAGGTTACTAACCAATAGAACTTTGTTCAGAGGCTTTAGCCGATCGTAAATATTTTTTCCAAAAGTCAAATTTATTCCTAAAAAATGCCTATAATTTATAAACACAATCTTAAACATTTTGCTTCAAATCAAAGAATTGCTTATGAACCATGTATGAATCCTGTTTATCATTATGATAATAGAGAAACAGTTCACACGGAAGGAGCTGGCATCGTTTCTGGTATTGGAAGTATCGTTAACTTAATTAAAAATAATAAAGATTTGATTACATCTGCTGCAAAAGGAGCAGCTGCTATAGGTAGTACAGCTAGTGCAATATCAAATGCTGTTAAGTCTCAAAACGAATTAAAACAACTGGGAGCTATTCGTAAACTTAGGAATGATTCTGAAGAACTAAAAAATTTAAAAAAACTTTCAGAGGAAACAAAAAACAAAATTGCTAACATAGCTGTGGGGGAAACCTTGAGGAGCGGAGCTCCGTCTGATAGTAAACATAAGAAGAAATCAGGCGTAGCCATAAAACGTTCAATTGAAGAAATAAGAGGTAATGGTGTTAACAGCAACCTTCGGTCTAACCAGCAAAGCTGTAGCGGAGCTGGTCTAGCAAAATTCTAAAATTATGTTTTAGTAAAATTTTTTAGCAAAATTTTCTTAGTAAAATTTTTTTAGCAAAATTGTTTTAGTAAAATTATTTTAGCAGAATTTTTTCTGTGTGTGAGAAAAACAAAAAGTCAAATTATTTTTTATAAAAATGTCTTCGCTAATTGAAAATAAATTTGAATTAGATAAACCACCAGGTGTTAGTTATAATCAAAAAAAGAATGACTATATAAGAATTGCTATGAATCCCGGATCTTCTAGTAGAGTAAATACTGGAGGAGATTTAATTTTTGAAGTTGATATCAGCAGAGTTATTTATATTTATCCGATTCGTTTTTACACTGTGAATATTCTTTATATAGTGATGCTTATTTTACAACACCATTACCAGAAACCGATAATATTGCATTAGAAAATAATTTCTTTCCAAAATTATTTACACAAATGCGTTTAGATGTTGCAACTCAAAATATAGAAACAATAAGTGATTCTCCAGGTGTAATTGATACAATGCTTAGATTTGTAACAATTGGTGAAAATAATAAAAAGTATGAAATCGAAGGTTGGTTTCCTGATACTAATGATGGTATAATTATAGATGATTTAACTCACGCTGGAACAGATGCAGCAGGAATTGCGAAAGATGTAGAAAATATTGCAAAACACTTAAATAAAACAAATAATGATGCATATAAAGAAAGACGTGAATTTAACAAGAAAAGTAAACAGACAGTAAATTGGTCATTGTCTCCATTATTCGGATATTTAGATTATGATAAAATATCATATCAATTAAAATTTAAATTAATAATTCATCGCACAGCAAATAATGAATTAATCTTTTTTGGTAAGACTGGAAAAAAAGCATATTTAAAAATTGATAGACTTGAATGGTTGATTAAGCATATTACTCCTAGTTTAGAGATTGAACCAGCTATTGCAAAAAGATTAAATACTAACAAACCAATTCCAGTAGATTTTCTAAAGCGTACTGCTAGTTCAGTAACTTTTTCCGAACAAAGATTTAACTGGCATTTTACTAGAAGTTCGAATACTCCAAGATATTTATTACTAACTTTTCAAAGAAATAATTCTCCAAGTTTTGATAAGAACAACAATCTTTTCCATATTAACACAATTTGAAGTTTACAAATTTCATTAAATCAAACCCGATATCCAATTGATCCATTAAGATTCGATGATACCAATAATCAATTTATGGAAGGATATGATTCTTATCGAAATCTTTGTATAGAATTTGGAGTTGAACCACAATTAACTCCTGGAGATTGGAGACATTTATATCCTGTTTTCTGTTTCGATTTAAGTGCACAATCAGAAGATATTATTAAAAATGGTTGTGATGTAACAATTAATATTGAAAAGAAAGATTCCATAACTTCATTGATGGCTTATGGTTTATTGCTAGAAGAGGTAAAATATTCTATTGAAGTTCTTAATGGAAAAATGTCTAGATTCATTTGAGGTCTCTGAACAAAATTCTATAGGTTAATTATAAATTTTTGATAACTTAAAATTTTTGATAACTAGAATAGATTAAAATTTTTGATAACTTAAAAATTCTTAACTTAAAATTTTTTCATAACTAGAATAGATTAAAATTTTTGATAACTTAAAATTTTTTGTAACTTAAGAATTTTTCATAACTAGAATGGATTAAAATGTTTGATAACTTAAAATTTTTCTATTAAAAATGTCGCAAGCGAAAAGTAATAATAATAAAACTGTTGAATTAAAATTACGTAATATTGTTGACAAAAATACCCCTTAAACTATTGCGATTAACAAACAAAAGTATTACATAAGTAAACCAATGATAGAGAATATTCAATTACAAGAAGAAAAGAATGGCGGGATTCTCCCATTAATTGCACTAATAATAGGTGGCATAGCAGCTGCAGGAAGTGTTGCAGGTGGGACAGCTGATATTGTCCAGGCAGTAAATAAAAATAAATCAGAGAAGGCAGCATTAGAAGAACAAGAACGTCATAATAGAGAGTTAGAGAAAGTTGCTAGGGGTGACGGAATAGTAGATAATTTTATTAGTAAATTAAAATTAGTTGATGAAGGAAAACGAGTTCTTAAAAATATTCTCCACAATGTTGATGATTTAATTGAAATTAAAGAAACTAAAGATGGTTCAGGAATATATATAAGTCCTAGTATGATAAGGTAATAACCTCAGGACCTTTGGTCCGATCGGCTAAAGCCTCTGAACAAGGTTCGATTAGGTAAAACATTTATTTTATCTTTTAAAATGAATTCTACAAATTCCGAAAATTTAATTAAATTAAAAATTGCTAATTTAGATTTATTAAATTATCTATTAAACGAAAATGAAAACTCAAATTGTAAAATTTATGAAGGTAGCTACATACAAAAAACATTAGAAAACTTTCCTGGATTTATTTGGAGTAAATATTCGAAAGAAAAACATCTTCCTGGTCATTCATATACCGGTCCAGGAACTCGATTAGATATAAGACTAGATGAGAATAAAAATCCGAAACCAGGTGAAGAACCAATAAATAGAGTAGATGCCGCCGCTTACAGGCATGATTTAACTTATCGAAATCATGATCTAAGTTCTCGACATGCAGCTGATAAGAAGATAATTCAAGAATTAGATAGTATTCAAAATCCTACATTTAGAGAAAAAATTGAAAGAATGTTTGTTAAGAAAGCTTTACAAGCTAAAATTTTATTCGGTCAGGGGATAGATGAAACGACAGCAAAGCTGTCTGAGAGCAACGCTCGAACCTACGCGTCCGAAATTCATAGGGAATACAGAAAGCCGAAATATCTATTGAAAGTAAAAGTATTTAATAAAGATGATATTTGGAGTGCTGATCTAATAAATATGCCGAATGAAGGAGGGTTTAAGTACGCATTGACCGTTATAGATTTATATACACGATACGCTTGGGTAAAGCCTTTAAAAAATAAAAGTGGTCTATCAGTTAAATATGCGTTTGAAGAAATCTTTAAAGAAAGTAAGAGAAAGCCAAAAAAATTGTTTGTAGATAAAGGGTCGGAATTTTATAACGGAAATGTGAAGCCACTATTTGAAACTGTTTATTAAACTGAAAATGCAGGGAAGGCCGTAGTGATAGAAAGATTCAATCGGACGTTAAAAAATAAATTATTCAAGAAATTTACTGAGCAAAGAAATCAGAAATGGTTGAAGATATTACCAGGAATTGTAGATCAGTACAATAATAAAGTTCATTCAGGTATTGAAGAAACCCCGAAGAATGCTTCTTACGACCCTGATTTAATACGAAAGAAAATATTCGAAAATAATTATTCGAATGAGAGTAATCCGAATTTTCAGAAACTTAAGCCGAAATAAAAAATTGATGATAGAGTTAGAATATTTAAGTATAAGAATAAATTTGAAAAGGGCTTCGTCGGATACTGGACGAAAGAGATATTTGAAGTTTGTAAAATAAATCAAACTTATCCGATTACTTAAGAAATCAAAGATTTAGATGATGAAAATATCAGAGGCCGATTTTATCAAAATGAATTACAACGAAGCGAGCTTTAATTATCATTATTATTATTGGAACTAACGTTTCGGGAATGAAATTCCCTTGTTCAATTCTAACATAATATCTAGAAATGGTACTCCTTTTTGTAATTTAAACAAAACATAAAGACATAATTGACCACTATAAGTAGTTCCCGGTTTTTGAATTTGAAATGTATTGTAAGTTCCATTGCCAAGTAGTTTTTTGACTTCATTTGTAGGTGGAAGTCCATAAGAGTCGAACCAATAGTTCTCAGCCTCTGGGCGGTCGAAATAGTAATTATCTCGATTTTTATTAAAGATACCTGCAGACCAATGTATTCCTTTTTCATCTGACGTATGAAGATTTGTTATGAAATTTATAGTTATTGTTGGCCTATTTTTTAAGAATTGTAATTCGTCTCTCATTAGAACATGAAAATTCTTTATTCCCAATTGATTTGCGATTTTCTTTAAATCGAAATTCGTTGTTGTTTGTGTTCCATATAATTTTAAAAACTGATTTATGTTGCTCATTTTATAATAAAAAAATTTCTTATAGGAACCCCTAGAAGTCAGAAGTCAGAAAACTGTTCCACAATGATGACTTTCCTTACTACTTAGTCAGAAGGGGGTATTGATTTAAAACTGTTTCATAATGATGACTTTCCTTACTACTTGGGGGGGGGTATTGATTTAAAACTGTTCCACAATGATGACTTTCCTTACTACTTTTTCGATTTTGAAATCATTTAATTTAATCTAAATTAAAAAGGTACATTTGTAAGGAATCAGTTTATTAGTAGAGTTAGTACTTCGCACATCTTTAATCAACTGCAATTCGTCTCTCATCAATATGTGAAAATTCTTTATTCCCAATTGATTAGGAATCTCATTTAAATCGAAATTTGACGTGGTTTTGTTTGCCGTATATTTTTAGGAAGTCTCAAATGTTACTCATTTTAAATGAAATAAAATGTATTGTTTAACAATGTTCCATTTTATTTTTATGAACAAGATGATTATGATTAAGAGGATATTGTTTGTTTTATCTGTATTAAGACAATAGCAACATCTGTTAGCACATTTCTCAAACCGCATGATTGTTTTAGGGGATCATACGGGTTGCGCATTCATAACATTGTGTTAATAACATAAAAGCAATCTATTAATTCATTCTCTGCTTTGAGGGAATATTCTGTTGTTATAGCAATCATTCAATACAATATCGCAGTATCGATAGTCGAGACCGACTGTCGAACCAAAGCCAGAACTTTTCTGGTTTTGGTTTAGGATCTGGCTCACGTTATGGCCGATGAAATGATTTACAATGCGGTGCAATTTCCCCATTGTCATTCAAGTACATTTAATCATACCCGTCATGTCATACCCGTATGTTGACAAGCAAACTTCATTCACCTACAATGCCGCTTTGCTTAGATCACCATCCATAATTTTCACTTACTATTTAAACACATACACAATTCATAAAACGTGACGCATTACAATCTTAGTTTAAATTTTATCGTCACAATGGTTGGATCTACTGAAAGATCTGTTCGATTGGAGACAAAACGGAGAAGAATTCAGAAGTTAACACAGGGAAATCATACATCTGCAAGCACGAAGTAAAATATTCTTACACTTGGATATGAGAAGAATTTTTGAATATATTGGAGACTCGCACATGAATTATACAATTGATAAGAAAATATTAAACTTAATTGAGCAGTAATATTTTCTTTAAATAGAACCTTATCACATGAACGGGACGAAAAAATTATTGAACAATCTCAACAATATCATCGATACAACAGGGCCGCCAACTTATAGATAGAACAATCTCAACAAAATATGCAGCCTATTCAAGAAATTCAATCTATGACAAATATTCAATCTATGTCAAATATGCAGCCTATTCAAGAAATTCAATCTATGTCAAATATTCAATCTATGTCAAATATGCAGCCTATTCAAGAAATTCAATCTATGTCAAATATTCAATCTATGTCAAATATGCAGCCTATTCAAGAAATTCAATCTATGACAAATATTCAATCTATGTCAAATATGCAGCCTATTCAAGAAATTCAATCTATGTCAAATATTCAATCTATGTCAAATATGCAGCCTATTCAAGAAATTCAATCTATGTCAAATATTAAATCTATGTCAAATATGCAGCCTATTCAAGAAATTCAATCTATGTCAAATATGCAGCCTATTCAAGAAATTCAATCTATGACAAATATTCAATCTATGTCAAATATGCAGCCTATTCAAGAAATTCAATCTATGACAAATATTCAATCTATGTCAAATATGCAGCCTATTCAAGAAATTCAATCTATGTCAAATATTCAATCTATGTCAAATCTACATTAGCTGGCGCAAAACAAACAAACAATTTGAAGAGGAAAACCTTCATATAAACGCTGTGAGTGCTATAATTAATTAATTATATTTTTGGTTGTAATAAGTTTTTGGATGTAATAAAAAAATTATTATTCCCACGTGTCATCATCACCACTTAAATTACTGACACTGACGATTGTTTGAAATATTTCAGCTTGAATATCTTCTCCGTTATAAGGTAACATAATTTCATTTTCATCAGGTGCTTGACGTTTAAGAATATTTATTTGACCAGAAAATTTTTTTTCTTCAGTATTATTATTTTTATCAGGAATACTAATTCCAGTTTCTAAAGATCTTTTCCATGGTTTATTAACTGTAGTCGATAATGTTTTACCCGAATATAATTTTATAAAATCTTCTACTTTCACTTTATCTTGTGAATATCCTTTGAATGTTTTCTTTTCACTAAGTCTCCCTTGTTCATCTACAGTAATACAATATTTTATTATAGGAGCAATAAACATTGCAAAAATAATTCCACCATTTCCATAATCATTTTTTCCTTGACACAATTCCCCACCAACATATCCAGCAGCATCTAATTTATTGAAGAGCTCATTAGAAATGTATATTGAATCAGTGTTTTTTACAATTAATGGAAAACCACAATTAAATGCGGCATCTTCTGTTTCAATATCATAAACATATTGTGGTTTATTATTTAAGTATCTTACAGTGGTGACATCTTTGGTAATATCATTTTTAACTTGACACGCAGTAAAACACAATGGTTTATCTTGTCTTTCGCTTACTACCAAATTAATACCTAGAGATGATGCCAAATTGTATAAACCACTAAAGGTTTCTTTATTTTTCTGTGTAAAACAAATAGTTGCATATTTACTTGTAAAAAAAGATTTCTTGCTCCCATCTGCTAAATAAAATCCAACAAAGAACCAATATCTAATATTATATTCAGCATTTAGAACATTCCAAGGAACACGCTTTTCTCTAAACTGATTATAATAATTTTCACTAAAGTATGTGGCATATTGTTTTGGATTTTCAAAATTAAGTTTGTATACCCTAGATGATCTCATTGTATCATATATTTTACAATCATTGTTATAAACTTCATTAATATATGTTTGCAATTTAATTAAGAGGTTAAGGTCTTGGTTATTTAAAGTACAACAATATCTGACTCCTGATTCATAATTATAGATTCCAGCAGAGCCATCTCCTAAAAAGAACCCTTCTATAAATGCTTGCTTACATCTTAAATTAGGTGGATCATTAAAATAAATATCACTTAAAATTTGTTCTAATATGATTTTATTGTCGTGTAAAAATAATTTATTATGTAGTAAATTTGTTCCTATATTTAATTCTTGTGGCTTTATTTCATTACCTGTTTCATCTAACAATGAATGATCTTCAGTAACATCTACTATTCCCATTTTTGTTCTTATTCGATAAATACTTTTATTTGTAAAATGTCTAATAACTTTTTTTACTTTACTCCATCCATTATGAGTATAAATTTCTTTCATATCACCATTAATTTCAAACGGATTAATTTTATAGTTGTTTACAATACTATCTATTCTAGAAATAAATAATAAATTATTCTTTCTCAATATTACAGGCGTGTCAGCTGTTACTGAATCTGTATAATGAATGTATTTTTCGTTGAAACCATTAATTTCTAAAATAAAGTTATTCATGATTCTTCTAGAGCGAGAAAGAATGAAAGAACCTAAGTGTGATTGCATGAATGACGTCTTCCCATCTTTTACAATATTAGTTTTAAGAAATTCATCATCTTCCATTTCTACTTTCGCTAAATATTGTTCATCATTTAATTTTTCATAATCTTTTACTTCTTGAGTGAATTTTTTTCTCAATGTATTCTCATTCCATAAATGATATTTAGTGGTTATATCTTTTTGCACAGTTTTGCGATATAGTGACTTCATCAATAATTTAATTAACTCATCACCTACAGTATTTCCTTCTGTTTTATATATTTTTCTCAAATTAAAAAGTTTTTCAATATAATTTCGAAATGGTGAAACTTGATAATTTTTTTCATAAATTATACCATCAGTAATATGTAAGATTTTTCCACCACATCTAACAATTTCTTGTATGTCTACAGAAGTTAATACATCATAACATATACCATTTCTAAACCTGATTACTTTTACATGAGAATTATTATTTTGATTTTTAACTTTATCTTTTATAGGAACTGGTTGAAAAAACATATCATTGGGATATTGAAACACAACTGTAAATATTCCAGTTTTAGGTCTAAATGTTTGAGCATTATATTTATATACTATTTCTCGTTCTTCTTCTTGACGAAATTTTCAAGCTGATTCAGCTTTAGGATATTCTGAATTTTCATCATACATAGCTGATGGATATAAAGATGTTGCATCAAAAGCCATTAGAAATTCATTTTTTTGTTCAAATAGTTGATTTGAAATTTTCTTACAAATTTCAGTTTTATCTCCTAAATCTCGATACTGTTTCATTAAATCTATTAAATTACTTCCAAGGGACAAAGTCCCCCCAGCGTAGCGACCAGGGGACAAAGCCCCCCAGCGTATCGACCAGGTAAATACTGTTTTAATATTGGTAACAAGATGCTACAAAATGGCGATATGTACATGTGTATTTTCTTATATTTGCTGAAACTCTTCCACCTTTAACAGATTTTCTAATATAATTTCTAGCCCATAAATCTATATGAGAATGAATATTTATATTATCATTTTGTACGCTTTTCATCTAACCGTTGAATGTTAAAGCAGAGGATGTCAAATTAGTAGTTATATCTTCACCAACTAAATCTTGCATAACATTATTATATTTGTAGATACAAAAAGCTAAAGAAAGAATATCGTTAACTAAATATGGTCTCCATTCATTTTCTTTTTCTTTATAATTTTCATGTGTTATGTCTCCAATTTCATAATTTAATTTACACACATTGGTGGGAATTTTAAAATTCTCACACCATTTAGAAAGACTTGTTTTTACATGTTGATAACTACATTTCATTATAATAGTTTGAAGTGCTAATTTACCTGAAGATGAATCTTTTTTCATATTGTTTTTAAATCTAAAAGATTTTTGAATGTATCTACTAACACATTCAGTTGTATAAGGATTTTGTAATGAAGCAGTCAATATTCCTCTTGAAGTTTTAAGAGGTGGTTTAGATAATTTAAAATTAGCGTTCATCGGAAAATAGGAATCAAAACCTGATGAATTGTGAGCTATTAAAGTTACTCTCGAATAATTAAATTTTCCAAGAGTTTTAAAAAATTGATGGATCGGACATACACGTACACGTACGTCCTCTGGGTTTCCCCCGATCAGACATTCATCATCCTCAGTTCTCGTAAATATTTTCACACAATTTTGAAGTTTTTTAAATTCTAATTCAGTTAAATTATTATACTCATTAATCTGTTTTTTAAGTTTTTGATTTCATCTTCATCTTTTGATCGTTTAATTTTAATCATATCACTTAACAAACGTGTTTCTAATTCTTTCAATCTTTGTTTCGGTAAGCAACATATAAATTTATTAAAATTAATAGCTCCTACAGCATAAGGAATAGGATGAGCTGTTGAACAGTTAGGATCAGGAAAAGTTTCGAGATCCCAAATATATGTTGAACTATAGTCAATTTTTTCTTTGTTATGATTTTATATGGACGCGTTGTTAGATTTTCATCAGTAACTGTTTTATATATGGGTTTGAAATTATTTTCAATTTCTCTAATAGCTTTTAATTTGTGAGATTTATTAATTAAACAATGGTGACCAATTGTTGAACCTGCGTGAAAATAATTGTAATAAACATAATTATGAAACGTTTCAATTCCTCTAGGATTTAAATGACGATTGGCAGGACTATAATATTGAACACATTCTCCAAAATATTTATTGAATTGAGAAAATTTGCAGTTTGACATTACTCCTGTTCTAGATGTGGCTTTCTCTTTATATAAAAAATTATTAAACATTTCTTTCATCATTTCTCCTTGTTCTTCATTAAAACCTCGTAAAACATTATAACATTTAAGAAAACAAAAATCTTCAGAAGGAATATAACAATATTCACCGAAATATTCTTTGATTCTATATTTCATATTAATCCCTGCCCCTCTATGCGATCTTTGTACTAACTTCATTCCAAAATCTTCATATTTAATATTACCTGTAAAAATCCATTCGTTAGCATCGGATTTCTCATCCAGATTCGAAAACCATATTTCAAATGAATTTTTATTATAGAAGGTTACGTAAAAATTTTGAATTTTATTTTCCTGATCTTTAACAACTTTTCCAAGTAAATTAATAATTTTACCATTTGCCAAAAGTTTCCGCATATCATTTACTACATTAATAAAAGATACATTTTCATATTTAATTTCATTTGGATTAAATAAATTACATAAATCATCACCAAGTTCATCCTTAATTCTATCATCAAAAAAGATATCAGTAATAGGAGTTTCTAATATTTCTTTTGTTCCACTTTTCTGTTTTTTAATATTACGTCTAATACTACGCCTAGTACGTTTCTGTTTTTTAATACGTTTACTACGTTTGCTATGTTTAATTTGTGCATCAAACTCAGCAGTTTGCTTCTTGATTAATTCATCAATCCTAGACGTTTGTCCGAGAGACATTTCACGATTCATATTTTTTAAAAGAAAAAATGAATTTTTACATAGAACCTCGGTTCCGTTTTTACATATACACAGGAATATGTAATTGATGTAATGTTTCTAATTCATGTGTTGTTAAATGTTCTTTCTTAACCAACCACCATAAATTATTATACGCCAAAAATACTCGGAAACTTCTTAAACAAGGTGGAAAGTCTTTTGTTTTAACAAACGGTTTAATAGCATGTTTTGTTTTATAATCTGTAACGAGCGCTACGTATTTATGATGATAATAAAATCTAACTTCTTTCTTCGAATTTACAGGATTTGTAAGATGACGATAATCTTTTAAAACTGGTACATGTTCTATCTTGTAAGCATCCAACATATTTTTTTTATTTTTATTAACAAAAAATTTATAAGAAAAAATTATTCGGTCACTCCGTTCGATCACTCCCCAAAAATATTTTCTATCGACTTTCAGTCGGGGCGAAGCTTAGTCAGAGAACAAGTCTTCTATAACTCTATCATGAATTTTTTTATCAATATTAATTGTAATGAAGCCATAATCTTTTGACCAAGCATTGTTACACGATTGTTTAAATTCATCTTTATTTCTTACACATAAATCTCTTAACAAATCACTTAAGTTTCTTGCATTTATTTCAAATAGTATAAATATATTTGCATTCTTTCTAATAACACTTCCGTCTAATGAATACATACTTTGTGTTATGTAAAAAGCACTAGAGTTATTATGTCTACCTCTTGTGAAATAATTTCTCTGAGCTGACTGATTTCTATCATTAACACAATCATCAAAAATTACACAATGTTTCATTGTTTTATCTAGTTTACTAGGATCTTGCATATTACCACTATCATTTATTAATTGTATCTTTATATGCTTATTTTTATTGGATTCTACTAACTGATTATTTTTTGCTGCTTCTTCACACCACGAACTTATTTCTTCTTCATATTCAGAATTTTCATATTCTTTGAATAATGAAGCAATTGCTGTTTTTTTAAGAGTATTTTCAAATCGATATTTTAAAAATTGATAGACGGGTTGTTCTGCTGTTGTTGTATAAATTATAAGATTGTTATAATCCAAAAAATTTGGAGTCGTTAAAATTTTAAATAATAGATACGTTTTTCCACATCCTGATCTTCCACAAATAACTGACAAAACTTTATTAGATAAATTTGGATGATGATTAAATTTGAGTTTTTTTTATTTAATGGGGGCACTTCACTCATTTTTTAATAAAAAATTTTATTTTTATTTTAAAAGAAGAAGAAAATTAAACTTCTCTAGCTTCGCGTGGGAGTTTATACCTCTCGAACGGGAGTTTATACCTCCCGAACGTGAGTTTATACCTCCCGAACGGGAGTTTATACCTCCCGAACGGGAGTTTATACCTCCCGAACCAAAAGATCTATCATAATCTCTTCACCTCCAAAATTTATTTCTTGTCCTTTTTCATCAGTGATTCTCATGTTAATGTTGCTAATAGTTTTTCTTGTAATAGGGAAATATATTAATGTTTGTGGAATTACATTTAGTCTATAACCAATGGGTACAGTAAAAGCTGGAAAACTGAATATTAAATTTGACAATTTACCATTTATATATCCTCCTTCAATAATGTCACAATGTACAACAATTGAATTTATTTCAGTTATTTTTGGAATCTTCTCACCTAAATGATGACCTTGACTATAGGTTTGTTTATTAAATCCTAATAGCTTTGACAATGATCTATAATGATTAAAATCAACTTGATGATTTTCGTCTAAAGTAAGAGAAAATTTATTAACTGCCGGTTCAACTGCAAAATGTAATTGTTTCTTATCTTTAAATGGTATACCTAAATATCTCTTAATTTCATTTGATATTGATTCAACTTCGTTAGAACCAGGAAGAAAAATTAGTATTTTCCATGTTTTGCCTTTATCAGTAGAATATCTAAATTGATCATTCACATCTTTGATAACGTTTTGAATAGTGTTAAATGCGGAGAAACTAGTCATTGCAATTTGATAATTTTTATTTTGTTCCAAATGTAGAATGGGTTCTAAATTACAAGTGTGTGATGAAGTAGTTGTTATAATTTTTAACGTCGTACTAAATTTTGATGAACTCAAAAAAAACTGTTAGATTTTCTAAATCATTATTAATTTAGTCTAAATCTGCTGATGATAATTCTCTCGAAGACATTTTTAGTTAAAATTTTGAATAAATATTTTTTATAAAAAAATTAAAAACAACAACATATTTCAGCTACACTTTTATAATCCTCTTCATTTAGAATCTTCTTTTCTAACAGTCTTTTCAATATAGCATGAATTTCATTGAAACTAGAATTATATCCTTCTTTTATTGCAGATATTAAAATATTTAATCTATTTAGTAATTCTTGTGGATCATCTGGTAAAAATACAGTTGTTTCTGTTTTTAAACCTTTCCCTACTTTAACTCCCGTTGATAATAAATTTTCTAATTGTTTATAACGTCTAAGAGATTTTGCTGCACCAACTCTATCTAACATAGCTTTATATTTTATGAGATCTCCTACAGCATAATTATTTAAATCTGCTCCTCTTAAAAGTTCAACAAAATTTCTATCTAAACTAAAAGGAGATTTATCTGGTGAAAAAATTAAACCTCGAAAAGGTTGTGGAAATTTTTTTTTTTTGCCCGAGATAAAATCTAGGTATTGTTTTTCCATCTATAAATGAAATAGAATGTTCAAATTGCGTAGATTTTGGTAATTTCTTATTAATGTTTGATTCTAGTAATCCATAGTCATCTAATATAGTTTTGTGCTCTGGATCTGTTATATCAATTTGTTTATCATTATTTGTAAGTTCTTTTTCAAGAGTTTTAAATGGTTTCATAGTTTTTTCAAAATCAGTTTTTACTTGCTCGGTTTGCTGCATTTTTTCAAACATATCAGATTCAATACCAGCTTTTATCATTCTATGTTGAAGATGATTTTCTTTCATAGTATTTCTTTGCTTTATGAACTCTTCTAATTGTTTTATTCTTTTAAAGTTATCAGCTCTAATTTTATCCATTTTTAAAATATAGTATTTGAATTTTGTGGTAACATTGGAATACAACAAAAATCATTTTACTGAACAAATTATGTTTTTATTGCTTTGTTGTCTGACATCTTTTCGTTTAAAGTTTTCTCGTTTTAAGTTTTGTCTAATAAAGTTTTGTTTAATAAAGTTTTGCTTAAATTTTCGCTTAAAGTTTTTAGCTCTTCTAAAAAAATTTTGTCATTTTCTTCATTAGAAATTTTACCATCACTCGAAATTTTGCCATCCTGTTTATTCTTATCATCAACTTTTTCGGACTGTAATTGAAAGGTTTGATTTACTTCATTAGCTATTTGATCAAATTTTTCAATCTCATCTAACGTAATAACATTATCATCACATACTCTTTGAAAGTAGTAATGTAGTTTATCATAGACTTCTTTAATATGTAAATGCTTAGTTTTTAATGATTTTCGTTTCTTAGTTATTAAAGATTTATCTAACATTGTAACAAGTGAAGTTGCAAAAACACCCGTACCTGTTAAAGCTGTAGCAACTACTGGAATTACTAAAACACCTGAAGATATAACAATTGTTAAAGCACCTAAACTTATTGTTAAGAATATGCCAATTCCTTGTGTTACATTCTTAACTTTAGACCATCTCTTTCTTAATTTTTTATAATGCTCTAATCTTAATAATAATTGAGATTCTTTATCTTTCATATACCTAACTCTGTCTTTATGTTTTTCTTTATTCATCTTTTCGATGTTTATCTTTTCAATGTTCATTAAAGTAGAACTACGTTCATATGATAACGAAGGATATATTCTTGCGGTTTCTTCCACTTTTATTCCTTCCATTTCTGAGGCTTCCCCCGATGAGGTTTCCATTTTTTAAAGAAATATTTTGAATACAATCTTCTGGTATATTAGAACTACGTGATATTTTTTGGTCTACCTAAATTTTCATCTGCCTACATTTTTGGCCTTCGGCTACGTGATATTTTTCGACCACGTGATATTTTTTAGATTACGTGATATTTTGAAACCGCCTAAATTTTCGTCCACGTGATATTTTGAGACCGCCTAAATTTTTGAATTTTTGATTTTTTTTGAAAATTTGTCACTACCTAAATTTTCGCCCTTCGGCCTTCGACCACGTGAAATTTGAAGTCTACCTAAATTTTGAAATTTTTGAAATTTTGATTTTTGAAAAAAACCCGCAAAAGTGTGACATCCGGCGCAAGCGAAGCGAAGCAAAGCGAAGCGAATCGTCGCGCCGGATGTCACACTATATACTACTAAAGTTGCGGGTCAAATAGGTGGACTGACTTGGTAATAATGTCATAACCATGTCACTGTTTGTAAGATAGGTGAAGTATAAATGAAGTCAGAATCATTTCACTGTTTGTAAAGTTAGAAATAAAGTTGACGTTTGTAAAGTTGGAAATAAAGTTGATGATTGTAAAGTTAGAAATGAGGTTATAACCATGTCGCTGTTTGTAAGATAGGTGAAATATAAATGAAGTCGGAATCCTTTCAGTGTTTGTTAAGTTAGAAATAAAGTTGACGTTTGTAAAGTTAGAAATAAAGTTGATGATTGTAAAGTTAGAAATAAGGTTGATGATTGTAAAGTTAGAAATATAGTTATAACCATGTCGCTGTTTGTAAGATAGGTGAAATATAAATGAAGTCAGAATCACTTCACCGTTTGTGGAGTTAGAGATAAAGTTGTTGTTTGTAATGTTGGGAATAATGTCACTCACAAATGGTTAATTTTATAAATGTACTATACACTAACGGTTGACATTCACTTGTGCTATATAAAAAATCTAAATCCCTAAATCCCTAAATCCAACCGTAGGTAACCTTATGCCCGTAGATGATGGACTTTAGCAATATATAGGTAAAGTATAAAATAAAGTGACAAGCATTTCACTGTTTGCACGATAGGTAGAGTATAAAATAAAGTCAAAAGCATGTTAGAATTTATAGGTTATCATCCTCACCAACGAATGTAACATCATGACAATTTCTTCGGCTTAGAAAACATCAACCACTTTGCTGACTCATGTCTATAAATAGCTCTGACTCATGAAGTGGTAAAGCACCAGTCAGTTAGATAAGAATCTAATCAGTCTTGTTCAACCTTTTTACCGACATGTGTGTGGGCATCATTTCATGTCATTTCATCATCAATAGCGCTGACTCATCATAAAGCGATGAACCTTGTTGATGACCTTTTCACCGACACGTGTGTGGGCGATAGTTCATTGCTATGACTCATTCAAAACGCATCATGTGATTAACATGATTCTATTAACTGTGACTCATAGAGATAACGTATTAAAGATTTAACAATGTCAGCTACTTTACTGATATCACGTAAACCAGTCATGATGCAATGTCCGTTGTGAAACACTGCAATATGTACAGGATGCCACTTCCGAATCAGAGCAGCAGGAAAGAGTTCAGTTTCATAAAATATACAATGATTACTGGTTTTAATGTTTGCTAGATTCACTAACATCTTCAATTGAACAGACACTACTATATTCTTCAATGGCAGGGGACTGAGGCGTAGATGAGGCATGAGTGTTCGCATTTTCTTGACGACTTCGTAACACATGGACTGCATCACGAAATGAGAAAGGTTTCCTAGGACTTGGATTTTGCCGCAGCGAAAGATTTGAAGATTTCGACCGTTGCTCATGCGAATGACCAACATTTGTGGACGACCGCGATGATAGACTGAATCGGGAAGATGGGTATGCAACTGTTCTGAATCGATGTCTCTTCTGAGATTCATTTCGCGCATGGCGTTGATGATGCGGATGGGGAGCATGATTCACAAATGACATGAGGGTTGAGTGAATTTCCCTCTTATACTTTTCCCATGAGGGTTTTGGAATCACAATGTAGCAGTGATCATTATGTAGAGTCATCTCTTGAATGCGAATAAATACAATGCCGTGTCCTACGTTAATGATACGGCAAGAGTTGGATAGGATTGCGCGATGTAACCTTCGTAGTTGAAAGCGTTCTAGAGTTATCTGAAGTTGACGTTTGATATCATGAAATGTTACACACTGATTTTTCCATGATACATAGAGGCATGCTGATAATTTCCACATGATTAAAACCTGAGTGAAGAATGGTATGCCTAAAAAAGAAGGAGAGAGTCATGTTCATGTGTGGCATGGTGAGTGTACATTCTCTTTCTTGATACGGTGGCCGTTAGGCCTCGGTCTCATAAAGACCGATGGTGCGTTCTCAGTGTGTGGAGAGTGTTATTGTAGTTGATCATCATCAACATGGACATCATTTTTAAAGGTGATGGAGACAAGATAGGGATTCAACGTAAACAACGTTCCGTCCCTGCGCGGACCCATGTAGATGGTTTGAATTTTAATTTCGAAGGAGTAGAATCCTTTTCCCAAAATGGGGAGAGGTTTGCAATTGAGTAAGTCGAATTCGCTGCCCTCCTTTTCATGGATGATGAGACAGTGTCTATCCATATGAACATACATGTATCTTCTTCCATGATGGGAACTTGTGGCCGCTTCCCATTGTGTCGAACAATTTCTTTGGGAATGGTGAGATTTTCTTTCAGGAAAGTTTCAAGAGTATTGAATTGTAACCGTGTCCAATAGTCTAACGGCACACACACGGCGAGTCCATACTTTGTTGACATGACCTTTAGATAATCTATCCATTGACTTGGAGTTTTTATGGTCACGGCTTCTCCATGATGAGTTATCTTTTGATTGAAAGCATTTTTGCCCGATGCTAAAGTTAGGGAGTTCAGTGTACCCAGTGCGAGAGCAGAGGAGTTGATGGCTTCGAGCAACTGCATGGTTAGCGCAAGGACGGAAATGATTTCCATGAGCTCAGTCGTCCGTTTTATAAGCAGACCTAGCTCCAATCACATGCGTTTCCCTTTTCACGTTTTCCCTGTCTTTGTTACGTGACAAAGAGTTATCACTCGTGAGCTTTTGACTGCGTGGATGGAAACCTTCCCTCTTACAAAGTCGTTCTAGTCCTCACAAAGACTTGAGTGACACGCCCCTTCTATCGAACAAAGACAAATTCATTTATCTAACAAAGCGCAATGACTCATTTTGTGTCACGCCCCTTTTCTCGAACAAAGACGCATTCATTTATCTAACAAAGAGCCTGATAGTAATGCACAAAGCGCAATGACTCATGTTGCTCTATACACCATTACAAAATACTCAGTGAAAAGAAATCTTTATTGCATCTACACAACATGCTGGCCATCAAACAAAGTCGTGGATGTAAGCACACTCAGTTGAATCATGATGTTCAACAACGTATGCATTTCCTTCCAACGTCTCTTCTATTCTCTCCATAATTTTCTCCATATGACGACCATAAAATTGATCACTAAGAGTAATCCATTCTGTGCAATAAGATCCAAAACGAAGTAGTTTTTGTAAATCTTTCAACTCTATATAGGCAACGAGTCTACCCTTTACATCTTGAGGTTGTAAACTCTCCATCAATCTTTGAAGAGAGGAAGGCCCTCAGTTAGCACTACTTTCATATCATTCATCTTCATTTTAAATGTAAGTTTCCAATCTTGTAAAAATCCATCGAATCCTTGTTGATCAAGTGTCAAATGACACATGTGGTTACTTAAGGTACGATGCGTCATCATAAACGTTGTGACTATAGATTTCACATTGCTTCAATGACTTCCACTATGAATAAAACAGAAATAACAATCATGTTCCACTGTAAGTTTATTCAACACCAGACAAAATTCACAAGTACAGAATACACTTCATAAAATGATCATCACTCATTCACAAGGAGTAAAAGCATGTTTTGCATGTAGCCATGCTGTTCACAATAATATAGATACAGTTCATAAACGTCATAGAGACTACAATGCCAGCGTGAAGAGAGTTTTGCAATGTAGGTAGCTTTATTTCTAGTATTACAATGGGATGGTGGTCTGTACAGGTGATGTCTCTCACCGAAACATATTGCCATGTCAAAAATCATTTCATCTCTGAACTTCTTTTGATCACAATGCATATCATAGTCTTGTCTTACACGATCTACCCAACATGGTAAATATAAATTATCAATGTGCAACTGAAGTGTTGTTGCTTCTCGTTCAGAATCATTTCCTAATATTTTAACAATATGAAAACCTGACAGCCACCGTTTGAAACCACTTATCAAATACGTTTCATTTACAAATCCAATATGAATCAAAATAGAAGGATCAAGTCTATGCACATGACGTCGTGACCATTCGTCTTTGTGTGGAGGACAGTAGGCAAATCTATGATATACACTAACAACAGTTTGATCACTTTCTCTCATTGCAATAGCACTCAATTCCTGCATGGGAGTTCCCTCACTGTCTATGAAGGTGACAACCTACAATATCAAAAAGACTTCATTACAAGATAGTACATTGAGCAGGAGCTTTACAAGTATGTCTGTCCTTTGCATAACAAAAGATGCATACAACATGATGACAATGTTTTAATTGAACACAACGCGCAAGACCGCGTTTTCCACATTCACTACATACTAACTGATTACAATGCTTAAGATTTCTCTTTGGTGGTAGCACCATCTTTCTTTGATGTGCGACGACGTTTAGGTTTGGTGACAGGTTCTTGACAATACTTGCTTTGTAAAATATAGCAGCGAGTGCCGCGATGCAATGGTTTATAATAAGAAGTTTTCTTTTCTGGCCACAACTGTAATAGTTCAGTAGGAATAAGAGCCTTTTGCCTCACAACGTCTTCTAAAATGTCAAGCTGCTGACGCAAACAATTATCAATAGGGACACTCAGGTTTTGACCGCAGCGATTTACTTGCGTATCCACTTTTGGGAAGCATATCGCCGGCGTTTGAAGATAGAGTCGAACACCGTTGTAGCGCACTTGTTGTTTGTAGGTAGGATAGCCCTGAATTACCTTTTCAATTTTCGGATTCCACAGCTCGAGATGTTGAGGATTCAGTGATGCAGCAGTTGGAGTAGGATTCATGGCCATGGCAGTCTGTAACGAAAGAATACCACTAAGTACATTCATGATCATCAGAGAAAAGAAAATTGTTAGCTTAGCAGTGACATGAGGTGGCCCTTAAGAGGACCTTTTGGAGCGTTCACATGATTTAAAGCTTATCACCAAAATCTAAGTCTTCGTCATCGTCCAGTAAATTAAATGTCTTGGGCTTAGGACCCGAATTGAGTTTCAATTCCCTAAAAGACTTAAACGTAAAGCGTCTAGGTGGTGGAGGCGGTGGTGGCGATGGTTCAACAAAATGAGCTTGCACAATCATCGGCCACACACTCTCCTGCGTCTCTCTTCTAAAATGCTGGTAAGGTTTAGGCCACACAGTCATGACACTCACTTGTAAATTTGGAAACTGGATTGATCAGACAAAATTGAGACGCAGAATGACTTGAGCAAGTCGCACACACTTTCCAAGTCAAGAGAATGAAATGAAGAGAAAATGGGGAGACGTCTGCTTTTATAGTCTCCTGCGAATCCACATTTGACACTATGAGAGCCAATCAGAGACATCCGTTTCTCCCCTGACTTCGTTGCGGCAGGGAGAAGGAGGCACGCGGACGACTGACTCATGAATGCTTTTCCCAAATCTTGTAGTCAAATCTAGTTTAGCACATTGAGTTGAATATGAATGTGTTTTATGCGACATAAGAGCAAGTTGGATCCACGCTCTTGAAATGAATCTAGTCGAGATGCAATTTTCGCCATGTGTCGCTGATAGAAATCTTTTGGATCATGTATCGTCTCTGCAGAATAGGATGCAAAATGAAACACTACACGTTCACCTGCATGCTCATCAGTCACTTTCTCAAATTCAATCTCTGCAACTAATCGACCTTTCACATCTTTATTCATCAAACTGTCCATGAGCCGTTGGAAAACGAAGTAACCTTTAGCGATAGCAAATTCTAAGTCTGCCTTTTCATGATGAAAGGAGATGATGTAGTCCCAAATCACACCACGAAGACTTTGTCGATGAAAACGTAGTGAACAAAATTCATCCGTAAACTCTACTGCATCTGTCATCTTTCTTCCTTTCACTTCGGAGACATTCAGGTGTAACATGGCACGCTGATTCCAAATCTGGTCTCTGATTTCCCATCCGAGGCTTCGTTCACCCACTAAAGCCATTTTCGTAAATATTCTAACTCTGTCGTTTTTTCGCCAATGTCCAAAATTCTCAATGGCGTCTCACATCTATACGAAGGCAGATATGAACAAGCCGTTTCTTCCACTGAATTTGTCTCACTCTTAGCCTTCAAACGAGCTATTGCACGACTTTCTACGATCTCTAGAACCAAAGTTGGAAGATCGTTTCCGAGGGGGGGTCAGAACGTTTTCTCTCCGATTGAGCTGGAAAGAAGTTCCTAGACCCAAAATTTGCCAAAAAGTCCGAATTTGCCCTCCGTTTTCCCATCCGAGCACTCCTTCATGTCGAAAAATGGGCTTTCTCATCCCAAAACGACCAAAACCTGCCTTATTCTAACTCTGACGTCTTCCTGCCATTCTTCTCTCTAAACCCAGGAAAATATGGCCAAACTGAGCTATCCAATGCATTTTTCTCACTCTTAGCTTTCAAATGAGCTATTGCACGACTTTCTACGATCTCTAGAACCAAGGTTGGAAGTCTGACAGGAGGGGGGGGGGGTAGGGAACAGTTTCCTCCTTTCGGACCCATCCTTCCATCACATCCTTGGCCACCTCTCTTCCTTCCTTCCAGAGGGGGGGGGGCTGAGTCAGCATGATGACTCATCGTTGCACATTTTGTCCTTGCGTCTGGGACGGGATTACTACTAGTGCTTTATCCATAGACTTCTCCATGCTTTGTCCTATACTTATAACACTCGTCAACTTTCTATGACTCCTTCGCTGGCACTCACTCGTCATAAAAAGTTGACCTCGTGTTATAAAGCGACGCTTTACGAAAACCACATAAATAGTTATTTGACTTTTGCTACCTATGCCTTTTCATACCTATGCCTATGTTGTGGCAGCTTTCATAGATTTTAGTGCATTCTTTTCTATTTCTGATTAACATAAGATGACTATGTTGCGCAAAGACATTTTATTCGAGAATGACAACATTTATCCCGAAAAGTAGGAAAATCTGAAAGACAAGAGAAGTTCAATGAAGATGATTTTCCGGATTTTCCCAGTGTTTTTGCTATTTCAGGGACATTTAGCTGTCCTTGGATACTAGGATTTGCACGATCCCTATCGACATAGCGTCATAGTGTAAATCCGCTTCAGACTGCGATAATGCCTTGTCAATTACAGTCTTAAATTCTTCTTCAAAGAGAAATTCACTGATTTCAGATAAGAAGTCAGAAATTATTCGTCATCATTCCGCCTTCAATCATGCTGAATGAACAATGTCCACGTGTTCGCCCAGTCATCTTGGAAGACTAATGTCTGCATGTCAATGTATACAAGCCATTGTATAAAAACCTTGCCTTATTGTTTGAAGTTCGGCTCTTTCCATTGGATAGGTGCGGATCTTAACTGCTTCTTGATAACAAGTTTCCCCTCCAAGCCTCGACTTATGGCTTGGACGCATATAGATGGGCTTGGTGAAAACTCCTGCTGCACTTTCTCTTTGATCTCCAACAAGGTGATGATAAACTTCTCTTCCACTCATCTCACCAATGCGGCTACCATCGATTCACTCACCTTTGTATAAGTATGTGCTTATCAGATGGTCGCTTTCAGTCTTTCAAAAATTGGCTATCATGCTTCTTGCATTTTGCCTATGAATGCCTAACTGATCTGCATGCTGCAAGTAGCATGCTGCTCAGATTGTCAAGCTGTTATCAGACGATCTCGAGCAGTTTGCGCTATACTCATGCATTTTCTAAGTCTGGTGTCATAACATGTATCGCCACTCTGCGTGTTGATTTGAGACATACGAGTGAGTATAATGCGAGACACACTCCCGGTTTGACGAAAGATTGAGATGAGGGTGACAATATCCAGAAGCTCCACACGTAATCTACCAGAATTTGAATCTCAGAATAACGATATTGAATGTACTATGAATAACAGATTGAGAAGGAGTATCTAGAAATCGGACATGATAAATGGATGGATATCTTGCTCAGCAGAAATTGCTAGCTAGCAATCTAACCTCTGTGGTTGTGAGCTTGCTGACACTAAAAATTGCACCACTTTTGACTCAGATCAAATCATGAAATCTTCATCTACATCCATAAGAATCCTACAAGCTTCCTCTATTGTTGAAAATAGGGGATTGACATGATGCATTGTTTGTTTATGTTAGAGGAAATCCCTGAGGCCCGATGTAGGCAAGAAAAACAAATTCAGTTATACTGAGCACTTTCGGTGCGCTCCGCGCATCATCTTCAGAGAAATACAGTGTATAAAACGTGAATTCGGACAATCATTGATTCCATCTATGCATGTTTATTTGATGTCTGTTCAACCTGTTTGTGTCCGAATTCACGTTTTATACACTGTATTTCTCTGAAAATGATGCGCGGAGCGCACCGAAAGTGCTTAGTATAACTGAATTTGTTTTTCTTGCCTACATCGGGCCTAAGGGATTTCCTCTAACATGAACAAGCTTCCTCCATATTTCAAGCGACACATTCTCATTGTTTGTGCCATTATCCAATAGAACGCCGATAATCTGTGTTTCTTTGATTAAGAGCACATTTTTTGACATCAGATAATATATCTCACCATCGCATCAGCTCTGGAATAATGTGGCTCTAGTATCAACGATGTGATGCATCTACTCAGTTGCAGGAGAGGTGCTCACGTTTTAGTTGTCTGCATTCTTTTGGCTGCTGCAATCGTCTATTATTACAATCTTCGTTTTTCTACAGAGAACAAAGTCATTTTCAAGAAATCGACGAAAAGCAACATCGAAGGTTTCCCTGTGATCAATGGAAAGTCGGCATTTGACATCAATGTGAAAACAACAGCTTCGTTGCTAAAAGCTAAACATGCATCTATCACAACAGAAAAAGTAAATTCTCATCTCAATGTCTACGACTTGAAGACAAATATCTCAGACAATCTGCGTCGAGCTACTCTGAAGACCAATCGTGGAAATACTCCAATTTTTGTGTATCAGAGTGCTAAAGATAGGTGGGTATCTGAGGCCATTGTTCAAAAAGGAGCATGGGAAGGGTCCCTTATAGACATTTGGCAGCAATATCTTTTAAATGATCCACAATCATGTGGCTTTGACATTGGTGCTAATCTTGGTCAATATGGCCTTGCTGCTATTGTCATGAATCGATCAGTAGTGTTTGCGGATCCAATCGAAGGAAATATCCGTCGCATAACAAAATCGCTTCAAGTTGGAAAGTATACATCTCGTGCTACTGTTCTTCTAAATGCAATTAGTGATAAGTCAATGAAAGTGTATTTCAGAACATTCCCAGGGAACGTTGGTGGGACTCAGATTTTGGCTGAGAAGGATAAGCGGATAGCTGACCAATCACTCGGCTTTGGTTACACAGTTATATTAGATGAGCTGATACACCTGTGTAAAGATCAGACAGTTGTAATGAAGGTCGACGTTGAGTGTCATGAAAAATCGGCACTAGGACGTGGTGAACAGTTTCTAACAAAACGCAAAGTGATTGCAATTATTATGGAATGGCATGATTGTACAGCTGATGCGGACTCAACTCCCAAATTCATTGAAACGATGGGGAAATACGGTTTCACAGCTTATCAGCCTGCATATCCTCCGGTAACCGTCTTAGATGTAAATAAGGCGCGGAAGAAATGGCCTGGTGACGTCCTGTGGATACATGAAAGGTTTTTCAGAAAATCTGTTTGAATGACTGTGTCCAATATGGACAACCAAGGTGTTGGCTGAAAAATATTCTGTTTAACATCGAGGGTTTTTGGTAAGGACTGATACTCACTTGAGTAATTGAAGCTGATTCAGAAAGATTCAAAAGTAATGTACAATGAATTACTGCCATAACGCAGTGATTGTCTTCAGGTTGAAAAGCAAGTCTGAGACATGAAGCAGAGAGGTTATCAAAATAAATTCAAATGCGAAGCGGAATTCCATCATAGGCGCCAGGGGATATAAACGTGGCATGGCATACAAATATAAAATCTCTGTACAAAAGGGTACAAAATAGAACACAGGTGAAGGAAATAATTAATCAGATAAGATTAAGTGACAAAAGAGGAAGAGCTAAAAAGGAAATGCGGTAGGTAGAACTAGGTTTCATGTTATCAGTAGCAAAGCAATCACTTGGCAGGAAAGTTAATAGGCATCAAAGATATTAATCAAAAATTGCGATAATGCAAAACTCCTATGAAAACCATATTATGTATATATATATATATATATATATTTCAAAGAAAAAAAGCAAAACGTGTGATAATTTGCTTTTATTATATGTATTATATATATATATAGGCCTATATCGTAAATTGCGAGACATGGAGATGATAGTTAAGTAAGCGTATATTTGTACCAATGATAATCAGAACACTCGGATTATTGACACAGAGAATTATAACTGTTTTTAATTTCTTGGTGTCTGACGAAGTGTATTTTAATAAACACGGAAACCGGTAACACCAAAGCCATCTGCTGGCTCTCTCCTTTTATGTATATATATATATATATATATATATATATGTATGTGAATAAAACGCTAGGTATGACTATCATGTTAGACATCGATGCAATAAAGCGAAAAGAAAGTCTTTATAACTGTCTTGCTCTCGTTTTCTGTTTATTGCTGGTTTAATTTCATTGATACATTCTGCAACTCTGAGGCGGAAGTTGCTTTCATCGTTGTCATAATGCAATTATGTCCGTGATGTCGTGTGTTTTGGCAGGTATTGCGGTGATTTCGTGCTGATTATTCAGATGATGTTAAAAGGTTCTCTACTGCGGATATGGAAGCATCTAATTGCACTGCCCATGTAAAATTGGCCTCAAACATTTTAAAAACCGGTCGGCTGGTAGGCCATTCTAATTATGTCGACAATTGACGACATTCATTCTAGAATTAGTTGTCTAGTCAGTTAAAGTAGAATTGCAACAGTGTAGGGATATCATTTTCATGACTCAAATATTGCGAAACGTTTATTGAAAATTATCCTTCAAATCACTAATCAAAGACAGAACTGTAGCATATCTTTAAAAGTAGGCGGTAAAAAAAAATGGTGCTTGGAATATCCGTTGCAACGCATGAGAAAAATTTATTAATTTTTTATGTTTTCCAATTTGTGGGGAACAATGTTCGAAGACACAGCTGTTTGGAAGTACATGAATGAGTTTTAGTAATATGTCAATTCATTACTGAATTCATGGCTGTTTTTACTCAAGGATTCTGATTGCAGCTCAAGTTTGGTTCTACGTAATGAGTAGGCTCCTACGAAGTTTTCATATTTGGCTTGACGGCGAGGACACTTCGATGCTCATTAAGTATTAATCCATAGACACTTACCGTTTTTCTCTAATATAGGCACCTCCATTTCTGAAAAATGTGACTTAAATTTCGATTTTGTTGCCTACATTAGAATCGTTGCTTATAGTAGAGACATAGAAAAAACCACTCTACAGGGTGTCTCAGAACTATATAGGCAGTTAAATTGGTTAAAACAATAGAGTAGGTATATTAGGTAGAGTGGCAACTCAGCAATTATTTAATCCCCAATGTCTATGCACTTTCGATTTTATTAAATCAACTCAAGGGAGATAAATGTGGTATTGTCACCAAATGTGAGATATGCAAATTTTTGCAGTTGTGAAGAAATTACAATGGAGTTGAGTGATCATGATAGTAATGCAGAAGGAATGACGGTGTTTTGCAGATTTTCAGTGTCATGACAGCCTTGCAGAGGTGATGTTTGTTAAATTATCAATTCGATGTGTTCCTATTACTTTCATGCTCAACTCAAGATTAATTTCTTAAGCGTGATCATATTACAGGCAACTTGCAACTGGTAGAGCAAAATAACATAATCAAGGACAATGATTTCACCTAACTTTGAAAGATGTAAATGAGTCCACATCACTATTCAGATTCTAGAAATGAAGCATGAATTTAGAGATCGAATCATAAGATCATGCTTGTGAAAATTGAATTAAAAACTTGAAATTTCAGCAAAGAAAGCACCAATAATATCGCGACTTTTTCATGAAGACTTCCATTATAATACGGTTCATGAAATTCCCTTGATAATCAGCTCAATTTCCACTTAGTTAGGATGCTTATTAGTAAATATTCATTCCTTTTGATATCCAACCTGTTTCATACCACTTACATAGAGGAGTCATCTCGGTAGTATATAAATTGGCAAAATTTTGACTTTTTTTAAAAGTGCTCAAATGATTTGTTTGGACCACGGGAACGTGTTCTCCGCAAGAAACTGAATCTTTTCATATACAAATGTTCACTGTATACACATACTTTTTTGAATCGACACTCTACCTATATAGTCTATCTCTACTCTAGGGTTAAAACTATCAACTTTTGAGTCACATAATACAGATATTTATTTCAAACTGACAGTACGCAAATTTTAATGCCAACCTTTTGCATTTTGCTAAAAAATCACAGGTAATGCGTTAGAATTGTTTATTAGTATAAGGTCCGTTACCTCTCGGAACTTGCACTCATTAAGCTTTAAGAGGGACTTCAAATTTGAGCTTCCATGATGACTTCTTCGTCAACGGTTATTCTGCTTTCCAAAGAGACCTGATTATCTTCTCGGCGTTGATTCAGAATATGTCTACCTTTGAATAGGCTTACCATTTTATTTTTAAAGCAATGAATCAGATGGTCTGTTGAGCCATCTCCTGCGTTGTTGACTCCACAGGCCGTCATGGATATGAGAATCCGATCTAGAGGGATTTCTTCTCAAGCCTCGACAATCCACTGAAATGATTGTTCCTTAGATGGAGCCCTCGAGTTTCCTTTAGCTGTAGATGTGTGTTTGGCAGACGCCACCCAGCGAAGATGACGCAGCTGAAATCGGTCCTTTAGAGGTTTGTTGAAATACCACCAGAACGTAACCAGTGCACCCTCCGGAAATAATCTCTTACCTAACAACACATTAATTGGTATTTTTTCTCAAATAAAAAAGAATTGCTTATAATAGAGACACCAGGATCATTAAAGCCGTTACTTATATGAGAGGAAATATGTTAATTAAGTCGTACTCGATCTAAACTAAAGTTTCCGGCATCACATACTCAGCATAAATGGATTTTGTAAGAATGTGTTAGCTAAACTATCTATCGCAAAATTATTCCATATCTTGAATCTGCTACTCACTACGCGTATTGCTGCTCAATCTTTTTCACATAAAGTACGGTATATGCCTTTTCATGCGCGTACAAAATACATTGTCAAAGTACGAATATTTGTTGTTTTAGATCGAAAGAATTGATCGAAAGTGAATGAAAATGTTCTTCTTGCGGTTATCTTAAGGAATTCGAAATGAGTTCCGCTATGGAAATCCTTTGTGACAGTAAAGTCAAGCAAGCTGAGATCAGGTCATTGTTTTGCTACTGGAAACATATAACCTAGTACTATCTGCCGCATTTCCTTTTTAGATATTCCATTTTCTTCCCTTAATTTGATATGATTAATTACTTCCTCCATTTGTATAGTTTTCGTACATTGTTGTACTTCAAGATTTTACATTTATAAACTATGCTACGTTGCTATCCGCCTGTGATGGACCGTTTCGCATTTGAATTTGATTTTGACTTGCTCCTGGCCTTCCTTTTTAACCTGAAGATAATCAACGCATTGTGATAGAAATCAATTGTACAATATGACGAAAAATAAAAAATGAAGATAAATGAAGATAGCATCAATTAATCTTGATTCTTCACGAAAAACTCTTATCAATCAGACTCTAGTCAACACATTATTCGGTAATTGAAGCAGTTATAATTGAAAAACTGTTATAGGAGCCACGTACAAGGAGAGCGAAAGCAACGAAAATGATCAATTGCATGCGGCTGATTTCGACTTCATCTAGAAGTCATTAATTATCTGGAAAAAAGCCCATAAATCAATAACATATTTATAATTGCGAATCTAGAGATGGAGGAGGGAGAAGTTCTGCAAACAAGAATCATTTAACGCTTGATCAAATAATCAAAGTTCTCATGCCCTCTATTTAGCAGTCTTGTACAAAGACGATATCATTGTCTTCCACTGTCTTTGGAAGAGCAAAAAATGCTAGATATTGCCGTATTTCCGAAGACATTGACATAGCAAATTTGACAATTCTCATTACATGATTTAGATATTCTGTAATCATGCTTGCATAGATAGCCAGAATTTGATTAAGGAATTCTATTTGAATTTCCTTTCCTCGTCCGTTAATAAACTGGAAAATATTTCCAACATCTGCAAGATAGTGTTGGACAATTTGCATGTTTACCAATAGTTAAGGCATACTTCGTCTTCTAGGTACAAATCAATCAATAATGATGATTAATGCTTCAAAACAAATTGCTCTCCTTTTTGAAGTCCATATACTGATCAACAAAGCTGAAAAGGTTCAAAAGTAAAATTTTTGTTTTGTTTGAGGAAACACCGATCAGCACGGGGCCGACTGTCATGTTGCAGAAAATCAGAAAATCGATGCAACGATCAACCAATCAAGCAACCGTGTTAACACAATAAATGCGAGACTTGGTTTGGTCTCGTAGCTTCAATTCGTATGTGCATTCTACAGAGGCAAATTGCCTTGTCTCCGTGGTTGGGTCTATAGATGACATTTTTCAGTACTGATGGTCACGGCCAGGAAGAGAGAGATAGTCTCGATAGGCAAAAATATCAGTTTTCGGTTGAATGCAATGCAAATTCAAGACTGAATTCTGACGAACTATGGTTTGACCCGTCAAGAGCGAGTTTTGCCCTTTCAAGATTGGCAATGCTATTTGAAAGTGCAGCAGTCGAAGAGAGTTTGTGTCATTGCCGTTTCAATTGCATTTTCACCGCTGTGATTGCGTAATCTGCTGCTCTTTACCATATCAACTGCAGCATTATCGTTTCATATGCAAAATGAAACAATGAAACTAGTAAAACCTCAGCTCTTTACTCATTTATTTAACCTGTCGAGCCACAGCTATTTTAATTGCATAATGATATGAAGTGACGAATGCGCAAAATCAGAAAAACCTGCGTCATTCTTCCTTTTTCCAAAATGAATGGTTTTGTCGACTGACTGTACATCTTTCAAATGCGCTCTGTATTTGACTTGGTCAATGCGGAAATGAAATCGACAACTCAATCGATTGGATGGATTCATGCAATAGTGTCTTTGGGCACTGCACGCCTTCATCAGTTACGCTTATGTAAATAATGATTGAACTGAGAGGATACTGAAGTGAATGACGGATGTGCATCCTCGGTGCTAAACAGATTGAAGCATTGGACTAAGCTGATTTACCAATATAATAATTTCTAACTATCAATCGATGTATGACACTAATTTTCTGTTCTTCTGTGTCTCTATAAAACTTGCAGTACAGATGGATGCTAGTTGCTATATTCAATGATGGCTAATCGTTTTCGTCTTGAAGTCAATTTTCCAATAATATTCATTGAAGTTCATATCAATATATTTCATAAAGCATCGTTTATCTTATTCGTTATCGGGAAGATAGTCATTTTAATTTTGTCCATGATACTGGTACAAGCCGTTTCTTGTTGGTTGCTAATTCCCTCAGGGCTGCGTTATTTACCTGCGTTTGCGTTGTCTACCTTAGTAGTAAGAAAACGGCGAACACTCGACCGGCGCGCCCCCCCTCTGGAACGACAGAGTGTCGTGGTCGGCCGCCGTGGTGCTTCGAGTCTGACTCCCCCCCCTCTGGAACGACAGAGTGTCGTGGTGTGCCGGCCAAGTGGGTCTGACAGGTTCGCTGACGTCCCCCCCCCCTCTGGAACGACAGAGTGTCGCGGTGGACTTGGGCGACCGCCAGGTTTTGTCTTGAGGCTATAGTGTGTGATGTTTTTCGTGCAATCTGCTGAATGTTGGGTTGCAAAATGGGCTGTTTCGAGTGGAAGCAGTGCTCGGATGTGAAAACGGAGGCCAGATTCGGATTCAGCGTGAAATTCTGCATCGGTATGGTGAGTTTCAAGTCAATCGAAGAGAAAAAGTTTCGCTGACGTCCCCCCCCCCTCGGCACCGACCTTCCAACTTTGCTTCTAGTGGACGGATTTTGTCGTGCAATAGCTCGTTTTGAAAGCTAAGAGTGAGACAAATTCACTGAAAGAATCGGCTTGTTCATATCTGTCTTCGTTTAGATGTGAGACGCCATTTAAGATTTTTTGAGATTGTCGAAAAACGACAGAGTTAGAATTTTGGACGTTTTGGGCTGTAGCTTCAAAACGAAGCATCGAATGGGAAAACGGATTTCAGATTTGGAATCAGCATGAAATTTTCTATCAACATGGTGAGTTTCAAGTCAATCGGAGAGAAAAAATTTTCAACATTTTTCGAAAAAACGACAGGGTTAGAATTTTGGACGTTTTGGGCTGTAGCGCCAAAACGAAGCATCGGATTGGAAAACGGAGGCCAGATTCTGATTCAGCGTGAAATTCTGCATCGGTATGGTGAGTTTCAAGTCAATCGGAGAGAAAAAGTTTCGCTGACGTCTCCCCCCCTCGGCACCGACCTTCCAACTTTGCTTCTAGTGGACGGATTTTGTCGTGCAATAGCTCGTTTTGAAAGCTAAGAGACGAGACATTAAATATGGACATTCCTACTCCTCTTGCTCAAGAGTGGAAGGCGAGAGATGACAAGGATACTCCCTATAGAAAGATTTGGGATGGTAATCACATTTGCCTACCGGTATCACATTGGTGTACTTACTATAAGAAGGAGGGAGATCAATCAATACCCATCAGATGTGATGAGCTCGGAGAAGGTACTTGGGATATCCTTTTCAAAGTGAATGGGCTATATTATGGTCAGCACAAGGATAACAAAATAGCCTCTCTCTCGATATACACTGAATCCATCCTATATATTCCAAAGCCACCCAACGTAGATGACATAATTGATCAAATCCTTAACAGCAGTGGTACGAAGCGCAAGTCGGACAAGAATGCTGCCTCAAAACGCAAATCAAAGAAGGAGAATTACTAGTCCTTTCCTAACTCTACCCTATGACAATTTGCTTATGTGCTTTGAGTGTCGTAGACGTGGTCTTATTAGATACATTTTACTTCTTCGTTGCCATCATATCATTTGTGTATTTTGTCGTGAAAAGCATCGATGTAATTCTTCATTTTGTAATATGTTATAGAACGTTTCCTTAGATGTGTAAATTTCCGTTTTAGGCTTCTATCATCATTTTTATGGATTGTGAGGGTGAACCTGTACAGGAGCTCAGTGCTATTGCTATGAAGAATTGGACATATCAGATTGTTAGTGTCTATCATCAACATGCCAAATGCGATCCCAATGTTGATCAATGGGCGAGAAAACACATTCATGGACTTAATCTGAATTATTTGCAAGACTATGGCTTTTCTTGTGAGAGTGCTCTTCTTATTGACTTTAAACGATGGTTAGCTGCTTTCAATGTTATACGCATCTTTTGTAATAATCCTGGTAATCCTAGTATCCCACCTTGGGATAGTAGAGTGAATCAACACTATCATGAAGTCACGAAACGTTTTAAGGATTTGTGTGTTCCTATTTTGCCTGTTCGTTGTAGTAGCTACGTTCATAACCAATGCTTCTTTCCTCCTTACCTCAACACTGCCAAAGTCCTGTATGGTTATCATTGCTCGCTATATGACAGTTACCAGCTGTATCTATTTTATCTGTTTCAAACCATTGATTTGTAATGCATGCTTGCTACAGTTATTCAATAAATGTTATTATGCTAAGAGTTGTTATCATGCAACGGATAGGTTAGATGAAGGGTGATCATATCTTTTTCAAATGACTGTGGAACATTGATTTCCATGATGAAGATTTAAACAGTTAGATTCGATGACGAATAAGATTTACTAGTTTGCAAGTTAGACTAAGCGTTCTATTATTTGTAAATGAAAGATATAGTTTCAACAGTTTACAGATTAAAAATAAAGTTTCAATAGTGTTTATGTTAAAAATAAAGTTTAAGCTGTTTCTGTGTTAGAAATAGAATGAAGTTTCAACAGTTTGTCGATTAAAAATAAAGTTTCAACAGTGTGTACGGTAGAAATAAAGCTTTATCTGTTTGTAAAATGAGATTGTAGGATTTACTAGTTTGCAAGTTAGACTAAGCGTTCCACTATTTGTAAATGAAAGATATAGTTTCAACAGTTTACAGATTAAAAATAAAGTTTCAATAGTGTTTATGTTAAAAATAAAGTTTAAGCTGTTTGTGTGTTAGAAATAGAATAAAGTTTCAAAAGTTTGTCGATTAAAAATAAAGTTTCAACAGTGTGTACGGTAGAAATAAAGTTTTATCTGTTTGTAAAATGAGATTGTAGGATTTACTAGTTTGCAAGTTAGACTAAGCGTTCTACTATTTGTAAACAAAAGATATAGTTTCACCAGTTTAAAAGTTAAAAATAAAGTTTCAATAATGTGTACGTTAGAAACAAAGTTTCAACCGTTACCGTTTACAAGTTAAAAATAAAGTTTCAATAGTGTGTATGTTAAGAATAAAGTTTTATCTGTTTATATGTTAGAAATAAAATGAATCTTCACCAGTTTACAAGTTAAGAATAAAGTTTTATCTGCTTGGATGTCAGGAATGAAATAAAGTTTCACCAGTTTAAAAGTTAAAAATAAAGTTTCAATAGTGTGTATGTTAAGAATGAAGTTTTATCTGTTTGTATGTTAGAAATAAAACAAAGTTTCAACCGTTTACAAATTAAAAATAAAGTTTCAATAGTTAACACGTTAAAAATAAAGTTTCAATAGTGTGTATGTTAAGAATAAAGTTCTATCTGTTTGTATGTTAGAAATAAAATGAAGTTTCATCAGTTTACAAGTTAAGAATAAAGTTTTATCTGTTTGTATGTTAGAAATAAAACAAAGTTTCAACCGCTAACAAGTTAAAAATAAAGTTTCAATAGTTTGCAAGTTAAAACTAATGTTTCAATAGTGCGTATGTTAAGAAAAAAGTTTTATCAGTTTGTATGTTAGAAATAAAATGAAGCTTCACCAGTTTACAAGTTAAGAATAAAGTTTTATCAGCTTGTATGTTAGAAATAAAATGAAGTTTCACCAGTTTACAAATTAAAAATAAAGTTTCAATAGTGTGTACGTTAGAAATAAAGTTTCAATAGTGTGTATGTTAAGAATAAAGTTTTATCTGTTTGTATGTTAGAAATAAAACAAAGTTTCAACCGCTTACAAGTTAAAAATAAAGTTTCAATAGTTAACACGTTAAAAATAAAGTTTCAATAGTGTGTATGTTAAGAATAAAGTTCTATCTGTTTGTATGTTAGAAATAAAATGAAGTTTCATCAGTTTACAAGTTAAGAATAAAGTTTTATCTGTTTGTATGTTAGAAATAAAACAAAGTTTCAACCGTTAACAAGTTAAAATTAAGTTTCAATAGTTTGCAAGTTAAAACTAATGTTTCAATATTGCGTATGTTAAGAATAAAGTTTTATCTGTTTGTATGTTAGAAATAAAATGAAGCTTCACCAGTTTACAAGTTAAGAATAAAGTTTTATCAGCTTGTATGTTAGAAATAAAATGAAGTTTCACCAGTTTACAAATTAAAAATAAAGTTTCAATAGTGTGTACGTTAGAAATAAAGTTTCAACCGTTTACAAGTTAAAAATAAAGTTTCAACAGTGTCTACGTTAGAAATAAAGTTTTATCTGTTTGTAAAGTACGATCATAGGATTTACTAGTTTGCAAGTTAGACTCAGCATTCTACTAGTTGTAAATGAAAACTATGGTTTCAACAGTTTACAGATTAAAATAAAGTTTCAATAGTGTGTATGAGGGAAATAAAGTTTAAGCGCTTTGTGCGTTAGAAATAAAGTTTCAACCGTTTACAAGTTGAAAAATAAAGTTTCAACAGTGTGTACGTTAGAAGTAAATGAAAGTAAGAACTTCATCGTATAAGTATTCAAAGCATGTTTTGTGAATCAAATGTGTGTAGTACTGACATGATAGAATCAGGCTTGACAAACGCGTTTGTCAAGTTCATTTGATTCTATCATGTCAGTACCACACACATTTGATTCACAAAACATGCTTTGAATACTTATACGATGAAGTTCTTACTTTCATTTATTTCTAACGTACACACTGTTGAAACTTTATTTTCAACTTGTAAACTGTTGAAACTTTATTTTGTTTCTAACATGTAAACAGCTAAAACTTTATTTCTAACGTACACACTGTTGAAACTCTATTTTTAACTTGTAAACGGCTGAAACTTTATTTCTAACGCGATTCTATCATGTCAGTGCTACACACATTTGATTCACAAAACATGCTTTGAATTCTTATACGATGAAGTTCTTACATTCATTTACTTCTAACGTACACACTGTTGAAACTTTATTTTTCAACTTGTAAACGGTTGAAACTTTATTTTGTTTCTAGCATATAAACAGCTAAAACTTTATTTCTAAAGTACACACTGTTGAAACTCTATTTTTAACTTGTACACGGCTGAAACTTTATTTCTAACGCGATTCTATCATGTCAGTGCTACACACATTTGATTCACAAAACATGCTTTGAATTCTTATACGATGAAGTTCTTACATTCATTTACTTCTAACGTACACACTGTTGAAACTTTATTTTTCAACTTGTAAACGGTTGAAACTTTATTTTGTTTCTAGCATATAAACAGCTAAGACTTTATTTCTAAAGTACACACTGTTGAAACTCTATTTTTAACTTGTACACGGCTGAAACTTTATTTCTAACGCGATTCTATCATGTCAGTACTACACACATTTGATTTACAAAACATGCTTTGAATACTCATACGATGAAGTTCTTACTTTCATTTATTTCTAACGTACACACTGTTGAAACTTTATTTTTCAACTTGTAAACTGTTGAATTTTTATTTTGTTTCTAACATATAAACAGCTAAAACTTTATTTCTAACGTACACGCTGTTGAAACTTTATTTTTAACTTGTAAACGGCTGAAACTTTATTTCTAAGGCACAAAGCGCTTAAACTTCATTTCCATCATACACACTATTGTAACTTTATTTTAATCTATTAACTGTTGAAACCATACTTTTCCTTTACAACTAGTAGGATGCTGAGTCTAACTTGCAAACTAGTAAATCCTACGATCGTACTTTACAAACAGATAAGACTTTATTTCTAACGTAGACACTGTTGAAACTTTATTTTTAACTTGTAAACGGTTGAAACTTTATTTCTAACGTACACACTATTGAAACTTTATTTTTAATTTGTAAACTGGTGAAACTTCATTTTATTTCTAACATACAAGCTGATAAAACTTTATTCTTAACTTGTAAACTGGTGAAGCTTCATTTTATTTCTAACATACAAACTGATAAAACTTTATTCTTAACATACGCACTATTGAAACATTAGTTTTAACTTGCAAACTATTGAAACTTTATTTTTAACTTGTCAACGGTTGAAACTTTGTTTTATTTCTAACATACAAACAGATAAAACTTTATTCTTAACTTGTAAACTGATGAAACTTCATTTTATTTCTAACATACAAACAGATAGAACTTTATTCTTAACATACACACTATTGAAACTTTATTTTTAATTTTTAAGCGGTTGAAACTTTGTTTTATTTCTAACATACAAACAGATAAAACTTCATTCTTTACATACACACTATTGAAACTTTATTTCTAACGTACACACTATTGAAACTTTATTTTTAACTTTTAAACTGGTGAAACTTTATTTCATTTCTGACATACAAGCAGATAAAACTTTATTCTTAACTTGTAAACTAGTGAACCTTCATTTTTATTTCTAACATATAAACAGATAGAACTTTATTCTTAACGTACACACTGTTGAAACTTCATTTTTAACTTGTAAACGGTTGAAACTTTATTTTATTTCTAACGCACAAACGACTAAAACTTTAGTTCTAATGTACACACTGTTGAAACTTTATTTTTAATCTGTAAACTGTTGAAACTATATCTTTCGTTTACAAATAGTAGAACGCTTAGTCTAACTTGCAAACTAGTAAATCCTACAATCTCATTTTACAAACAGATAAAACTTTATTTCTAACGTACACACTGTTGAAACTTTATTTTTAATCGACAAACTTTTGAAACTTTATTCTATTTCTAACACACAAACAGCTTAAACTTTATTTTTAACATAAACACTATTGAAACTTTATTTTGTAATCTAATTACAGAACAATGTAACAGTTTACACTGTTGAAACTATATCTTTCATTTACAAATAGTAGAACATAGACACTATTGAAACTTTATTTTGTAATCTAATTACAAAACAATGTAACAGTTTACACTGTTGAAACTATATCTTTCATTTACAAATAGTGGAACGCTTAGTCTAACTTGCAAACTAGTAAATCCTACAATCTCATTTTACAAACAGATAAAGCTTTATTTCTAACGTACACACTGTTGAAACTTTTTTTAATCGACAAACTGTTGAAACTTCATTCAATTTCTAACACACAAACAGCTTAAACTTTATTTTTAACATAAACACTATTGAAACTTTATTTTTAATCTGTAAACTGTTGAAACTATATCTTTCATTTACAAATAATAGAACGCTTAGTCTAACTTGCAAACTAGTAAATCTTATTCGTCATCGAATCTAACTGTTTAAATCTTCATCATGGAAATCAATGTTCCACAGTCATTTGAAAAAGATATGATCACCCTTCATCTAACCTATCCGTTGCATGATAACAACTCTTAGCATAATAACATTTATTGAATAACTGTAGCAAGCATGCATTACAAATCAATGGTTTGAAACAGATAAAATAGATACAGCTGGTAACTGTCATATAGCGAGCAATGATAACCATACAGGACTTTGGCAGTGTTGAAGTAAGGAGGAAAGAAGCATTGGTTATGAACGTAGCTACTACAACGAACAGACAAAATAGGAACACACAAATCCTTAAAACGTTTCGTGACTTCATGATAGTGTTGATTCACTCTACTATCCCAAGGTGGGAGCAAAATATCATTAATGACTAGATTGGGAAATACTTTCCTCTCCTTACCAGGATTATTACAAAAGATGCGTATAACATTGAAAGCAGCTAACCATCGTTTAAAGTCAATAAGAAGAGCAGTCTCACAAGAAAAGCCATAGTCTTGCAAATATTTCAGATTAAGTCCATGAATGTGTTTTCTCGCCCATTGATCAACATTCGGATCGCAATTGGCATGTTGATGATAGACACTAACAATCTGATATGTCCAATTCTTCATAGCAATAGCACTGAGCTCCTGTACAGGTTCACCCTCACAATCCATAAAAATGATGATAGAAGCCTAAAACGGAAATTTACACATCTAAGGAAACGTTCTATAACATATTACAAAATGAAGAATTACATCGATGCTTTTCACGACAAAATACACAAATGATATGATGGCAACGAAGAAGTAAAATGTATCTAATAAGACCACGTCTACGACACTCAAAGCACATAAGCAAATTGTCATAGGGTAGAGTTAGGAAAGGACTAGTAATTCTCCTTCTTTGATTTGCGTTTTGAGGCAGCATTCTTGTCCGACTTGCGCTTCGTACCACTGCTGTTAAGGATTTGATCAATTATGTCAACTACGTTGGGTGGCTTTGGAATATATAGGATGGATTTAGTGTATATCGAGAGAGAGGCTATTTTGTTATCCGTGTGCTGACCATAATATAGCCCATTCACTTTGAAAAGGATATCCCAAGTACCTTCTCCGAGCTCATCACATCTGATGGGTATTGATTGATCTCCCTCCTTCTTATAGTAAGTACACCAATGTGATACCGGTAGGCAAATGTGATTACCATCCCAAATCTTTCTATAGGGAGTATCCTTGTCATCTCTCGCCTTCCACTCTTGAGCAAGAGGAGTAGGAATGTCCATATTTAATGTCACGTACTCTTCAATAATATCAAGTTGGTGGCGAATGTACGGACTCACGGGGATCAGTATGTAGTCCCCATACTGATTGCGCATTATCTTGACATCCGTGGAAGGGAGCATTCCCGTTCGGAGTACTACGCTATGATCGTCATAACGCAAGACTTGTTTAAATTTACGCTGTAGCGGTGTAGGATTATGTACCTTGGTTGTTTCTTCCACTGGCCTCAGTTGTAGATGATCTGATCGTAGCGAACCTTGTAACGTCTGGCCACCATTTTGTCCTGCCAGTGTAGTAGATGTAGAAGATGCCTGAAAATAAAAAAGATTTTATCAAGTTTACGTTCAAGGGAGGAGAGGGAGGAAAGTAGCGACTTACCATTTTAGTTGGATAATATAACAGGGATGTAGAGAGAGAGAATGTGCGTCCATCACTTGTACGATTCAACGATGGAATGATTCTCACTATGGAAGGCTCTCTATTTATAAAGGAATGCTTGATTCTCATTAGACAACAATCCTCATTGGAGAATAGAACACATTTAGTAAAGCTGGCACGCTAACGAGTGTGACTGCAGAAACATTTCTTCAACGTTCGCTACGTTTCACAACTACCTGTCAAAAACTTCTTACAAACTTATTTCAACATTTGCATTTAAGCGAACATGTGCTTCACATATTCTACACGAACGGTTAACGCATGTAATATAAAACCCTAAATCCAACCGTAGAGGAGCCTAGCTTTGGATTATGAACTTTACAACCCATGCGATTCAATGTCATGGAACTAGCTCTCACACACTCAACGTGTGTGACAACATCTGGTTTTATAAAACATTCAACGCTGACTATAAGACCTTGTGTGAAACAATCTACACAGCGCAGTATAACTTTCTAGCGCTGTGATGAACACTGTTTTCATATAACATTCTAAACTCGCAGTCTTACTTCAGTAGAAAACTGCTTTTACTAAACCTGATGAAGCTAATCTAACAGTCATGAAGTTTGAATTTCTAATAAGGAAACATTTGGCAACTATCTCCAATAAAACTTTCTAACACTGTGAAAGTAAGTTACAAGACAATCTACACTGTGCAGTAAAACCTTCTAAAACTTTCTAGTGCTGTGATGAGTTCGGTCAGTCATACAACGTCAATGATCAAACTTTATTTTCACAAACGTGCGTCGCGGTAAATTATTTGACTACACTAACGCTTACATTTCATGACATGTGTGTTTCATAAAACGTCATGATCAAACTTTTCTAACTATACATCAACCTGTGTTGCAGTAAAACTTTTACAAACCATGATACACTTTCTAACGACACTCACGAATACAACTTCGATGATCAGACTTTACTTTCTCAAACGAGTGTCACAGTAAAATTATTTGACTACACTAACTTTGCAAACCATGATACACATTCTGACTAGACTTACAAATAAAACGTTGATGATCAAACTTTCTAACTATACATCAACCTGTGCTGCAATAAAACTTTTGAACAACATGATAAAGTTTCTGACTACACTAACTTTGCTTTTACAAACCATGATGCAGTTTCCGACTAGACTCACGAATACAACGTTGATGATCAAACTTTTCTAACTATGCATCAACCTGTGTTGCAGTAAAACTTTTACAAACCATGATACACTTTCTAACGACACTCACGAATAGTGATGGAGATCGCCAGCACCAAATTCCTCCACCAATTATGGGAATGGTACACCCCTAACTCCCAGCCACGAACTATGGCAGAGTGGGAGTATATCGACAAAGTGAGGCTCGCAGTAGAAGAACGATTAAAGCAAGTGAACTGTTTTTGTTATCTATGTGAAGCCAGACTCTGGGACGATATTGACGATGAAGACCTTTTGAAATACATGCCATAATAAATTTTTATTTCGTATTATCTTTGCTTTCATACTGACTTACTTGAATGGGGCTTCAGTGGATGATTTAACCATGTATACTTTTTCATTTGGAAATAGCAGCACGCTTAGTCTAACTTGTAAATCTTATAACATTTCATATGGGCGATGATGGTAGATGAAATAGTGTTAAATAAAATTAAGATGGCTTACACTTCTGATACAGGGATAGCAATCGACTGCGATCCATGTGTAAAGAGCTTGTTAGACTACGGATGGGCTTAAGTGGATGATTTAACCATGTATACATTTTTATTTGGAAATAGTAGCACGCTTAGTCTAACTTGTAAATCTTAAAACATTTCATATGGGCGATGATGGTAGATGAAATAATTAAGATAGCTTACACTTCTAATACAGGGATAGCAATCGACTGCGATCCATGTGTAAAGAGCTTGTTAGACTACGGAAGAGAGAAGTGTGTTATGTTGCGTGTGGCGCGTGAGTGTCCTCCCATTTCATTCTATTCATCAATTCATCTCATTGATAGAGACAGGTAGAACTCATGGTTCTCATAACGTATGCAATGGAAAGTTTATAAGGCAACCTTCGACAGCTGGCTAAATGTCGCCCTGGCGCGAATGCATACTACGTCGAGACAGAGGCAATCACTTGCAAACATGACGCAGAGAGGTTTAACAAGATTGACCATTGCCGAATGTCCCTTGCGGTATACATAGCTACGGGTTTCACCGCCGCCCTTTACAGGAACGCCCGTCGAAAGGAAGTATTACACCGAACTTCATTTGCAACGTTCAAGTTGACTGATAGCAGATTCAACTTAATGATAGTATTCGCCAGTCCGAAGACTGCCCAGGGCAAACCGCGTGGAGGTTCTATCATGTCTTGCCTCATGGTGGCCCTTAAGAGAGCCGGTGGTTCGTTCTCGGGGTGTGTGATAGGGACTCAGGCTTGCTGTTTCGACTGCGGCTCCGGCAACGGGGCGGGTGGTCGCTTCTCTTGGATGTCTGTAAAGAAAGAAGTAGTGAGTTATCATCTTACATTTTAATTTAGTCATTTTTACTTACAGATCTTCTCGGACGCTTCCTCATAAAGGAAATTCGAGATCGGATCACAATGATTGAAGGTGAAGTGTAGACACTCCACCCCTTTCTTCACCCGAGAGTAGCATTTCTCCCCTCTTCCACGCTCGTACAAGAGAGGAGTTTCTGCTACTCTCCCCTTTCTAATAGGGATGTGCAGATGACTGGAACGCACCCTTCGATCGCGATCCACCAGCTGCGCCGAACGGTGCAGCTCGTGGTTCGTCTCGACCACCTTAGGCATCTGCACACGGAGTCTCTCCACTTCCTCCTTCAACCTTCGTATCTCCTTCTCCCTACTTTCCCTCTCTGCTAGCAAAGCCTCTTCTCTGGCTTTCCCCTCGAGAGTCTTGAGCCTCTCCTGCTCCAACTCGCCATCCCGCTCGCTTAATCTCTCCTTCACCTTCTTCATCTCTCCGGCCACGTTCTTGAGGTCCTCATACTTTGCCTTGTATGAGAAGGCCTCCTCCTTCAACTTCTCCACCTCTTTCTTTAGTCTATCCCGTTCGGCGATCACCGGCGGGCGCTTGACAAAATTGCGACATTGTGTTGCAATTCGCTCGCAGTCACGGCTGTAGGGGTCTCGCGATCGAGGTCGACGTCCTCGATAGGTTGCGACTGTAGCTCTCCCTCCTCCTCCTCCTCACTATCGCTGCTGGACAGCGAGCTCTCGCTACTAAGCGAGGATACAGCGGCAATCGCTTTAATGGCGGATTGTAGCTCAGTGGCCTCAGTGGTGAAGAGTGAACTCCGTTCTTGCTCGTTGGCGGATTGTAGCTCCAAAGAACGGAGCTCAGTGGCGAAGAGTGAACTCCGTTCTTCTTCGCCTACTTCGCCTGTTTGACACTCGCTGTGTTGTGAGTGCCAATCCTCCAACCGCTCACTTAAGCGACTGATTTTGTGGGCTCCGCAATAGTAGCGACCGACCCCTATCTGTTTCTTGCTAGTGCAAGCGTGCTTCTTGAAGGCGTCAGCTCGGAATACCTTCCGGCATTGACACAGTTTGAAACTGGTCTTGACATTATTGTATTTCGGCATTTCTGAAGCGAAAAACGGAAAACAATGATTTTTACACTTAGTGAGGAATGATAGATTTGAGTGTAGTGAGTGGCACTCGATCCCGTCGACAGCCCGAAGGCCTTGTACTGATCACTAGGGAAGTGAGAGATCTTCCCCGATACCCGCTATTTACAGCTTAAGACATCATTGTCACTGCCCCGAAGTGGTAACAGCAACGCCGAGTCAAAGGTAGTGAACAGTAGCTGGGATCTAACCCCTCAAAGCTGCCTTAGACTTAGTTAAATTTGAAATCTGATAGCAGATTTGAACTCAGCATACTTGAAAACCTTGAGGAAACATCCCAAGTTATTGCTTTGATCAGCTTGATAGCAAGCCGTAGAGAGCTTGATTCACCAGCGTTTTGCAATGGAGATGTTTAGAGGCCACCCATGACAAGATAGCTAAGACTCAACCGATTGGCGTTCAAAATGCTACGTTGAGAACTGTGTCAAATGCCCAACATGAGACATGAGTTGTCCCAGCGGTTACGGTCTAAAATATGACACACTCCCTTGCCACACTTATCACTACGGCATCGTCCGCCGTCCCGAAGGAACACCCTGTCAGTGGAATATTACAGCAAAACTCTCCATGTCTTGCTCGCTTTCAGTGAAAAGCCGCTTATACCATGAGAAGACTGGCTCAGACATCATTGAAAATGCTTTCATTGACTTCAGCAGGGTCGAAAACCCCAGAAAACCTCCAAAACTAGTGAATTTAAATTTTTCAACTTTTTAGCACTACTTCTGAAATTTATAAGTAGTCTATCACTTAGGGCAGGTCAATAGCGACCGAACCTTTTTTGAATCAAGTCAAACGGACTTGTAGAAGAAAAGTTACAAGCCTTTAAAGTTTTGGAGTCTTTTATGGCCTGGAGACGAAGGCCATCTCCTGGCTAACCTCTAAGTCTGACGCCTTAGCTGATATCAGCAATGAAATTTTCTAAGTCGGTTTCTTACAGAAACCCGGAATTTGGAATGTCCGAAGCTATCATCGGAGCTCAGAGAGACGACTTACCGTTGGCAATCTCTCGTATGAATGACAAGTCTCTGTCGGTTCCCAGCTTATATAGTGTGTGGCGATCAGCTGATGACGTAATACCCATCATCCAAATCTTTAAATCCGTCTATCTCCGGTTCTAGCGCTCCGATTGAGCTGGAAATACTCTACTTCCATGTAGAATTTGACGCTGAATCCAAATCTGGCCTCCGTTTCCCCATCCGATGCTTCGTTTTGGCTCTACAGCCCACAGCCATCGCAAAAATTCTAACTGTCGTTTTTCGACAATCTCCCAAAATCTTAAATGGCGTCTCACATCTAAACGAAGGCAGATATGAACAAGCCGATTCTTTCAGTGAATTTGTCTCACTCTTAGCTTTCAAACGAGCTATTGCACGAAAAAATCCGTCCACTAGAAGCAAAGTTGGAAGGTCGGTGCCGAGGGGGGGGGACGTCAGCGAAAATTTTTCTCTCCGATTGACTTGAAACTCACCATACCGATGCAGAATTTCACGCTGAATCAGAATCTGGCGTCCGTTTTCCAATCCGATGGTTCGTTTTGGCGCTATAGCCCAAAACGACCAAAATTCTAACCCTGTCGTTTTTCCGAAAAATGTTGAAAATTTTTTCTCTCCGATTGACTTGAAACTCACCATACAGATAGAGAATTTCATGCTGATTCCAAATCTGAAATCCGTTTTCCCATCCGATGCTTCGTTTTGAAGCTACAGCCCAAAACGTCCAAAATTCTAACTCTGTCGTTTTTCGACAATCTCAAAAAATCTTAAATGGTGTCTCACATCTAAACGAAGACAGATATGAACAAGCCGATTCTTTCAGTGAATTTGTCTCACTCTTAGCTTTCAAAACGAGCTATTGCACGACAAAATCCGTCCACTAGAAGCAAAGTTGGAAGGTCGGTGCCGAGGGGGGGGACGTCAGCGAAACTTTTTCTCTCCGATTGACTTGAAACTCACCATACCGATGCAGAATTTCACGCTGAATCCGAATCTGGCCTCCGTTTTCACATCCGAGCACTGCTTCCACTCGAAACAGCCCATTTTGCAACCCAACATTCAGCAGATTGCACGAAAAACATCACACACTATAGCCTCAAGACAAAACCTGGCGGTCGCCCAAGTCCACCACGACACTCTGTCGTTCCAGAGGGGGGAGGACGTCAGCGAACCTATCGGACCCACTCGGCCGGCACACCACGACACTCTGTCGTTCCAGAGGGGGGGAGTCAGACTCGAAGCACCACGGCGGCCGACCACGACACTCTGTCGTTCCAGAGGGGGGGCGCGCCGGTCGAGTGTTCGCCGTTTTCTTACTACTCCCGAACGTGAGTTTATACCTCCCGAACGGGAGTTTATACCTCCCGAACCAAAAGATCTATCATAATCTCTTCACCTCCAAAATTTATTTCTTGTCCTTTTTCATCAGTGATTCTCATGTTAATGTTGCTAATAGTTTTTCTTGTAATAGGGAAATATATTAATGTTTGTGGAATTACATTTAGTCTATAACCAATGGGTACAGTAAAAGCTGGAAAACTGAATATTAAATTTGACAATTTACCATTTATATATCCTCCTTCAATAATGTCACAATGTACAACAATTGAATTTATTTCAGTTATTTTTGGAATCTTCTCACCTAAATGATGACCTTGACTATAGGTTTGTTTATTAAATCCTAATAGCTTTGACAATAATCCATCATGATTAAAATCAACTTGATGATTTTCGTCTAAAGTAAGAGAAAATTTATTAACTGCCGGTTCAACTGCAAAATGTAATTGTTTCTTATCTTTAAATGGTATACCTAAATATCTCTTAATTTCATTTGATATTGATTCAACTTCGTTAGAACCAGGAAGAAAAATTAGTATTTTCCATGTTTTGCCTTTATCAGTAGAATATCTAAATTGATCATTCACATCTTTGATAACGTTTTGAATAGTGTTAAATGCGGAGAAACTAGTCATTGCAATTTGATAATTTTTATTTTGTTCCAAATGTAGAATGGGTTCTAAATTACAAGTGTGTGATGAAGTAGTTGTTATAATTTTTAACGTCGTACTAAATTTTGATGAACTCAAAAAAAACTGTTAGATTTTCTAAATCATTATTAATTTAGTCTAAATCTGCTGATGATAATTCTCTCGAAGACATTTTTAGTTAAAATTTTGAATAAATATTTTTTATAAAAAAATTAAAAACAACAACATATTTCAGCTACACTTTTATAATCCTCTTCATTTAGAATCTTCTTTTCTAACAGTCTTTTCAATATAGCATGAATTTCATTGAAACTAGAATTATATCCTTCTTTTATTGCAGATATTAAAATATTTAATCTATTTAGTAATTCTTGTGGATCATCTGGTAAAAATACAGTTGTTTCTGTTTTTAAACCTTTCCCTACTTTAACTCCCGTTGATAATAAATTTTCTAATTGTTTATAACGTCTAAGAGATTTTGCTGCACCAACTCTATCTAACATAGCTTTATATTTTATGAGATCTCCTACAGCATAATTATTTAAATCTGCTCCTCTTAAAAGTTCAACAAAATTTCTATCTAAACTAAAAGGAGATTTATCTGGTGAAAAAATTAAACCTCGAAAAGGTTGTGGAAATTTTTTTTTTTTTGCCCGAGATAAAATCTAGGTATTGTTTTTCTATCTATAAATGAAATAGAATGTTCAAATTGCGTAGATTTTGGTAATTTCTTATTAATGTTTGATTCTAGTAATCCATAGTCATCTAATATAGTTTTGTGCTCTGGATCTGTTATATCAATTTGTTTATCATTATTTGTAAGTTCTTTTTCAAGAGTTTTAAATGGTTTCATAGTTTTTTCAAAATCAGTTTTTACTTGCTCGGTTTGCTGCATTTTTTCAAACATATCAGATTCAATACCAGCTTTTATCATTCTATGTTGAAGATGATTTTCTTTCATAGTATTTCTTTGCTTTATGAACTCTTCTAATTGTTTTATTCTTTTAAAGTTATCAGCTCTAATTTTATCCATTTTTAAAATATAGTATTTGAATTTTGTGGTAACATTGGAATACAACAAAAATCATTTTACTGAACAAATTATGTTTTTATTGCTTTGTTGTCTGACATCTTTTCGTTTAAAGTTTTCTCGTTTTAAGTTTTGTCTAATAAAGTTTTGTTTAATAAAGTTTTGCTTAAATTTTCGCTTAAAGTTTTTAGCTCTTCTAAAAAAATTTTGTCATTTTCTTCATTAGAAATTTTACCATCACTCGAAATTTTGCCATCCTGTTTATTCTTATCATCAACTTTTTCGGACTGTAATTGAAAGGTTTGATTTACTTCATTAGCTATTTGATCAAATTTTTCAATCTCATCTAACGTAATAACATTATCATCACATACTCTTTGAAAGTAGTAATGTAGTTTATCATAGACTTCTTTAATATGTAAATGCTTAGTTTTTAATGATTTTCGTTTCTTAGTTATTAAAGATTTATCTAACATTGTAACAAGTGAAGTTGCAAAAACACCCGTACCTGTTAAAGCTGTAGCAACTACTGGAATTACTAAAACACCTGAAGATATAACAATTGTTAAAGCACCTAAACTTATTGTTAAGAATATGCCAATTCCTTGTGTTACATTCTTAACTTTAGACCATCTCTTTCTTAATTTTTTATAATGCTCTAATCTTAATAATAATTGAGATTCTTTATCTTTCATATACCTAACTCTGTCTTTATGTTTTTCTTTATTCATCTTTTCGATGTTTATCTTTTCAATGTTCATTAAAGTAGAACTACGTTCATATGATAACGAAGGATATATTCTTGCGGTTTCTTCCACTTTTATTCCTTCCATTTCTGAGGCTTCCCCCGTTGAGGTTTCCATTTTTTAAAGAAATATTTTGAATACAATCTTCTGGTATATTAGAACTACGTGATATTTTTTGGTCTACCTAAATTTTCATCTGCCTACATTTTTGGCCTTCGGCTACGTGATATTTTTCGACCACGTGATATTTTTTAGATTACGTGATATTTTGAAACCGCCTAAATTTTCGTCCACGTGATATTTTGAGACCGCCTAAATTTTTGAATTTTTGATTTTTTTTTGAAAATTTGTCACTACCTAAATTTTCGCCCTTCGGCCTTCGACCACGTGAAATTTGAAGTCTACCTAAATTTTGAAATTTTTGAAATTTTGATTTTTGAAAAAAACCCGCAAAAGTGTGACATCCGGCGCAAGCGAAGCGAAGCAAAGCGAAGCGAATCGTCGCGCCGGATGTCACACTATATACTACTAAAGTTGCGGGTCAAATAGGTGGACTGACTTGGTAATAATGTCATAACCATGTCACTGTTTGTAAGATAGGTGAAGTATAAATGAAGTCAGAATCATTTCACTGTTTGTAAAGTTAGAAATAAAGTTGACGTTTGTAAAGTTGGAAATAAAGTTGGTGATTGTAAAGTTAGAAATGAGGTTATAACCATGTCGCTGTTTGTAAGATAGGTGAAATATAAATGAAGTCGGAATCCTTTCAGTGTTTGTAAAGTTAGAAATAAAGTTGACGTTTGTAAAGTTAGAAATAAAGTTGATGATTGTAAAGTTAGAAATAAGGTTGATGATTGTAAAGTTAGAAATATAGTTATAACCATGTCGCTGTTTGTAAGATAGGTGAAATATAAATGAAGTCAGAATCACTTCACCGTTTGTGGAGTTAGAGATAAAGTTGTTGTTTGTAATGTTGGGAATAATGTCACTCACAAATGGTTAATTTTATAAATGTACTATACACTAACGGTTGACATTCACTTGTGCTATATAAAAAATCTAAATCCCTAAATCCCTAAATCCAACCGTAGGTAACCTTATGCCCGTAGATGATGGACTTTAGCAATATATAGGTAAAGTATAAAATAAAGTGACAAGCATTTCACTGTTTGCACGATAGGTAGAGTATAAAATAAAGTCAAAAGCATGTTAGAATTTATAGGTTATCATCCTCACCAACGAATGTAACATCATGACAATTTCTTCGGCTTAGAAAACATCAACCACTTTGCTGACTCATGTCTATAAATAGCTCTGACTCATGAAGTGGTAAAGCACCAGTCAGTTAGATAAGAATCTAATCAGTCTTGTTCAACCTTTTTACCGACATGTGTGTGGGCATCATTTCATGTCATTTCATCATCAATAGCGCTGACTCATCATAAAGCGATGAACCTTGTTGATGACCTTTTCACCGACACGTGTGTGGGCGATAGTTCATTGCTATGACTCATTCAAAACGCATCATGTGATTAACATGATTCTATTAACTGTGACTCATAGAGATAACGTATTAAAGATTTAACAATGTCAGCTACTTTACTGATATCACGTAAACCAGTCATGATGCAATGTCCGTTGTGAAACACTGCAATATGTACAGGATGCCACTTCCGAATCAGAGCAGCAGGAAAGAGTTCAGTTTCATAAAATATACAATGATTACTGGTTTTAATGTTTGCTAGATTCACTAACATCTTCAATTGAACAGACACTACTATATTCTTCAATGTCAGGGGACTGAGGCGTAGATGAGGCATGAGTGTTCGCATTTTCTTGACGACTTCGTAACACATGGACTGCATCACGAAATGAGAAAGGTTTCCTAGGACTTGGATTTTGCCGCAGCGAAAGATTTGAAGATTTCGACCGTTGCTCATGCGAATGACCAACATTTGCGGACGACCGCGATGATAGACTGAATCGGGAAGATGGGTATGCAACTGTTCTGAATCGATGTCTCTTCTGAGATTCATTTCGCGCATGGCGTTGATGATGCGGATGGGGAGCATGATTCACAAATGACATGAGGGTTGAGTGAATTTCCCTCTTATACTTTTCCCATGAGGGTTTTGGAATCACAATGTAGCAGTGATCATTATGTAGAGTCATCTCTTGAATGCGAATAAATACAATGCCGTGTCCTACGTTAATGATACGGCAAGAGTTGGATAGGATTGCGCGATGTAACCTTCGTAGTTGAAAGCGTTCTAGAGTTATCTGAAGTTGACGTTTGATATCATGAAATGTTACACACTGATTTTTCCATGATACATAGAGGCATGCTGATAATTTCCACATGATTAAAACCTGAGTGAAGAATGGTATGCCTAAAAAAGAAGGAGAGAGTCATGTTCATGTGTGGCATGGTGAGTGTACATTCTCTTTCTTGATACGGTGGCCGTTAGGCCTCGGTCTCATAAAGACCGATGGTGCGTTCTCAGTGTGTGGAGAGTGTTATTGTAGTTGATCATCATCAACATGGACATCATTTTTAAAGGTGATGGAGACAAGATAGGGATTCAACGTTAACAACGTTCCGTCCCTGCGCGGACCCATGTAGATGGTTTGAATTTTAATTTCGAAGGAGTAGAATCCTTTTCCCAAAATGGGGAGAGGTTTGCAATTGAGTAAGTCGAATTCGCTGCCCTCCTTTTCATGGATGATGAGACAGTGTCTATCCATATGAACATACATGTATCTTCTTCCATGATGGGAACTTGTTGCCGCTTCCCATTGTGTCGAACAATTTCTTTGGGAATGGTGAGATTTTCTTTCAGGAAAGTTTCAAGAGTATTGAATTGTAACCGTGTCCAATAGTCTAACGGCACACACACGGCGAGTCCATACTTTGTTGACATGACCTTTAGATAATCTATCCATTGACTTGGAGTTTTTATGGTCACGGCTTCTCCATGATGAGTTATCTTTTGATTGAAAGCATTTTTGCCCGATGCTAAAGTTAGGGAGTTCAGTGTACCCAGTGCGAGAGCAGAGGAGTTGATGGCTTCGAGCAACTGCATGGTTAGCGCAAGGACGGAAATGATTTCCATGAGCTCAGTCGTCCGTTTTATAAGCAGACCTAGCTCCAATCACATGCGTTTCCCTTTTCACGTTTTCCCTGTCTTTGTTACGTGACAAAGAGTTATCACTCGTGAGATTTTGACTGCGTGGATGGAAACCTTCCCTCTTACAAAGTCGTTCTAGTCCTCACAAAGACTTGAGTGACACGCCCCTTCTATCGAACAAAGACAAATTCATTTATCTAACAAAGCGCAATGACTCATTTTGTGTCACGCCCCTTTTCTCGAACAAAGACGCATTCATTTATCTAACAAAGAGCCTGATAGTAATGCACAAAGCGCAATGACTCATGTTGCTCTATACACCATTACAAAAAACTCAGTGAAAAGAAATCTTTATTGCATCTACACAACATGCTAGCCATCAAACAAAGTCGTGGATGTAAGCACACTCAGTTGAATCATGATGTTCAACAACGTATGCATTTCCTTCCAACGTCTCTCTATTCTCTCCATAATTTTCTCCATATGACGACCATAAAATTGATCACTAAGAGTAATCCATTCTGTGCAATAAGATCCAAAACGAAGTAGTTTTTGTAAATCTTTCAACTCTATATAGGCAACGAGTCTACCCTTTACATCTTGAGGTTGTAAACTCTCCATCAATCTTTGAAGAGAGGAAGGCCCTCAGTTAGCACTACTTTCATATCATTCATCTTCATTTTAAATGTAAGTTTCCAATCTTGTAAAAATCCATCGAATCCTTGTTGATCAAGTGTCAAATGACACATGTGGTTACTTAAGGTACGATGCGTCATCATAAACGTTGTGACTATAGATTTCACATTGCTTCAATGACTTCCACTATGAATAAAACAGAAATAACAATCATGTTCCACTGTAAGTTTATTCAACACCAGACAAAATTCACAAGTACAGAATACACTTCATAAAATGATCATCACTCATTCACAAGGAGTAAAAGCATGTTTTGCATGTAGCCATGCTGTTCACAATAATATAGATACAGTTCATAAACGTCATAGAGACTACAATGCCAGCGTGAAGAGAGTTTTGCAATGTAGGTAGCTTTATTTCTAGTATTACAATGGGATGGTGGTCTGTACAGGTGATGTCTCTCACCGAAACATATTGCCATGTCAAAAGTCATTTCATCTCTGAACTTCTTTTGATCACAATGCATATCATAGTCTTGTCTTACACGATCTACCCAACATGGTAAATATAAATTATCAATGTGCAACTGAAGTGTTGTTGCTTCTCGTTCAGAATCATTTCCTAATATTTTAACAATATGAAAACCTGACAGCCACCGTTTGAAACCACTTATCAAATACGTTTCATTTACAAATCCAATATGAATCAAAATAGAAGGATCAAGTCTATGCACATGACGTCGTGACCATTCGTCTTTGTGTGGAGGACAGTAGGCAAATCTATGATATACACTAACAACAGTTTGATCATTTTCTCTCATTGCAATAGCACTCAATTCCTGCATGGGAGTTCCCTCACTGTCTATGAAGGTGACAACCTACAATATCAAAAAGACTTCATTACAAGATAGTACATTGAGCAGGAGCTTTACAAGTATGTCTGTCCTTTGCATAACAAAAGATGCATACAACATGATGACAATGTTTTAATTGAACACAACGCGCAAGACCGCGTTTTCCACATTCACTACATACTAACTGATTACAATGCTTAAGATTTCTCTTTGGTGGTAGCACCATCTTTCTTTGATGTGCGACGACGTTTAGGTTTGGTGACAGGTTCTTGACAATACTTGCTCTGTAAAATATAGCAGCGAGTGCCGCGATGCAATGGTTTATAATAAGAAGTTTTCTTTTCTGGCCACAACTGTAATAGTTCAGTAGGAATAAGAGCCTTTTGCCTCACAACGTCTTCTAAAATGTCAAGCTGCTGACGCAAACAATTATCAATAGGGACACTCAGGTTTTGACCGCAGCGATTTACTTGCGTATCCACTTTTGGGAAGCATATCGCCGGCGTTTGAAGATAGAGTCGAACACCGTTGTAGCGCACTTGTTGTTTGTAGGTAGGATAGCCCTGAATTACCTTTTTCAATTTTCGGATTCCACAGCTCGAGATGTTGAGGATTCAGTGATGCAGCAGTTGGAGTAGGATTCATGGCCATGGCAGTCTGTAACGAAAGAATACCACTAAGTACATTCATGATCATCAGAGAAAAGAAAATTGTTAGCTTAGCAGTGACATGAGGTGGCCCTTAAGAGGACCTTTTGGAGCGTTCACATGATTTAAAGCTTATCACCAAAATCTAAGTCTTCGTCATCGTCCAGTAAATTAAATGTCTTGGGCTTAGGACCCGAATTGAGTTTCAATTCCCTAAAAGACTTAAACGTTAAGCGTCTAGGTGGTGGAGGCGGTGGTGGCGATGGTTCAACAAAATGAGCTTGCACAATCATCGGCCACGCACTCTCCTGCGTCTCTCTTCTAAAATGCTGGTAGGGTTTAGGCCACACAGTCATGACACTCACTTGTAAATTTGGAAACTGGATTGATCAGACAAAATTGAGACGGAGAATGACTTGAGCAAGTCGCACACACTTTCCAAGTCAAGAGAATGAAATGAAGAGAAAATGGGGAGACGTCTGCTTTTATAGTCTCCCGCGAATCCACATTTGACACTATGAGAGCCAATCAGAGACATCCGTTTCTCCCCTGACTTCGTTGCGGCAGGGAGGAGGAGGCACGCGGACGACTGACTCATGAATGCTTTTCCCAAATCTTGTAGTCAAATCTAGTTTAGCACATTGAGTTGAATATGAATGTGTTTTATGCGACATAAGAGCAAGTTGGATCCACGCTCTTGAAATGAATCTAGTCGAGATGCAATTTTCGCCATGTGTCGCTGATAGAAATCTTTTGGATCATGTATCGTCTCTGCAGAATAGGATGCAAAATGAAACACTACACGTTCACCTGCATGCTCATCAGTCACTTTCTCAAATTCAATCTCTGCAACTAATCGACCTTTCACATCTTTATTCATCAAACTGTCCATGAGCCGTTGGAAAACGAAGTAACCTTTAGCGATAGCAAATTCTAAGTCTGCCTTTTCATGATGAAAGGAGATGATGTAGTCCCAAATCACACCACGAAGACTTTGTCGATGAAAACGTAGTGAACAAAATTCATCCGTAAACTCTACTGCATCTGTCATCTTTCTTCCTTTCACTTCGGAGACATTCAGGTGTAACATGGCACGCTGATTCCAAATCTGGTCTCTGATTTCCCATCCGAGGCTTCGTTCACCCACTAGAGCCATTTTCGTAAAAATTCTAACTCTGTCGTTTTTTCGCCAATGTCCAAAATTCTCAATGGCGTCTCACATCTATACGAAGGCAGATATGAACAAGCCGTTTCTTCCACTGAATTTGTCTCACTCTTAGCCTTCAAACGAGCTATTGCACGACTTTCTACGATCTCTAGAACCAAAGTTGGAAGATCGTTTCCGAGGGGGGGTCAGAACGTTTTCTCTCCGATTGAGCTGGAAAGAAGTTCCCAGACCCAAAATTTGCCAAAAAGTCCGAATTTGCCCTCCGTTTTCCCATCCGAGCACTCCTTCATGTCGAAAAATGGACTTTCTCATCCCAAAACGACCAAAACCTGCCTTATTCTAACTCTGACGTCTTCCTGCCATTCTTCTCTCTAAACCCAGGAAAATAGGGCCAAACTGAGCTATCCACTGCATTTTTCTCACTCTTAGCTTTCAAATGAGCTATTGCACGACTTTCTACGATCTCTAGAACCAAGGTTGGAAGTCTGACAGGAGGGGGGGGGGTAGGGAACAGTTTCCTCCTTTCGGACCCATCCTTCCATCACATCCTTGGCCACCTCTCTTCCTTCCTTCCAGAGGGGGGGGGCTGAGTCAGCATGATGACTCATCGTTGCACATTTTGTCCTTGCGTCTGGGACGGGATTACTACTAGTGCTTTATCCATAGACTTCTCCATGCTTTGTCCTATACTTATAACACTCGTCAACTTTCTATGACTCCTTCGCTGGCACTCACTCGTCATAAAAAGTTGACCTCGTGTTATAAAGCGACGCTTTACGAAAACCACATAAATAGTTATTTGACTTTTGCTACCTATGCCTTTTCATACCTATGCCTATGTTGTGGCAGCTTTCATAGATTTTAGTGCATTCTTTTCTATTTCTGATTAACATAAGATGACTATGTTGCGCAAAGACATTTTATTCGAGAATGACAACATTTATCCCGAAAAGTAGGAAAATCTGAAAGACAAGAGAAGTTCAATGAAGATGATTTTCCGGATTTTCCCAGTGTTTTTGCTATTTCAGGGACATTTAGCTGTCCTTGGATACTAGGATTTGCACGATCCCTATCGACATAGCGTCATAGTGTAAATCCGCTTCAGACTGCGATAATGCCTTGTCAATTACAGTCTTAAATTCTTCTTCAAAGAGAAATTCACTGATTTCAGATAAGAAGTCAGAAATTATTCGTCATCATTCCGCCTTCAATCATGCTGAATGAACAATGTCCACGTGTTCGCCCAGTCATCTTGGAAGACTAATGTCTGCATGTCAATGTATACAAGCCATTGTATAAAAACCTTGCCTTATTGTTTGAAGTTCGGCTCTTTCCATTGGATAGGTGCGGATCTTAACTGCTTCTTGATAACAAGTTTCCCCTCCAAGCCTCGACTTATGGCTTGGACGCATATAGATGGGCTTGGTGAAAACTCCTGCTGCACTTTCTCTTTGATCTCCAACAAGGTGATGATAAACTTCTCTTCCACTCATCTCACCAATGCGGCTACCATCGATTCACTCACCTTTGTATAAGTATGTGCTTATCAGATGGTCGCTTTCAGTCTTTCAAAAATTGGCTATCATGTTTCTTGCATTTTGCCTATGAATGCCTAACTGATCTGCATGCTGCAAGTAGCATGCTGCTCAGATTGTCAAGCTGTTATCAGACGATCTCGAGCAGTTTGCGCTATACTCATGCATTTTCTAAGTCTGGTGTCATAACATGTATCGCCACTCTGCGTGTTGATTTGAGACATACGAGTGAGTATAATGCGAGACACACTCCCGGTTTGACGAAAGATTGAGATGAGGGTGACAATATCCAGAAGCTCCACACGTAATCTACCAGAATTTGAATCTCAGAATAACGATATTGAATGTACTATGAATAACAGATTGAGAAGGAGTATCTAGAAATCGGACATGATAAATGGATGGATATCTTGCTCAGCAGAAATTGCTAGCTAGCAATCTAACCTCTGTGGTTGTGAGCTTGCTGACACTAAAAATTGCACCACTTTTGACTCAGATCAAATCATGAAATCTTCATCTACATCCATAAGAATCCTACAAGCTTCCTCTATTGTTGAAAATAGGGGATTGACATGATGCATTGTTTGTTTATGTTAGAGGAAATCCCTGAGGCCCGATGTAGGCAAGAAAAACAAATTCAGTTATACTGAGCACTTTCGGTGCGCTCCGCGCATCATCTTCAGAGAAATACAGTGTATAAAACGTGAATTCGGACAATCATTGATTCCATCTATGCATGTCTATTTGATGTCTGTTCAACCTGTTTGTGTCCGAATTCACGTTTTATACACTGTATTTCTCTGAAAATGATGCGCGGAGCGCACCGAAAGTGCTTAGTATAACTGAATTTGTTTTTCTTGCCTACATCGGGCCTAAGGGATTTCCTCTAACATGAACAAGCTTCCTCCATATTTCAAGTGACACATTCTCATTGTTTGTGCCATTATCCAATAGAACGCCGATAATCTGTGTTTCTTTGATTAAGAGCACATTTTTTGACATCAGATAATATATTTCACCATCGCATCAGCTCTGGAATAATGTGGCCCCAGTATCAACGATGTGATGCATCTACTCAGTTGCAGGAGAGGTGCTCACGTTTTAGTTGTCTGCATTCTTTTGGCTGCTGCAATCGTCTATTATTACAATCTTCGTTTTTCTACAGAGAACAAAGTCATTTTCAAGAAATCGACGAAAAGCAACATCGAAGGTTTCCCTGTGATCAATGGAAAGTCGGCATTTGACATCAATGTGAAAACAACAGCTTCGTTGCTAAAAGCTAAACATGCATCTATCACGACAGAAAAAGTAAATTCTCATCTCAATGTCTACGACTTGAAGACAAATATCTCAGACAATCTGCGTCGAGCTACTCTGAAGACCAATCGTGGAAATACTCCAATTTTTGTGTATCAGGGTGCTAAAGATAGGTGGGTATCTGAGGCCATTGTTCAAAAAGGAGCATGGGAAGGGTCCCTTATAGACATTTGGCAGCAATATCTTTTAAATGATCCACAATCATGTGGCTTTGACATTGGTGCTAATCTTGGTCAATATGGCCTTGCTGCTATTGTCATGAATCGATCGGTGGTGTTTGCGGATCCCATCGAAGGAAACATCCGTCGCATAACAAAATCGCTTCAAGTTGGAAAGTATAGATCTCGTGCTACTGTTCTTCTAAATGCAATTAGTGATAAGTCAATGAAAGTGTATTTCAGAACATTCCCAGGGAACGTTGGTGGGACTCAGATTTTGGCTGAGAAGGATAAGCGGATAGCTGACCAATCACTCGGCTTTGGTTACACAGTTACATTAGATGACCTGATACACCTGTGTAAAGATCAGACAGTTGTAATGAAGGTCGACGTTGAGTGTCATGAAAAATCGGCACTAGGACGTGGTGAACAGTTTTTAACAAAACGCAAAGTGATTGCAATTATTATGGAATGGCATGATTGTACAGCTGATGCGGACTCAACTCCCAAATTCATTGAAACGATGGGGAAATACGGTTTCACAGCTTATCAGCCTGCATATCCTCCGGTAACCGTCTTAGATGTAAATAAGGCGCGGAAGAAATGGCCTGGTGACGTCCTGTGGATACATGAAAGGTTTTTCAGAAAATCTGTTTGAATGACTGTGTCCAATATGGACAACCAAGGTGTTGGCTGAAAAATATTCTGTTTAACATCGAGGGTTTTTGGTAAGGACTGATACTCACTTGAGTAATTGAAGCTGATTCAGAAAGATTCAAAAGTAATGTACAATGAATTACTGCCATAACGCAGTGATTGTCTTCAGGTTGAAAAGCAAGTCTGAGACATGAAGCAGAGAGGTTATCAAAATAAATTCAAATGCGAAGCGGAATTCCATCATAGGCGCCAGGGGATATAAACGTGGCATGGCATACAAATATAAAATCTCTGTACAAAAGGGTACAAAATAGAACACAGATGAAGGAAATAATTAATCAGATAAGATTAAGTGACAAAAGAGGAAGAGCTAAAAAGGAAATGCGGTAGGTAGAACTAGGTTTCATGTTATCAGTAGTAAAGCAATCACTTGGCAGGAAAGTTAATAGGCATCAAAGATATTAATCAAAAATTGCGATAATGCAAAACTCCTATGAAAATCATATTATGTATATATATATATATATATATATACAAGGTGTTTCAAAAGTAGGCTAACAGTTGATTTTGCCCTAGGAAATCTATGTTGACCGTTCTATTGGCGATTTACACCTGAATCAGTCGATGGATATCCATGATCAGTCCAACATGAGCCATAGACTTCGAAGTAATTGCTACTATCATTTAGAAGTCTATGCAGTAGCATTCCATTGGCAAAGGAATTTTGAAATCTATCATGGACAAGATATAGCACCAATCTGACATTACGTACATGGATATGTTCAATTAATTTGATTTGAATCAAACACTGTTAGTTTGACTTGAAGTGAATTAAACAAGCTTGAAGCTTTTTTGAATTTGCTGCTTCTGTCATGTCAGGTCATCTAAAAGATGATCAGAGAAAATGGATTTTGAAATCCTTTTGGAAAAACAAGAATGCTGAAAAGGTGCGAATGGAATGGAGAGATGCCTTTCACAGCAATCCTCCATCAAGATTTGCTATTTATCGCATTCGAGATAAATTTGAAAAGACCGGTTCGGTAGAGAATGCACCGAAGTCAGGACGCCCTCGATCAGTTTCAATAACATCAAACGAGGAGCTAGTGGCCCAAACATTTGTTCAAAGTCCGAAGAAGTCAACAAGAAGAGCCTCATTGGAGTTGGACATTTCTCTAAGCTCTACTTGGAGACTGATGAGGAAAGTTGAGTTGAAACCATACCGACCCAGACTGTTGCAGCACCTTCTACCGGATGATACTGAACGACGCTTGCAGTTTGCTGTGCTCATGTTGTCGGAAATTCGGGAGAACCCAGATTTGCTTGACAAGATAGTTTGGTCTGACGAAGCCAGTTTCAAAATAGACATAACTGTCTACTAGTTCCTACTAGTAGTGTGACTAGTTCTATAGACATTTTAAATAGACATAACTGTGTCTACTGGTTCCCTGAAAATCCGCACATGGTATCAACAAATGAGCTGAACCAGCCTGGCTTAACCGTCTGGGTCGGTATGTCAAGCAACGGTGTGATTGGGCCAGTATTTTTTGAAAGAACTGTGACGGCTGAGGTGTACCTTCAAATGCTCCAATCCTTTGCGATTCCTGAGATGCAGTCATTGAACAACTTCAATGAGCTGTACTTTCAGCAGGATGGTGCACCAGCGCATTTTGCAGTGAGTGTCAGAAGCTATCTGAATGACACTTTTCCAGGAAAGTGGATCGGGAGATGTGGTAGCATCCTTTGGCCTCCTCGCTCTCCCGATCTAACTCCGATGGACTTTTTCTTTTGGGGCGTTGTAAAGGAGAAAGTGTACGGACGAAAACCTCACACACTTTCTCAACTCCGCTCCTACATCACAGATGCCTGTCAAGAGATCAGTGATGACAGGAACTTATGCAGAACTGTGTGCCACAGTGTGGCCGAAAGACTACAAGAATGTGCCGATGTCCATGGTGGACATTTTGAGCATTTGCGTTCGTGAATTTTTGCAACTTTAAGTTGATTAATTTTTTGATATGTTGAATAGGCCTTGGTTATTCATTTGTTCATTTTTTTGTTAGGAAACCAAGCAAACAAAATGGTAGTTGTTTTAATGTTAATACCTTTATTAATTTCAGCCTCCTCTAGGCCATCGTCAGAAGCTTCTGACGATGGTCTAAGAGTAGGCTGGAATTAACAAAGGTGAAGGACATTTGGATGTCAGCTGTTCTTCCTTCTTCGCCTCCCTGTCTTGTGTTGACGACAGCGTCTTCGTGCACCAGGCTGAGGGGCGCGGAGGACATTCGAATGTCAGCTGTTCTTCCTTCTCCGCAGTAACACTGAAACAACTACTATCTTGTTTACATGGTTTCCTAATAATTTTTTTTTGATAGATGTTGGATAGTTATTCGACTTCTCATGATCGGTATAGATTCAAATTGGGTTGTAGTGAAATATGTAGGCATGAAAACACTGGAGATCATGAGATATTTTAATATGATTTACGCGATGTCAAAGAGTATTGAATTTTTGCCCCTTACGAATACAAGGCATATTAGCTATCTGTGGCATCGTGAAAAAGATTATTATGACATAGCTTATTAATCTATAGCATTAAGACATAGCTTTTCAAGGCCAATTTCTACTGTTAGCCTACTTTTGAAACACCTTGTATATATATATATATATATAGAGAGAGAGAGAGAGAGAGAGAGAGAGAGAGAGAGAAATAAAAGCCCAGAAGGAAAACAAACTCAACTTTGGATTACTCCCCACCGGTTGCGTCCCTTTCATGGGACTTCTCAAGGGATAATGATTTTATTTGATATTTTGAATTGGCATACATCTAGCACAGGATCATAGAAATGAGTTATTGATACATACATATTTCAGCAAAATCGTCTATGGGTCAAAGGTTGATAAAAAAATGGAGATATCTTTCCGCCGTAGTGGTCAGGATAGTTATTATTGTCACAAAAATCACTAAACGTTCTATTCCGCCAATTCCACTGTTTGTAGTTATTATGTTGCATTTCATACCGTTCTTCGGACGCAACCGGTGGGGAGTAATCCAAAGTTGAGTTTGTTTTCCTTCTGGGCTTTTATTTCTCTATTAATTCACCATTTTTGACTCACTCTCTTTTCACAATATAATTTATCAAAAATGGATTCCTGGAAGAGGCAAGCTGCAACTAAGGATAAAGCACAGATACTGTTTGACAAAATGGAGAATCTGGAAAACAGATTTAATGGATTGACGAACGTAGTAAATTCACTCTATAAACTATTAAGTGCTTTTCAAATAGACATTAAATTCGATTTAAATAAAATTATGAATGAAACAACAAAAATTACAAATGAAAAGAAAGAATTGAAGATGGAAATGTCCGAAATGAACACGAAATTAACGAAAATGTCAATAACAAAATTAGATTGGAATAAAAAAATTCAACAACGCAAGTTTGCGTTTTATGAAGCACTACGAAACAACGCAATCGCCAATATTTATGAAACAGCACTGAAAAAAAGAAATGTAAGAATCCCAAAGAAGTTTTTAAAAGAACCGGTAGCTCAACATATTGAACAAGAAAAGGAACTGCGGAAGGAACAATGTATTAAACGGTGTGAATGTGAAATCAAGAGACTGAGATTGATAGCAGAAATAAAGAGTAAAATTACTGAAAGAATAGATGAAGAAATGATGGAATTTATAAAGGTGTATTACAACGATGACGAAACTAAACTCCGCGAAGACCAATGGCGTGAAATGATTGAGGAGGAAGAGAAAAGGAGTACTATCATTTGGCAAGAAAAGCAAAGTTTTTTTGAATCAAACAAACATTTAATTTCCATTAATAGTGAAAGTAAAACAGTACAAAAACAATTAGTGGTACCAAAAGAACGTCAACTTTCGAATAACAATGCAAATTATAATAACTGGAGAAACTTCAGAACAAATTATAACAAACGATATAATAACTATTCTAATGCAAACTACGATGGCTTTAAACGCAACGACAGGAGAAACAACGAATGTTGTGAAATACAAAACTACAATATGAATAAAAGGTACATCAATTACGATCATTATATCAAACACAGAAGCTGCAATTACAACAAATGGAGGAACAACGAACGGTATGAAATGCAACATAATAACTACAAACAGTGGAATTGGCGGAATAGAACGTTTAGTGATTTTTGTGACAATAATAACTATCCTGACCACTACGGCGGAAAGATATCTCCATTTTTTTTATCAACCTTTGACCCATAGACGATTTTGCTGAAATATGTATGTATCAATAACTCATTTCTATGATCCTGTGCTAGATGTATGCCAATTCAAAATATCTAATAAAATCATTATCCCTTGAGAAGTCCCATGAAAGGGACGCAACCGGTGGGGAGTAATCCAAAGTTGAGTTTGTTTTCCTTCTGGGCTTTTATTTCTCTATTAATTCACCATTTTTGACTCACTCTCTTTTCACTATATATATATATATATATATATATATAAATTTAAAAAAAAGTGCGATGCGTTTCAGAAAAAAAAGAATTGATGAACACCTACATACAACCAGCAGCCAAGTTTTCCATCATTTTAAAATTAAACACAATTGCTCCCCTCTGTTACGCCATATTTCTCCTTCAATTATCTCCCGCGGGCTCTTTGATTCTTATCATCGCCGCCGTGTGGAAATGTCAACAATTGAAGCCGTTAAGCCTCAGATAAATGTGAGAAGATAATGATGCCGCCTGGGCATACACGTGTTGAACTCTTGTTACTTTTCTTTATAATGCAATGTCATTTCACTTCATGTACATTTACTTCGTTCACCTGATGAAGTCTTAGACGAAAATTCGTGAATAAACAATTCTATCTTGAGACTACGTTGATTTTTTTAATTTATCTTTATTTTATTATTAAGTCTCATGGCGATTACTTATGATCATATATATACATACAGTGGCGTCAATTTATATTTATGATTGGGGGGAATGAGCCATCATTGACGTGATAAACGTGGAGGCAAATTTTTTGATATATTTAGTGGGGTTCAATGTATATATATATATATATATATATATATATATATATATATATATACAAAAAATATCTGTATTTTTATTACTATTATTATTATTATATTAATATTTATTATTATCTAAAATTATATAAATATATATATAATAATATATATAATAATATATATAATAATATATATATATTTTTTATACAAGTAATAAGCTTATATAATTATAATATATATATATAAGCTATTATATTTATATATATATAAAACCAGCTTTTTTCTGGTTTTCATCAATCTTTATTTATATCTATCTATCTATATATATATATATATATACACTAATTGACTATTGTCATGAATTTCACATTCGGTTGGTTATATCATCATGACATTCATTATCAGTTGATTAACTTTATCAGTTTAGAATAAACTCGTAAACTGACAAATATCTAGACACATTCCTTGTAACTGACTGTGCCTTCATCAAGGATATATACGATATACGTAGAACATATATATATATATATCATATATATATATATATATATATATATATATATATATATATATAATATATATATATATATATATATATATATATATAGGATATACATAGAATATACGCACTATATTTCCATGTACACTCTTAACAAAAGAAAAATCCAAATCTTGTAAAGGCAAAAATTCATTTATCTTTTGAGCTTATTTTTCAAATTATCATGCTTAACATCAATGACAATCAAAAAAACGTCAAAAATTGCATTAGTTAGAAAGAATTGACACATCATTTTATATTATCATATTGTAACAATGAAGCATGTTAAACCGGCGCATAACGAAAATTGCGGGATTGAAGATAAACTTCATCAAGGTCGTCTCGAGATCATGTCTGATAAAAGAAATACATAATTTATCCGAATTCTGGTATTTCCTGACTTAGTTCTCAATCATATCTAACATTAGAAAATGATTAAGCTAACAACAAATGTAGCCTCTTCACAAATTGCTTCTCGTGTTAAATTTCGAAAATCATCATGCGCCTGTTTGACAAGTAATGCATTGTTATTTTGGATGTATACTTTGTAGCAATCGTGTAAAATGGTATAGATTTTTAATATAAAAAATTGTAAAAATGATTCACTTACAAGCAAGCTGCAAATGAGAATACATGCAGAAAAACAGAATGCTAAAATCTTTTCAAAAAGTGTTCAACTTATTCACATCATTTGAATGAAAGCGTCTTCTTTTTTCTTCGATAAATGTAGCAATGTCATGGACTCGGCTTTCGCGCATGTGAAGCATGTGACCTTTTCCAAGTCAGGTCTGTAATGTAGCCAAGGAAATTCCGCAAACTACTTGGCCTGAAAGTTTATTCTTTGACGCTTCGTTATCATTGGGGGAATATCAGAAGCTACGGGATGGTAGGGTTTTTCCAATTCACATATTTCGTTTGTTGAAGGACTAAATTCCATGGCATTATCTGATTTCTCATCGCTCGTAGATTCCTGTATGGAGATAATTTGGCTGTCTTTAGTCTCGTGACTAACTAATTCGGTTGGACAAGCAACAGAATCGGGACCATCTGATACAGTTGCAGATAAAAGTGGGGTATCTTTCTGGGGCATAACTCTTGAAAAGAAGTTTGTGATCTTCGTTATGGATTTCCGTTTCGATTGCGACATGTTTCTAAAACGAAAATGTGATTACTTAATTCACTGTAACTGCATGCACATTAAGGAGGATACTTTACATGTAAGCAATAACCTTATATACAAAAATGTAACTTTCGTGTTAAATCTGTTTAAGATGTCGATTGCTTCTGATATCAAGCGGTTCGCTAGAACCAACTTTCATGTAAATTTTGAACAACAGAAATTACAGCACAGTTAGGGAGCGCCCTACATATTGGCTACCTAAATGACTGTATATCGACATCGGTCTGTCAAAATATCAAATCTCAAATTTTGCATTTTGAGAAATCGCTTGAAAGAGATTTTTTGACATTTTGTGGCTTTAGGTAAGTAAGTCACTACTGGTTGGAATTTTTGATGACCTTAGTCATTTAATGACGTCAGGCAATTATATTTTGACAAAAAATCTGACTATGTATAGGCTGCAGCTCAACTAAATCGGAATTTTAAAAATTGACAAAGCGATGTCGATGTGTTGCTCAATCTAGTGAAGCAATTTCGTGTTCAAACTTGAGCGTAAATTTGATTGTTGCGAACGGTGATTAGTAGCTCTACTTAATCAGCAGTCAACAGTTCCGTCAATGAGATTCTCTCAGCGAGGCCAGGGCCATGCCTTGTCTACACACAACTGAAGCCTATTACCGACAATGCTCGGATACATGATTGTCAAGGGCCTATTAAATCTGTAATTTTATCATTTGCGATTCATTTGAGGTAACGGATCATAATTTATATAAAGTGTAATGTGTATTTTGCAAGTATATATTGGTCCTTAATTCCTAATCGGTGATGCATCTAAGCCCATGAGTTTTTCTTCCTTCGACTGCTTCATTAGCGTTACTCTAACGCATTCCCACCAAAGACAACCACCCAGGAATGATTCCCGGGGCCGAGGGTTGTCACGTCGAAGTTAGTCGAATCTGCTGCCCGAAACGACGCAGCGACAGGGCTCTGGTGCCGCTGTGGAGGTTACTCCATACCGTACATGCATCACCGACCTTGATTGAGATTTCATTGAGAAGTCATACATATACGTATACTTACTCTTCAATTAAGAGATAACTGATAACAGCTATGGTCGTTCAAACTGTGACAAGTCAATGTGATAAATTGAATCGTTAGCTACATGCAGATGGCTTATAAGTCAGGCTATACATCGACGAACAAATGAAATGTAAGAAACTGATTTTGGGCATGTTGATTGGGAAATGTAATTATAAACATGTACGCACGGATCAGACTCACCTCATTTTTCAGCTAGTGGATTAAACAGCCGCTAGACATTGTATTCGAAAATTTCCAAATGCATTATCTCAGCATGAAGTCCGCAACATTTCTCGCTGAGTCGCTTCCTTATCGTCATAAACAAAGATGCTGAACATTTCCTCATCGACGATAAAAGCAAAACCACATGTGCATACGAAACCCATCGCTCATTTTCATGAAATATTAACAAAGATACACTAAATTCCGACGCAGGAAATTGGCGATGATTAACTAATTTCACTTGCCTGTCAGTGACATAATCATCCGCATCATATACCCCCTGTCGCAACGTCTGCACATGAAGGATGAATGAAAGAGGAAATTTATTCAACAGTCAACATTAGCAGAAACTTTTCAGAGATTGACGTAAATTATGAAAAATTTTAATATGTGGCCAAGGAACAAATGCAACTTTTTACAATATTCATTTTGTGAATGTCAGAGATTTTTTTTGGGGGGGGTGGGAATAAATGCATTACTCATCCCCAAGCTGTCATTATTGGGGGGGGATATATTCCCCGTATCCCCCCCGGGATTGACGCCCATGTATATATATATATATATATATATATATATATATATATATATATATATATATATATATATATATATATATATATATATATGCCTATATCGTAAATTGCGAGACATGGAGATGATAGTTAAGTAAGCGTATATTTGTACCAATGATAATCAGAACACTCGGATTATTGACACAGAGAATTATAACTGTTTTTAATTTCTTGGTGTCTGACGAAGTGTATTTTAATAAACACGGAAACCGGTAACACCAAAGCCATCTGCTGGCTCTCTCCTTTTATGTATATATATATTGTGATAATCAAAAATCTGAGTTCCGTACGCGTTTCAGAACAAGTTTATTCTCCTTCGTCAGCGGAAAGCTAAAAGAACACTGTTACAAGCCTTATATACAAAATCATTAAAATTCACAAAATTGACGGTTTTAACACAAATCACTATTTGACTGCTGGAAACTCGAGTGTGAAGGCAAAGTTCAGACATGAAGCTCGCGAAAGGTCATGGCATAGAGATTTCTGCAATGTCACCATAAAAGCACAATAATACACTCTGTAAATAGAATAAAGAAATTAGACAAAATCTAATTAAAGTTGACAAATCTAACAATAATGGAAATGAACTATCTCTTTCATTCATGCAATTCTGAGCATCTTTCAGACAAATGGTTTCTAAAATTTTATGCCATTGTGACACAGCGATAACAGAAAAATTGTTTTCATCGATTTCATGTGAATGCATCGTGATTTCGGTTGGTACAGGATAGCCCTTTATGTGTTCATTCATTCTAGTAGCCAGATGCCGTGACGTCTCCCCGATATAGACCTGTTTGCAGTCTTTGCATTCGTATTTATATACACATTGTGATTTCAATGGAATAGGAGAATAAATTTGCTCTGAAACGCGTACGGAACTCAGATTTTTTGATTATCACAAAATATTATGTGGGCATATATTTCTTATATATATATATATATATATATATATATATATATATATATATATATATATATATATAATTTATATATATAATATATATATATATATATATATATATATATATGTACCGGTATATGTATGTGAATAAAACGCTAGGTATGACTATCATGTTAGACATCGATGCAATCAAGCGAAAAGAAAGTCTCTATAACTGTCTTGCTCTCGTTTTCTGTTTATTGCTGGTTTAATTTCATTGATACATTCTGCAACTCTGAGGCGGAAGTTGCTTTCATCGTTGTCATAATGCAATTATGTCCGTGATGTCGTGTGTTTTGGCAGGTATTGCGGTGATTTCGTGCTGATTATTCAGATGATATTAAAAGGTTCTCTACTGCGGATATGGAAGCATCTAATTGCACTGCCCATGTAAAATTGGCCTCAAACATTTTAAAGACCGGTCGGCTGGTAGGCCATTCTAATTATGTCGACGATTGACGACATTCATTCTAGAATTAGTTGTCTAGTCAGTTAAAGTAGAATTGCAACAGTGTAGGGATATAATTTTCATGACTCAAATATTGCGAAACGTTTATTGAAAATTATCCTTCAAATCACTAATCAAAGACAGAACTGTAGCATATCTTTAAAAGTAGGCGGTAAAAAAAATTGGTGCTTGGAATATCCGTTGCAACGCATGAGAAAAATTTATTAATTTTTCATGTTTTCCGATTTGTGGGGAACAATGTTCGAAGACACAGCTGTTTGGAAGTACATGAATGAGTTTTAGTAATATGTCAATTCATTACTGAATTCATGGCTGTTTTTACTCAAGGATTCTGATTGCAGCTCAAGTTTGGTTCTACGTAATGAGTAGGCTCCTACGAAGTTTTCATATTTGGCTTGACGGCGAGGACACTTCGATGCTCATTAAGTATTAATCCATAGACACTTACCGTTTTTCTCTAATATAGGCACCTCCATTTCTGAAAAATGTGACTTAAATTTCGATTTTGTTGCCTACATTAGAATCGTTGCTTATAGTAGAGACATAGAAAAAACCACTCTACAGGGTGTCTCAGAACTATATAGGCAGTTAAATTGGTTTTTAAAACAATAGAGTAGGTATATTAGGTAGAGTGGCAACTCAGCAATTATTTAATCCCCAATGTCTATGCACTTTCGATTTTATTAAATCAACTCAAGGGAGATAAATGTGGTATTGTCACCAAATGTGAGATATGCAAATTTTTGCAGTTGTGAAGAAATTACAATGGAGTTGAGTGATCATGATAGTAATGCAGAAGGAATGACGGTGTTTTGCAGATTTTCAGTGTCATGACAGCCTTGCAGAGGTGATGTTTGTTAAATTATCAATTCGATGTGTTCCTATTACTTTCATGCTCAACTCAAGATTAATTTCTTAAGCGTGATCATATTACAGGCAACTTGCAACTGGTAGAGCAAAATAACATAATCAAAGACAATGATTTCACCTAACTTTGAAAGATGTAAATGAGTCCACATCACTATTCAGATTCTAGAAATGAAGCATGAATTTAGAGATCGAATCATAAGATCATGCTTGTGAAAATTGAATTAAAAACTTGAAATTTCAGCAAAGAAAGCACCAATAATATCGCGACTTTTTCATGAAGACTTCCATAATAATACGGTTCATGAAATTCCCTTGATAATCAGCTCAATTTCCACTTAGTTAGGATGCTTATTAGTAAATATTCATTCCTTTTGATATCCAACCTGTTTCATACCACTTACATAGAGGAGTCATCTCGGTAGTATATAAATTGGCAAAATTTTGACTTTTTTTAAAAGTGCTCAAATGATTTGTTTGGACCACGGGAACGTGTTCTCCGCAAGAAACTGAATCTTTTCATATACAAATGTTCACTGTATACACATACTTTTTTGAATCGACACTCTACCTATATAGTCTATCTCTACTCTAGGGTTAAAACTATCAACTTTTGAGTCACATAATACAGATATTTATTTTAAACTGACAGTACGCAAATTTTAATGCCAACCTTTTGCATTTTGCTAAAAAATCACAGGTAATGCGTTAGAATTGTTTATTAGTATAAGGTCCGTTACCTCTCGGAACTTGCACTCATTAAGCTTTAAGAGGGACTTCAAATTTGAGCTTCCATGATGATTTCTTCGTCAACGGTTATTCTGCTTTCCAAAGAGACCTGATTATCTTCTCGGCGTTGATTCAGAATATGTCTACCTTTGAATAGGCTTACCATTTTATTTTTAAAGCAATGAATCAGATGGTCTGTTGAGCCATCTCTTGCGTTGTTGACTCCACAGGCCGTCATGGATATGAGAATCCGATCTAGAGGGATTTCTTCTCAAGCCTCGACAATCCACTGAAATGATTGTTCCTTAGATGGAGCCCTCAAGTTTCCTTTAGCTGTAGATGTGTGTTTGGCAGACGCCACCCAGCGAAGATGACGCAGCTGAAATCGGTCCTTTAGAGGTTTGTTGAAATACCACCAGAACGTAACCAGTGCACCCTCCGGAAATAATCTCTTACCTAACAACACATTAATTGGTATATTTTCTCAAATAAAAAAGAATTGCTTATAATAGAGACACCAGGATCATTAAAGCCGTTACTTATATGAGAGGAAATATGTTAATTAAGTCGTACTCGATCTAAAATAAAGTTTCCGGCATCACATACTCAGCATAAATGGATTTTGTAAGAATGTGTTCGCTAAACTATCTATCGCAAAATTATTCCATATCTTGAATCTGCTACTCACTACGCGTATTGCTGCTCAATCTTTTTCACATAAAGTACGGTATATGCCTTTTCATGCGCGTACAAAATACATTGTCAAAGTACGAATATTTGTTGTTTTAGATCGAAAGAATTGATCGAAAGTGAATGAAAATGTTCTTCTTGCGGTTATCTTAAGGAATTCGAAATGAGTTCCGCTATGGAAATCCTTTGTGACAGTAAAGTCAAGCAAGCTGAGATCAGGTCATTGTTTTGCTACTGGAAACATATAACCTAGTACTATCTGCCGCATTTCCTTTTTAGATATTCCATTTTCTTCCCTTAATTTGATATGATTAATTACTTCCTCCATTTGTATAGTTTTCGTACATTGTTGTACTTCAAGATTTTACATTTATAAACTATGCTACGTTGCTATCCGCCTGTGATGGACCGTTTCGCATTTGAATTTGATTTTGACTTGCTCCTGGCCTTCCTTTTTAACCTGAAGATAATCAATGTATTGTGATAGAAATCAATTGTACAATATGACGAAAAATAAAAAATGAAGATAAATGAAGATAGCATCAATTAATCTTGATTCTTCACGAAAAACTCTTATCAATCAGACTCTAGTCAACACATTATTCGGTAATTGAAGCAGTTATAATTGAAAAACTGTTATAGGAGCCACGTACAAGGAGAGCGAAAGCAACGAAAATGATCAATTGCATGCGGCTGATTTCGACTTCATCTAGAAGTCATTAATTATCTGGAAAAAAGCCCATAAATCAATAACATATTTATAATTGCGAATCTAGAGATGGAGTAGGGAGAAGTTCCGCAAACAAGAATCATTTAACGCTTGATCAAATAATCAAAGTTCTCATGCCCTCTATTTAGCAGTCTTGTACAAAGACGATATCATTGTCTTCCACTGTCTTTGGAAGAGCAAAAAATGCTAGATATTGCCGTATTTCTGAAGACATTGACATAGCAAATTTGACATTTCTCATTACATGATTTAGATATTCTGTAATCATGCTTGCATAGATAGCCAGAATTTGATTAAGGAATTCTATTTGAATTTCCTTTCCTCGTCCGTTAATAAACTGGAAAATATTTCCAACATCTGCAAGATAGTGTTGGACAATTTGCATGTTTACCAATAGTTAAGGCATACTTCGTCTTCTAGGTACAAATCAATCAATAATGATGATTAATGCTTCAAAACAAATTGCTCTCCTTTTTGAAGTCCATATACTGATCAACAAAGCTGAAAAGGTTCAAAAGTAAAATTTTTGTTTTGTTTGAGGAAACACCGATCAGCACGGGGCCGACTGTCATGTTGCAGAAAATCAGAAAATCGATGCAACGATCAACCAATCAAGCAACCGTGTTAACACAATAAATGCGAGACTTGGTTTGGTCTCGTAGCTTCAATTCGTATGTGCATTCTACAGAGGCAAATTGCCTTGTCTCCGTGGTTGGGTCTATAGATGACATTTTTCAGTACTGATGGTCACGGCCAGGAAGAGAGAGATAGTCTCGATAGGCAAAAATATCAGTTTTCGGTTAAATGCAATGCAAATTCAAGACTGAATTCTGACGAACTATGGTTTGACCCGTCAAGAGCGAGTTTTGCCCTTTCAAGATTGGCAATGCTATTTGAAAGTGCAGCAGTCGAAGAGAGTTTGTGTCATTGCCGTTTCAAATGCATTTTCACCGCTGTGATTGCGTAATCTGCTGCTCTTTACCATATCAACTGCAGCATTATCGCTTCATATGCAAAATGAAACAATGAAACTAGTAAAACCTCACCTCTTTACTCATTTATTTAACCTGTCGAGCCACAGCTATTTTAATTGCATAATGATATGAAGTGACGAATGCGTAAAATCAGAAAAACCTGCGTCATTCTTCCTTTTTCCAAAATGAATGGTTTTGTCGACTGACTGTACATCTTTCAAATGCGCTCTATATTTGACTTGGTCAATGCGGAAATGAAATCGACAACTCAATCGATTGGATGGATTCATGCAATAGTGTCTTTGGGCACTGCACGCCTTCATCAGTTACGCTTATGTAAATAATGATTGAACTGAGAGGATACTGAAGTGAATGACGGATGTGCATCCTCGGTGCTAAACAGATTGAAGCATTGGACTAAGCTGATTTACCAATATAATAATTTCTAACTATCAATCGATGTATGACACTAATTTTCTGTTCTTCTGTGTCTCTATAAAACTTGCAGTACAGATGGATGCTAGTTGCTATATTCAATGATGGCTAATCGTTTTCGTCTTGAAGTCAATTTTCCAATAATATTCATTGAAGTTCATATCAATATATTTCATAAAGCATCGTTTATCTTATTCGTTATCGGGAAGATAGTCATTTTAATTTTGTCCATGATACTGGTACAAGCCGTTTCTTGTTGGTTGCTAATTCCCTCAGGGCTGCGTTATTTACCTGCGTTTGCGTTGTCTACCTTTCGGTCTTTGGTGTCCTCAAGTCTCCATTCCGTTATTCTGGTGGACCACGTGTTGTCGCTCCTCCTTATTACATGACCAGCCCATCTTCTTTTTGAAATGTGTCAATGATGTCCTTCACCTTCGATCTTTCTCTTAGGTCTGCATTGGGCATCTGTTGTATTAGTCGCGTTCTTGCTATTCGTCGTTCCATTGCTATTTGGGTGACTGGAAGAAAGTCTGCATCTACATCTCAACGATCGATAACTGATTGATTGGGGGAATGACTACCAATGTTTCAGTCCACCTATTGAAATCTTACTCAATTCGTTCTTAATGACATAACAGGTTCCATCTTGTCGTTCATTGCTCCACGTGTGACTTACACCCTCATGAGAAAAGTAGCTAAGAGTACCATAAGTAGTATTAGTACTATACTAAGTACTGCTATTAAGTAGCTATTAGTACCAACTTTGGACTAATCAGCATTAATACAAGAAGAGAAACTTTATTTTAATTATGTGTCGAAAGTACAGCACAACTCACATTAAGTTTATTCACTGCTCATGAAATAGTCACAGATACCAATAAGAGCGCACAACAGTTGATACTGAGATTACTATGATAACTAAACTTCAATCATTAGTTTCTATAATCGGAAGCTAGATCAAGTGCCTTCAGAAACCACAATTTATTGACTTTTTGTACGATTTAGATAATATAGCAGTAAATAACTTGACTTTCTATGGTTTTGACGTCTTCTGAAAAAGGAACAGACATTTTATGCAATTAATATATACTCCACCATCCAATTGTCTCAGTGAAAATTTATCGCACAACGTACATCGTCTTTCGAGAGACGGACACGCCCTTACATTTATCAAGATTTTTATGATCTGACAGCTAGCATTATCATGAAAAATTAATAGATGAAGTCATCATGTGATTAATTTATCAAATCATCATTCTAAGAAAAGATGACGGTGACACCCAGCGCCTTTTAAGGAAAATCACAAACTGAATCTCGAGAACAGTGTAAAGGGAAGTATGCGATTTGCGCGCATTGTGCGTTTGTATCATAAATATTTTTGCAGAAATTTTTGCTTATTCATGTAAAATCTATGCATTTGACGAATGCGAACAAACCGTGAATATAATCAAATACTTAAAGGAAGCCACACACATCTAATCAATCTGTTATTATCTTCCGACAAGAACATGTCTTTCTGGTAAATTGGAGTATTGCTATTGGGGCAGTCGATATTAACGACATCGACATACATTTAGTCCTTTCTCAATAATTGTGTGATTTGCAGAATTGTCGGGTAATCCGGATAGTGAAATAATCGGTAACAATGAGTTCCTCAAGATGATTCGTAAAATGAAGTAGTGTTCACACGACTGCTCGCGCTCCCACTCTAATAGCGATTCTCGTTTCAAAATGTTTATGTGATTCATTGCACAGCTTGCTGTTTTTGTCATGAGTCCTCTTCAAATGTCCTCTTCAGCATATTTCATTGTCTTGCTTCCATTAAAACAATGACAATTCTGAGATTTTAAGTACCTGCAGTTAACTGCATGCGCAAGATCCTGCCGATCAGAGAATGAGAAAATTTGCAACCGGTATTCAGATAGATGAATACTTTGTTCATAGAAGTGATCGAAGCATTCAGCAAAATTAGAGAGTGCAAATTTAGAGGATCAGTTGTCTAGATGAAATTACTCGCTATGAGCAGTCACTAAAAATCTCAATAGACAAACCACAGAGAGAAATTGCTGTGTCTGCGTGGTATAGAGATGACATCTCTCAGTACTGATGGTCACAGCCAGAACTAGTCTCGAGGGGCAAAAATATGAATTTTTCATTGAACGCTATGCAAATTCAAGCATGAATTCTGACAAACCAGAACATTGATATCACATTAAATATACACAGTCAGCAAATTTAGATCATGAATGGCAAGAAGCCTTGCTTCCATTCTTGAGGTTTTATTGTTATCAATTTTTATGATAGCAATCGAATGATGAGCAGCCAGTTCAAGATTAAACACGCCAAATTGTGCGAAGTTTCCGTGACGGCTGTCAACCGCATGAGACAGAAAGGAGACATGCGATGTCAAGTTCTGCAGAGAAGTTTGTGAAAGTATTTTCGTGCGCCTGCTATCTTTCTTAATAATGATCAGAGGAGCCAACATTATCTAGAAAACTTTTACGCAATGATCTGAATTCTTCGAATCTGAAGGAAACGTGGCGATCGGAGCATTTTGAAGGAATTCACAGTAATCCGCAAGCGACGCACGACAATCTTTCCTATCTATGTAAGACATTAAAGATTTCTTTTTGCCCACTTAGTAAGTTCCTGCATGGGACATCGCTTTGAATCAGTTTACACTTCTAGCAAAGTGATGCGTTTAAGCAGTCTAGTTCTGTGGGTTCGTGTGTTCTTTGATAAGAGGTTCGTCTGCAATGCGCGCTAGGCCAATCACACAAGCCAAAGATAGACGAATCTCTATGTTTATCTCTATTGCTCGATGTCATTCAATACAGTGACTGGGATAAGAGTATGTCCGCTCTAGACTAACCCACACGCAAATGAATCTATTTCTGTGTGGCTAACACGAAGACAAACGCATAAAGTAGCAAGAGAATGCGCAAATGATTTCGCGAGCATCATTGAGAGACTGAGCAGTTATGAGCTTGCTTCGTAAGCTTCATAGTACGTAAACTTCAGTTTTGAAAGGAATTCCGTCTGCGATTTGAACTTAGCGCACCTTCACACAAGAAAATATTCTTCAGTGTCCGTATTGGCAGAAATCGCTGATATTCGGTAAACAAGCATATATCACAAATCAGAAAATGAGGAATGTACTTGTATATGTTTCTCTTCCAAGTTTTTGAGTCAAACTGAACAGCACTTTCACAAGTATAAGTATGTCTAAGCTATGAAGATGCATTTCATTGATTTCATCTCAGAAGAAAATGAGAATGCACTTGGTAGATTGTTCGTTAGGCTCTTCTGTTCACACATGAGAGCTGAGATGTGGACTCAAGAAAACATCCAATCAAGCGGCAAGATTATGGTTTCCGTCGTCAATTTCAAACGTCAATCAAAATTATGCTGCGGGTCTGCGACTAACTCCACGCAGTCTGAACAGTCCTGAGACATGCATGAGACCCATTAACTTCATCCGTTGTCGCTTGTACGGGGCGACCACGGGGAGGCTCACCATGTTTGTTAAGAGTTAGTGTGAACGGATCCTGAGACAAGCTTCTTTCAAGCGCTGAGAGAAGCCTGTGCGACAAACTCCACGATTATTGTCTCAAGTATAAGATAAGATAAGATAACGTTTATTTCAAATACCTCAAATAAAAATCGAGAGGTTGAACATAAAATACAAGTCATGAGTCAAGTCAATACAAGTATGAACAACCCTGAGACCTGCAACTGATACAACGACCATGTCTCAGCAAAAGTTGCATATCTTCAACTTTTCTGAAACTTCTTTGTTATCAATATCCAACTGGATTGTGTGTTCGACGCATATTCATTTCATACACATGTACGCGTAATAGTATTTTGTGTTCATGTGTTTGTTTGGTTGCACAAGTTAATTCAATTCAGTCTGAGCTAGTGACTCATTTGATGATATTTGTGATATATATGTTCATGTTTTGCTTCTTTCAGAAATTTGAATTTTCGATGAATCAGACAGAAACATGATGAGGCATGTACAGGTTACTTTGACTTGATTGGTGAAATTAATTTAGCGCTATATCATGTGGCCACGTTGCTGCATGCTGAATGAGCTAGTATGGTGAACTGAGTTTTCAAGAAGGTCAAGTCACAACTCAATTAATTAGGTGGCAACTCACTTAAGGTGGCAAGTCATTGGTTCAATGGCTCCTTGGCCTTTAAGTGGCCATTTTATAAATTATTCTGAAGTAGTCTCGAATAATTTGTATAGTCATTACGTGCAGCAATATCATGGGGAGTTATAGATGGGCATCACTCAGCTTTTTCAAGAATTCTACTATTGCTTTCTGAAAATTGAGATAGAAATGATCAAATCCACCGATTCTTATTTAATGTAAATTTGGACTTTCCAGGGCTCATGATTAAGATGTGTAAGATGCAAGTTCACCATACTGGCTCATTTGGCATGCAACAACATGGCCACATGATGTAGCGCTAAACTAATTTCACCAATCAAGTCAAAATAGCCTGTACATGCGTCATCATGTTTCTGTCTGATTCATCGAAAATTCAAATTTCTGACAGAAGCAAAACATGAACATATAAATCACAAATATCATCAAATGAATCGCTAGCTCAGACTGAATTGAATTAACTTGTGCAATCAACACAAACACATGAACAGAAAATAAGTAAAGCAGGGAAATCCAATATGAAAAAATCAAAGTTTAAGGGTTATAACTCGACAATAAGCCTTATTTTGTACTTTAACTAGCACTTGTATCAGACGTTCGATTAATTGCATCTAAAATTCAAATGACTCGTGGAACATCCCGTTTCTATAGACAATAGACTAAATCTCAACACGAAAAAAACATGATTCAAATAATTCTAGCTATAGCGGATCGATTCGAGTTTTCTTTGAATCACAATTTCGAATCGATTTCGGTAGCCGATTCGCGAATCGAATCGAATCTGGAAGCTCTACAGGTCCCTAATATATACGTAAAGGCGAAAGGACTTCAAGTCGTAATTAGAAGCACAATAGTTTCACGGCCTCTCGACTGATTTTCAGACGATTTAACTTTGAAAAGAATTACATTTGTGATATCAAAATTGATTGACCAATTTCGGGAATCGTCGCTCGATGTCTGTTTTCACACTTTTGCTGTGTAATTGGTTTGACCATAATATTTTTGGCTTTCATTTTACAAAAAAAATAGAATAATATTTCATGCCCTATAATTGCATTGATAAGCGCATCTCATTCCTTCCCTCAAGAAGTGGTCAATCGATCAATGCAGAAAACTAAAAATAAGCTTCACCATAGCTCTAATATAAATATAGTATAAATATAATGTATATAATATCTAATATATACATTAACTCATGTGCAACATTGATACCAATGTTGGATTTGAGGGGAGGGAAAATGGGGAAGTTCCCCTGCACTGCCTCGTCTCATCCCCGGTACTGAAGATGCACCTTCCTTCCCTGAGGGGGAAGAATATTTCCGATAGATAGGCCTTACATTGCCTCAACCAGATTGATTGAGCACCAATTTATTATTTTTGTGAATAAAAGCAACAATGACAGACGTAGTCCTAATTTCCAAACAATTCTCCATAAACTTAATTGTCTAATCGTCAATAATTAACTTTCTTTGTTCACAAAGGTGACAGATGAATTCGAGAAACAGAAAATGCTTAATGAAATGATTGAAGGCAACGAAACCATCACAAAAAGAGTGGAATCCAGAATGCTATCTTGTCTCTTTCAGGGCACATATAGTATTTTATTCACATGAATGTAATAAAACTCTTCACAATTCAGAAGATCAGGTTTGGGAACATTCACTCCGTGAATATTGATAAGAGTCCGATATTTGTAAATTCATTATAGGTCTAATTGCAATAAAGTACAAAATGATCATCTGAGGAATATTTATGTGGAACTTCACATGTGAGACCTACTATAAATTTCTAATTCACAAGGGTATCTACGCACCTTATTTGAAGCATTATTTAACTAAATGCGGGTAGCACCAAATGCATGCATTGGGGAGTCCCTTTCAAGCATCAAGTAGGCGTATCTCCTCCTTATTCCATTTATGGTTCAACTGTTTTCAAAATTATTCGCGGGCGTTCGAAGTGCGAGGATGAGAGTGGTGCTATAAGAATCGATGTCCTCTTCCTTCTGATCACCACTTTTTTCGGCTTTGGTTGCAGCGTTGACCCAAAAACTTCCGGTCGAAAGTTTCCCCCTACTGCTGTCAAGCTCAAATCCAACACTTATTAACACTGCTATAAGTTAGTGTAATGAGTCTGTCATCGGACAAAGAATAATTTGCACTGAGTAACAAAGTTCAAAATCCGTTGTCTCCGATTTAGGTCAATGTCAAATGCGATGGTGTCAGCGGCTGAGTCAGCACATATGCGTTTTATTAGGTTATGGCGCAACATCTTACTGATGCATTACGGAAACACTTGCTAACGATATCAGAGTCTCTCTGACAGAGAGCTAAGTAAATGCGATAATTCATTACCGTAGTTCTGGAAATGACATGGATCGACATATGTGAGTCATGAACTTTGAGAGCGTTAGTAAAAATCAGCTATTAATCAGATTTTTTTTTGTAGACTAACTGACAGAGTGCGGGGTACAAGTGGTTGTGTTGTGTTTGCGATATAACTACAAAAAATGTGGATGGGTAAGTATTATGCTACACTATCTACATCATTATCATATCGGGACGTAACTGCTAGATCACACACCTATCGCCGCACCTGCACATTATGATGACTCAATTTTCAGACTTCATATGATGCATGTGCAGATGATAGATGGTAAGATGAAACATAAAAGTAGCTGACAAGTTAAAGACAAATGATGGATGACAGATGCACAGATTGAGTCAAAGCATTCTATAGCTTTCTTCTAACAACTATTGGTGGAAAAATAGTCAGCATTCAATAAATTGCATGTCAAAAGCTCGAAGAAGTAATACTGTATTACGTGAAAGTCGAATGTTGAGTTGATAATGTCTTCTGCTTACTCCACAAGAAGTCTGAATACATTGGCCGCTGTCATTGTTTATAGTAATGGGAGTATTTTTAAGTTCGAAACACTGACAGATGTAAAGGATTCTTATCAACTGTCTCATCCTCTTAAGCATCCAAATTTATTCTGCTACTAATTCTCTAAATGAGCATCATTTTAAGTTGTCAATGCGGTCCACCATGCCGATGAATGTGGTTCATCGCTAATGTTTTCAGTAAGCAACGCCAACCCACTACTAGTAATGTGATGATTGTGATAGCCTGCAGTAGGGGTGTAATAAGCTACACTAAAGATTAAATAACACAGTAGAATTCCAAGTTGTTGTTTAGAATTCTAATTAATTAATTAGTTAATTAATTAATTAATTCTAATTAATTCTAACATTAGAATTCTAATGTTGTTGTTGGGCTATGCTGCTGATAGCGTCAATGTGGATCTATGCATTGAACTGTGGGTTGAACACTCGATTTCATAGAAATTTATTACGACAACTAGCAGCAACATGTCCTACTGCACATAACTAATTTGTTGTGTTAAAAGAAATAATAGGACTTATTTAGAAGAACAATACGCAGGGTAAATATCACTAGGAAATTAAACCAACATCAGCAAGTATGGCTTCAGTTTGAAGTGTTGTTGAATTGCAAACAAAAATGATTCATATTTCAGTAGGTTTTACAAATTTCAATAGAAGTTCTTTTTATCATCCAGACAAACCAATGAAACACTGTCAAAAGTGTCGAGCTTCAATTTGAGGGAGAAGATGACAGCCAACAATTGATGAAATGAGACAAGTAATGGATCAATACAAAGTATGTGTGGATTGCAAAACTCGAACTGACGATCCCAGGTTATAGTCCGGCAGCCAGAACGAGTTTCTGCAAGGAACGAGGCCGAAAGTGAGACTTTCACAGAATTATGTACACCCTATGCACACTTGCTACAAATCTGTGCGTCTTCCGAGATCTAGTGAGTTCCTCTTCTTGTCAGACAGGATCAAAGAAAACACATGTAAATCCAATGGGACACAGATTGCAGTTTTTTGGCTAAAATGAAATTAAACTCTGATTAAACGAAAAGCAGTAAGCCCAGAGTCATAATTTTTGGCATGGAATGTCTTCAGGTCATTTCCGATGATGTGCATGTGCTATTATCATGCATCTAATCGTCAATGTATGTGAGAATAAGTGTGGATAAAGTTGCTCAAAATGTTTGTGTTTGCCAACATTAATAGGCTCGCCAAATCTAAATGTGTTTAGCTTTATAGACAGGGGTGCATGAAAATGAAAGGAAATGACCTGAAGACATTCTGGGCTTGCTACTTCTCGTTTAATCAGAGAAAGCATACAAAATTTCATTTTAGCCAAAAAACTGCAATCTGCGTCCCATTGGATTTACATGTGTTTTTCTTTGATCCTGTCTGACAAGAAGAGGAACTCACTAGATCTCGGAAGACGCACAGATTTGTAGCAAGTGTGCATAGGGTGTTCATAATTCTGTGAAAGTCTCCCTTTCGGCATCGTTCCCTGTAGAAACTCGTTCTGGCTGCCGGACTATCATCTGCCCATAAACCAGATGTTGCAAGCGTTGCATGTATGCCCTCTTCATAAATCACGAAAATACTCCTTAATAAGCTGCAATTTCACGAAATTCATGTCAGTGCTGACTTTGAATCTAGGCTCACCCTTTGAAAATTGCATTGTCACTAAAATCTCTCTACCAAACGATGTTTCTTTGCGGTCGCCCCTGGCTGATTCGAGGTTCATTCTCATTGACTTGTCGACCCAACATTGCGTTCGTGCGATTAATAGCGCTGTATGAAGTGTACGTGTCGTCACAGTCTACCATTCTGATCCGTCATAGAAATAATAAAGTTATGCTTGAATTGTAAAGCTTGTCAGTGGTGTACACATATCGTCTTCAAGATCATCAATCGTTTGTAGTTCCTCTTTCCCAAAAGACAGTCAAAGTGTTTTGACAATGCGGACGTTTGTAGCATGTGCGTGCCATACATCATTCGAAGGCTTGCAGTCTCAGCTTTAAAATGAGCTATAATATACTTGCATCCATAGTTGTATTTGTTGAGCAGTGCTCAAAAAATGAAAATCACTCAATTTACAAAGTGCAAGTTTTCAATCAGAAAGCATGTGAGTATGATGACGAATCAGGCACGGGGAGAAAGAGCATTTTCTTAGCTCTCTTTTCGTGCACTGGTCATCAGAATCCGTGAGCTAGGAAAAAATTATTGATATCGTGAAGTTATTTATCACAAAATAATGACTCTTTTGAATGAAAATGTTATATTCTGACTCTTTCATTAAAAAGGTTCATGTTTGGTATCTTCAGAATCCTGGCGATGTAAGGAGTGCGAATACGTATGTAAGTTTTATTCAAATAAATTCAATAGTTCTTTTTCAAACTTCTTCAACAATTTTCTCATTTCCACAAAAGTACACGAACAACATCGAAGGTGAAAGAAGGTTGAAACAAAACAATTAGCGATGGCATGCATTTGTTCTACCAGACTGTAATTTGTTTACTTTGTATATTTTTGTACTTTTGCGGAAATGGGAAAAATGTTGAAGTACAAAAATATACAAGGTAAACAAATTGCAGTCTGGTAGAACAAATGCATGCCATCGCTAATTGTTTTGTTTCAACCTTCTTTCACCTTCGATGTTGTTCGTGTACTTTTGTGGAAATGAGAAAATTGTTGAAGAAGTTTGAAAAAGAACTATTGAATTTATTTGAATAAAACTTACATACGTATTCGCACTCCTTACATCGCCAGGATTCTGAAGATACCAAACATGAACCTTTTTAATGAAAGAGTCAGAATATAACATTTTCATTCAAAAGAGTCATTATTTTGTGATAAATAAATAAATGAACGTTGTTTATACTCGGAAGCACATTAGGCACGGAGCCTTTCTTCCATGTGGCCGAGTTGTCATTTACCACTCTCATTCTTTTTCGTGCTGAGTGTTTAGCAAGAATGCAGAGTGTACCTATTTTAAAAGTCTTAGGTTTGACCCAACCAAGATTTGAACCAAGGTCCAAGGATAACTTCACGATATCAATAATTTTTTCCTAGCTCACGGATTCTGATGACCAGTGCACGAAAAGAGAGCTAAGAAAATGCTCTGTCTCCCCGTATCTGATTCGTCATCATACTCACATGCTTTCTGATTGAAAACTTGCACTTTGTAAATTGAGTGATTTTCATTTTTTGAGCACTGCTCAGCAAATGCAACTATGGATGCAAATATATTATAGCTCATTTTAAAGCTGAGAATGTAAGTTGAAATGAAACTATAGTTATCAATTTAAACCTATGGAAAACCTTAATAGGCATATAACCCAAATGAAATATTGAGTTGCGGTTTGGGAAGATGAGGATATTATTAACCGTTCTCCTTGAGGGCGGTGCAACACCTGCCTTACACTCGTGTCGGCGTTCCTCATCACGATTCATAGGCTTGGCTGGTCACTCAGTTCACGTGTCATTGATGGTGACCCACTTTCAGCTCTGGATATGCCCACGACAACCCCGCTTTGACCGCGTCAAAATCAAGCTGGGTCAAAGACAATGGTTCGCTTCAATATATTTTCACCACGCTTTGTCTGCATACACTTGAATGATCAACAGTCCAAATCTATATTGCAATGCCAATATTCTATGCAAAGTTCTTTCTATTCAATGATTGGCAGAATATCTAATAATCACATGTGAATCATTTTGGATTGGAATGTTGACAACTTCTAAAGCATCATGTTGGTCTACTTCATTCTCCAGCAATATAAACCATGGAAGCAATAGAAGGCTAAAAATTATGGCTTGTTTTCGAAGTTTTTATGGCAAATATAGGTTCATGCTGATTATCATTTTGCTTTATAGACTTTTCGATACAGCTTCCTTAACTGTTGTCGGAATGATGATGGATTTGATAATAATTTTTGTACGTTCATTTGTTTATGTACATGACCTCAAATTCTCATTAGCTTTAAGCAGTGCCACACAATTACTTGATGCACTTTTCTCAATGATGAATGCTTCAAATGTCAATTGATCAATTCCATTGTCAAGGGAAAAGCAACTTTGAAATCATATTCTAAATTTTGTTTCAACTTTCAAATGCAAGGAATAGCTAATTAGACATTGTATGAAACGCCTTGGGAACCCGCAAGTGAATTGACGAAATATCTCGTCACATATTATAAATAAGTACAACAATAAGCCTGCATGATTCACAGCATTTCCGCATTCGCACCGCAGAAACTGGAATAATAGCATTATGAGACAAAACAAACAGGTCTACTTCAATTCAGAATAATATACTCGTACATACATCGCATCCATATTTATAACAGAGATGAAAGATAGAAATCAATATAATATGTTAGACTGATCAATGTTTCCCAATACATCAGACATTCAAGAGCAGGACCAACTAGTAATTTCACCTTAGCGACTTCGATGCCCTTTAGTGGCTTTGGGGGATATGATTTAGGAAGCTCTTGAGTCGCAATGATGGGATTTTCCTTTTTTTTTTATTGTTTCTCGTTTACTAATTTTATTAACTCTTCACCATGTCATTAAGATAATGTCTAATGCACACATCATTAATCCTTCGGGTTAAGCCTCTCATAAGCAGTTGCAATCTACTGGTCCTGCGTGTGTATGTAGAAGTATCAAATCAAATCATTTGGCTTGCATATTCTGCAATGTTTCCTTTTGTCTGATGATGTATGACATGATGTGATTGAAGGAATATAGGCATCTAAGTTAACCATTAGGATATGCGCGGCAGGGTTGGAACCGGCCGGGTTTTTAGCAAGTCGGGGCCGGGCTGTTGGTCGGTGTCATCAAACTCGGCCGGTCGTGGATGGAACGGTGACTGGCGTCTCTAAACCGGTTGGCTAGGGCTCTGATCATCAGACATTACTTGGTCAACTTGTGCTATTAAAGATTATTCAATTTCCACATAGCATACATGAAATGCATGAATGGTAGGCCTACCGGTACTCCGTGTAAGCGAAAGTTGTCGATTATAAAGTAATATAATTCAATGCAATTATTCGCACTGTGATGACATGTTTTGTGCGATGAGCATTAATACATTTAATGACTTATTTGTCAATCTAATGAGTTGATGGCCTACTTTATAATTTATGATGTTAACTACATTTTCAAATTTAATCAAGCACAGGTAAAATGAAAACGCATAATTTTTACAACTTGTTGGTGAATGGTGATGTGCATAAGATGCTGGATATGAGAAATGGAAGCCAAAATCTCCCATTTAGAGGATGCAATTTCCAGTGTAATAGAAGATCCAGTTGAATATTATGACATCACTTACAAATCATCTTTAAATAACAAATCTGATACACAAAGTATAATTCGTCAGCCAACTACTACGGTCTTGCGAAACACATCGAAAATAACACTGAATACATGTATTGAGCATGATGATAAAGAAATACAAGCTGCCACAATATCGGATATATGCAATGATAAAACAAATATGACAGAAAAGTCATTACGGAAAATCTCGAAGATCACAAAGCAACGAATGATGATAGGGCCTATTGCAAATGCAAAGTGAGGAGAATGTAAAGGAAAAGATCTAAAAGACAAGGTAGCTGACACTTATGATGAAATTCTGAAGTGGAAAAGAAATTTATTTAATTTACCGAGTAGAAAATGTGGAAAAGATTTCATCGATGAGCTTACAAAAATCATTATTAATTTCGATAATGGCTTCCTTCTTGAATCTATTGCACTTGCCATGGCCGCTATAATATTTCCCTCGATACTTCAAAAGCGTTCAAAAAATTCAAAATCAGAAGATCACGTTAAGTATTTGAAGAGAAGACTAGACCTTTGGAAAATGGGGAGGCCAGAGATTTATTGCAAGAAGGCAGAGCAATCCAGAAAAGATTTTCTACAAAAACGAATAATAGTTCTTTGAACAATGAAAAGCGCTTGCAGTCTTTGATGGAGCAGGGAAAAATCTCAGCTGCTACAAGGTGCATAGATCAGGAAGCCAAGAAGCCGATAATTTCAATGTTAACCAAAATGTATTTGCAGAGCTTGATGCGAAGCATCTTGATTCTAAACCTGATGAATTAGACAAAAAATCAAAGGTCCTCTGCCAAAGAAAATATTCGAAGTAATTTTTGAAGGATGTTGACGCAATTCAAATTGCTGCAAAGAAAGTTAGCGGGGCAGTCGGTCCTTCAGAAGCCGATGCTGATATGTGGAAGCGGTTATTATGCTCCAAGCAATGTAAAAATAAGCCTTTAAATTTATGTAGTGCATTGGTGGATTTTACAAAGAAGCTGAACACAAAAGAAATTGAGTCTTCATATTTACGAGAATTTGTTGCTGGTCGTCTTATACCACTAGAGAAAAAACCTGGTGTCAGACCTATTGGAATAGGTGAAGTTCTTAGAAGAAATCAGCAGCGCAAAAATTTAATTTTTGAAGCCAGAGCTTGTGGCAGCAACAGCACCATTACAAACTTGTGTTGGCTTAAAAGGTGGTGTTGAAGCATCTATTCATTCCATGAGAAACATTTACTGTGATCCGAAAACTTGAGGAATTTTACTAGTAGATGTTAACAATGCTTTCAACGCCCTTAACCGAAAGGCAGCATTGCATAGCATTCAAAACATGTCCGGAAAATTCAATTTTTATTAGAAATTGGTGCGGTATTGAATCAGAATTATTTATCCCAAATACCGAAGAAAAAATTATTTCAAAAGAAGGCATGACTTGAGGTGGCCCAGAATCAGTTGGCTTCTATGCAGTCAGCACCACATTACTAAGTGACTGAAAGATGATACAATAAAAACAATTTTCTATGCTGATGATGGAGCTGAAACAGGAACATTGAAGGGTTTACAAAAATGATGGGACGAATTCCAGCAATATGATCCTATATTTGGCTATTATCCGAATGCCTCAAAAACATGGCTTATTGCGAAACCGGAGCTGTACAATAAATAGCGCCAAACTTGCTTTCCCTCAAATCAATATCACAGCTGATAGTCATAAGTATCTTGGATCCTTTATTGGAACTGCCCATCAACCGAAAATTTTGTGAAATCGCAAGTTCAAAGATATGGTCGGAGGACATCAACGCTTTAGTAAAGATCACTGAATCAGAACCGCAGCTAGCTTTTGCCGCATATGTACATGGAACATCGTATAGATGGAAATTTGCTTGCCGCACGACGTCCGATATTTCTAACTATCTAAAAACCTTTGAGCAAGAAACTAAAAATAAACTCATTCCAGCATTTCGAAAATCATGCAAGATGTTTATAGTCTTCGTGCGGGATTTGGTGGATTAGGAATAAACAACCTCGTTGAAGAAGCAGATTTTGAATACCATAATTCCCTTGACATCAACTCTAAATTGATCGAATATATAGTCAACTAATGCCATTTTGGTAATGACATAAGCCGAAATCCTGATGCAATGGCAATTGATAAACAAAGAAAGAGCAACCATTTCAAGAAAAAATTGAACCAAATTAATGATGAGTTATCAGAATCAGATTTCAGATTGCTGCAATTATTCACAAAAGAATGTGCTTCTGGATGGCTGACGTCTTTACCCTTCAAAAGAATGACTTTCGCTTAAACAAGCAACAGTTTGATAACACGCTTTGCCTTCGATATAACCTAAAATTGAAGGATGTACCATGAAATTTAGGTTGTGGATCAGATTATTCGATAACACTGTCTCTCATGTAAAAATGGCGGATTCGTTACTATCAGGCACAATGATGTGAGAGATACAACGCATGAATTGTTGACCGAGATCTGTAAAATTGTTCAACTTCCCATCCCCCATTCACAGGCGAAATGCTTCCAGCTGGATCTAATGTTCAGGATGGTGCTTGTGCAGATGTAAGCTGCCTAGGATTCTGGATGCCGATGAGTAGGGCATTTTTTGATGTGAGAGTGATAAACCGCATGGTCCAATCAAATCGACAGAAAGAAATTCCTAGCGTGTACCAACATCACGAACAGTTGAAGAAGAATGAGTATAATATACGCATCCTTGAAATTGAAAAAGGGACATTTTGCCCTCCTATTTTTAGCTGTACTGGAGGAATGGGAACAGAAGAAATAAATTTTTACAAGGAATTGGCGTCGAAGATTGCACTTTCGAATTGCAAAGAAAGTGGACGATATTCTCAGATGATAAGATTCATTCGATTGAGGCTAGTATTTGACATCCTCCGTACATGCGCAATTTCTCTTCGGGGAGGGGGGGGAGGCGTTGCAAAAAATGTGCGTGAGTCAACAACAGTGATGACATTGGATTTCGACTACTGCAAAATGCAAATTGATTGATTTTATTCCTACATTGTCAGTTCTTTTATTCAATTGATTTTTATAAATGCAATTCCCACGATATGCAACCTTTGTTGCTGTGAAGTCCTTGCAATTTCTTGTATATATTCTGTAAATAGTCTGTATAGATTTATGTAATTTCTAAAACATCTATTCAATTGATTTTTATAAATGCAATTCCCATGATATGCAACCTTTTTTGCTGTGAAGTCCTTGCAATTTCTTGTATATATTCTGTAAATAGTCTGTATAGATTTATGTAATTTCTAAAACATCTATTCAATTGATTTTTATAAATGCAATTCCCATGATATGCAACCTTTGTTGCTGTGAAGTCCTTGCAATTTCTTGTATATAATATGTAAACAGTCTGTATGGCTTTATGTAGTAGTAAGCTCATCCCAGGCGCAAGTCCAAAATGCGCAACCTCCCCTCTGTCCGGAAGGTGAGGGAGTTCGCCAAGGATGTGTTGGGAGGAATGGGTCCGAGAGGAGGAAACGGGTCCCCCCCTCTGGAAGGGAGGCAGGAGTTTTCGGTTAAGGGTTGGGAATGAAGGTGATGTGTGAGGGATAGAGTTAGAAAGGGGTGGGTGTTGATGGTGTTTGGGATGAGAAACGTTGGAAATCGTCATGAAGGAGGGTTTGGATTGGAAAGTGGAGATCAGATGTGGAATCTGCGTGAAATGTTGGTTGGGGAAGGATGGAAGGAGGAGCAGCAAGGGGTAGAATCTCTGAAAACGTCAGAGTTGAAAAAGTCAGGTTTTGGAGGTTTTTGGATGAGAAAGTCCATTTTTCGGTATGTAGGAGGTCTCGGATGGGAAAATGGAGTGCAAATCCGGACGTTTTGGCCACTTTTGGGTCTAGGAACGTCTTCCCAACTCAATCGGAGAGAAAAAGTTCTGACCCCCCCTCGGAAACGATCTTCCAACTTTGGTTGTAGACATCGTAGAAAGTCGTGCAATAGCTCGTTTGAAGGCTAAGAGTGAGACAAATTCAGTGAAAGAAACGGCTTGTTCATATCTGCCTTCGTTTAGAGGTGAGACGTTATAGAAATTTTGGGCATTGACGAAAAAACGACAGAGTTAGAATTTTTATGAAAATCGCTCTAGCGGGTGAAGCAAGCCTCGGATGGGAAATCAGAGACCAGATTTGGAATCGGCGTGCCATGTTACACCTGAATGTCATTCATGCTATGTCTCCGAAGTGAAAGGAAGAAAGATGACAGAAGCAGTAAAGTTTACGAATGAATTTTGTTCACTACGTTTTCATCGACAAAGTCTTCGTGGTGTGATTAGGGACTACATCATCTCCTTTCATCATGAAAAGGCACACTTAGAATTTGCTATCGCTAAAGGTTACTTCGTTTTCCAACGGCTCATGGACAGTTTGATGAATAAAGATGTGAAAGGTCGATTAGTTGCAGAGATTGAATTTGAGAAAGTGACTGATGAGCATGCAGGTGAACGTGTAGTGTTTCATTTTGCATCCTATTCTGCAGAGACGATACATGATCCAAAAGATTTCTATCAGCGACACATGGCAAAAATTGCATCTCGATTATATTCATTTCAAGAGCATGGATACAACTTGCTCTTATGTCGCATAATACACATTCATATTCAACTCAATGTGCTGAACTAGATTTGACTACAAGATTTGGGAAAAGCATTCATGAGTCAGTCGTCCGCGTGCCTCCTTCTCCCTGTCGCAACGAAGTCAGGGCAGAAACGGAGGTCTCTGATTGGCTCACATAGTGTCAAATGTGGATTCGCGGGAGACTATAAAAGCAGACGTCTACCCATTTTCTCTTCATTTCATTCTCTTGACTTGGAAAGTGTGTGCGACTTGCTGAAGCCATTCTCCCCTCTCAACTTTGTCTGATCAATCCAGTTTCCAAATTTACAAGTGATTGTCATGACTGTGTGGCCTAAACCTTACCAGCATTTTAGAAGAGAGATGCAGGAGAGTGCGTGGCCGATGATTGTGCAAGCTTATTTTGTTGAACCATCGCCACCACCGCCTCCACCACCTAGACGCTTTACGTTTAAGTCTTTTAGGGAATTGAAACTCAATTCGGGTCCTAAGCCCAAGACATTTAATTTACTGGACGATGACGAAGACTTAGACTTTGGTGATAAGCTTTAAATCCTGTGAAAGCTCCAAAAGGTCCTCTTAAGGGCCACCTCATGTCACTGCTAAGCTAACAATTTTCTTTTCTCTGATGATCATGAATGTACTTAGTGGTATTCTTTCGTTACAGACTGCCATGGCCATGAATCCTACTCCAACTGCTGCATCACTGAATCCTCAACATCTCGAGCTGTGGAATCCGAAAATTGAAAAGGTAATTCACGGCTATCCTACCTACAAACAACAAGTGCGCTACAACGGTGTTCGACTCTATCTTCAAACGCCGGCGGTATACTTACCAAAAGTGGATACGCAAGTAAATCGTTGCGGTCAAAACCTGAGTATCCCTATTGGTAATTGTTTGCGTCAGCAGCTTGACATTTTAGAAGACGTTATGAGGCAAAAGGCTCTTATTCCTACTGAACTATTACAGTTGTGGCCAGAAAAGAAAACTTCTTATTATAAACCATTGTATCGCGGCAGTCGCTGCTATATTTTACAAAGCAAGTATTGTAAAGTCACTTCAGGAGTGGCAGTTGAACAATCAGTTGAAACAGAATTGCCATCGTTAGGTGCAAGCTTTTATTCCTTTCATATTGAGGTACCTGCTGTTTATGTGGGACCTCATCAATCTGACGGGAATTTGATATCTCTCAATTTGCGCATTACTCAAATTCATCATCAACCTGAGTTAACAGGACTTGATCACATTGAGAAAGTCATTGACTCTTGTGTCAATGAGTGTCAAGAACCTGTCAACAAACCTAAACGTCGTCGCACATCAAAGAAAGATGGTGCTACCACCAAAGAAAAATCTTAAGCATTGTAATCAGTTAGTATGTAGTGAATGTGGAAAACGCGGCCTTGCGCGTTATGTTCAAATAAAACATTGTCATCATGTTGTATGCATCTTTTGTTATGCAAAGGACAGACATCCTCGTAAAGTTCCTGCTCAATGTATTATTTTGTAATGAAGTATTTTTGATATTGTAGGTTGTCATCTTCATAGACAGTGAGGGAACACCCATGCAGGAATTGAGTGCTATTGCAATGAGAGAAAATGATCAAACTGTTGTTAGTGTATATCATAGATTTGCCTACTGTCCTCCACACAAAGACGAATGGTCACGACGTCATGTGCATGGACTTGATCCTTCTATTTTGATTCATATTGGATTTGTAAATGAAACGTATTTGATGAGTGATTTCAAACGGTGGCTGTCAGGTCTTCATATTGTTAAAATATTAGGAAATGATTCTGAACGAGAAGCAACAACACTTCAGTTGCACATTGATAATTTATATTTACCATGTTGGGTATATCGTGTAAGACAAGACTATCATATACATTGTGATCAAAAGAAGTTTAGAGATGAAATGACTTTTGACATGGCAATATGTTTCGGTGAGAGACATCACCTGTACAGACCACCATCCCATTGTAATACTAGAAATAAAGCTACCTACATTGCAAAACTCTCTTCACGCTGGCATTGTAGTCTCTATGACGTTTATGAACTGTATCTATATTATTGTGAACAGCATGGCTACATGCAGAACATGTTTTTACTCCTTGTGAATGAGTGATGATCATTTTATGAAGTGTATTCTGTACTTGTGAATTTTGTCTGGTGTTGAATAAACTTACAGTGGAACATGATTGTTATTTCTGTTTTATTCATAGTGGAAGTCATTGAAGCAATGTGAAATCTATAGTCACAACGTTTATGATGACGCATCGTACCTTAAGTAACCACATGTGTCATTTGACACTTGATCAACAAGGATTCGATGGATTTTTACAAGATTGGAAACTTACATTTAAAATGAAGATGAATGATATGAAAGTAGTGCTAACTGAAGGCCTTCCTCTCTTCAAAAGATTGATGGAGAGTTTACAACCTCAAGATGTAAAGGGTAGACTCATTGCTTATATAGAGTTGAAAGATTTACAAAAACCACTTCGTTTTGGATCTTATTGCTCAGAATGGATTACTCTTAGTGATCAATTTTATGGTCGTCATATGGAGAAAATTATGGAGAGAATAGAAGAGACGTTGGAAGGAAATTCGTACGTTGTTAAACATATCATGATTCACCTGAGTGTGTTTACATCCACGACTTTGTTTGATGCGCGACACATTGTGTAGATGCAATAAAGATTTCTTTTCACTGAGTATTTTGTAATGGTGTATAGAGCAACATGAGTCATTGCGCTTTGTGCATTACTATCAGGCTCTTTGTTAGATAAATGAATGCGTCTTTGTTCGAGAAAAGGGGCGTGACACAAAATGAGTCATTGCGCTTTGTTAGATAAATGAATTTGTCTTTGTTCGCTAGAAGGGGCGTGTCACTCAAGTCTTTGTGAGGACTAGAACGACTTTGTAAGCGAGAGAAGGTTTCCACCCACGCAGTCAAAAGTTCACGTGCGATAACTCTTTGTCACATAACAAAGACAGGGAAAACGTGAAAAGGGAAACGTATGTGATTGGAGCTAGGTCTGCTTATAAAACGGACGACTGAGCTCATGGCAATCATTACCGTCCTTGCGCTAACCACGCAGTTGCTCGAAGCCATCAACTCCTCTGCTCTCGCACTGGGTACACTGAACTCCCTAACTTTAGCATCGGGTAAAAATGCTTTCAATCAAAAGATAACTCATCATGGAGAAGCCGTGACCATGAAAACTCCAAGTCATCGGATAGATTATCTAAAGGTTATGTCAACAAAGTATGGACTCGCCGTGTGTGTGCCGTTAGACTATTGGACACGGTTACAATTCAATACTCTTGAAACATTCCTGAAAGAAAATCTCTCCATTCCCAAAGAAATTGTTCGACACAATGGGAAGCGGCCACAAGTTCCCATCATGGAAAGACGATACATGTATGTGCATATGGATAGACACTGTCTCATCATTCATGAAAAGGAGGGCAGCGAATTCGACTTACTGAATTGCAAACCACTCCCCATTTTGGGAAAAGGATTCTACTCCTTCGAAATTAAAATTCAAACCATCTACATGGGTCCGCGCAGGGACAGAAGGTTGTTTACGTTGAATCCCTATCTTGTCTCCATCACCTTTAAAAATGATGTCCATGTTGATGATGATCAACTACAATAACACTCTCCACACACTGAGAACGCACCATCGGTCTTTATGAGACCACGGCCTAACGGCCACCGTATCAAGAAAGAGAATGTACACTCACCATGCCACACATGAACATGACTCTCCTTCTTTCTTAGGCATACCATTCTTCACTCAAGTTTTAATCATGTGGAAATTATCAGCATGGCTCTACGTATTATGGAAAAGTCAGTGTGTAACATTTCATGATACCAAACGTCAACTTCAGATAACTCTAGAACGCTTTCATCTACGAAGGTTGCATCGCGCAATCCTATCCAAGTCTTGCCGTGTCATTAACGTAGGACACGGCATTGTATTTATTCGCATTCAAGAAATCACTCTACATAATGATCACTGCTACGTTGTGATTCCAAAACCCTCATGGGAAAAGTATAAGAGGGAAGTTCAGTCAACCCTCATGTCATTTGTGAATCATGCTCCCCATCCGCATCATCAACGCCATGCGCGAAATGAATCTCAGAAGAGACATCGATTCAGAACAGTTGCATACCCATCTTCCCGATTCAGTCTATCATCGCGGTCGTCCACAAATGTTGGTCATTCGCATGAGCAACGGTCGAAATCTTCAAATCTTTCGCTGCGGCAAAATCCAAGTCCTAGGAAACCTTTCTCATTTCGTGATGCAGTCCATGTGTTACGAAGTCGTCAAGAAAATGCGAACACTCATGCCTCATCTTCGCCTCAGTCCCCTGACATTGAAGAATATAGTAGTGTCTGTTCAATTGAAGATGTTAGTGAATCTAGCAAACATTAAAACCAGTAATCATTGTATATTTTATGAAACTGAACTCTTTCCTGCTGCTCTGATTCGGAAGTGGCATCCTGTACATATTGCAGTGTTTCACAACGGACATTGCATCACGACTGGTTTACGTGATATCAGTAAAGTAGCTGACATTGTTAAATCTTTAATACGTTATCTCTATGAGTCACAGTTAATAGAATCGTGTTAATCACATGATGCGTTTTGAATGAGCATAGCAATGAACTATCGCCCACACTCTTGTCAGTGAAAAGGACATCAACAAGGTTCTTCGCTTTATGATGAGTCAGCGCTATTTATAGACATGAAATGATGTCCATACACATGTCGGTGAAAAGGTCACGCTGTCCGACGGGAGGCGCCATCGATGTTGAATGACATGCCCACACACGTGTCTGTGAAAATGTTGAACAAGACTGATTAGATTCGTATGACTGGAACCTTGCCCCTTCATGAGTCAGAGCTATTTATAGACATGAGTCAGCAAAGTGGTTGATGTTTTCTAAGCCGAAGAAATTGTCATGATGTTACATTCGTTGGTGAGGATGTTAACTTACAAACTCTAACATGGTTATGACTTCATTTATATTTCACCTATCTTACAAACAGCGACATGGTGATAACTTTATTTCTAACTTTACAATCATCAACTTTATTTCTAACTTTACAAACGTCAACTTTATTTCTAACTTTACAAACAGTGAAGCGATTCTGACTTCATTTTATATTTCGCCTATCTTACAAACAGCGACATGGTGATAACTTTATTTCTAACTTTACAAACAGTGAAGTGATTCTGACTTCATTTATATTTCGCCTATCTTACAAACAGCGACATGGTGATAACTTTATTTCTAACTTTACAAACAGTGAAGCGATTCTGACTTCATTTACATTTCACCTATCTTACAAACAGTGATATGGTTATAACTTTATTTCTACCTTACAATCAACAACTTTATTTCTAACCCTACCCATCTTACAAAATGATTAAAACTTTTACTTCTGTCTAATGAGTGAGAATCCCATCTTTATGTCAAAAGGAAAACAACACAGTATGTACATGATATCTTATTCATCAACACAACCGATTTTCATCACAGCCACATGCAGTTAATACTGATGGTAGCAGAAAACAAAGTTTTTACGGCTCACATCACCGGAGAAAACAAAGTCACTCATGTACAGGGAGAAAACAAAGTCACTCATGTGCACGGAGAAAACAACGTCAGGAAAACCCAGTTGATATGTAAGTCATGAAATGAAGTGATCAGGAGTAGGACGCATGTTACAAGGCACTCACTCACAACACCCCCATGAAAAACGCCATGGAGCGAAAAAGCAAAACATCAACCACAATAGAGAGGAAGCATTCATCATCAGACATCGCCGGACGGAGGAGGAGAAAGTTTCTGTCTCTTGGGTGGAGGTAGATGAGTGTCTGGATGGCCGTACGGTAGTGTGTGGTTAGGACTCATCCAGCATCGCTTGTCTTCCCAAGCTGAGAGACCTCGTTTCCTAAACGTCGTTGTTCTGACTTGATGCGACAGTGATTTTAAAATGGTCATTTCTACTTTTTTTAATTTTAAGAGAATGTAAGGCATCTTGATAGTCCCTATGTGTCATTTTTCTAACGATTGACTTCGAGATGCCTTTCGCCCGTTTAAGAGAAAGCTCTGAGGATTTTAGCTTCATGGAGTACATCTTGGGGCGAAGCAATATCATCTCCTCTATCTGTTTGCCGGCACACTCATCCTTGAAGCAGACAAGCTTCGCTTTATTTGAGGTAGAGTAAAGCGGATGGTCAGTGGGATAGTTGGAACTATCAAACTTGGGTGCTAAATATTTTAAAATGTCTTCCTGCTTGACTTGGCTAGTGGTTGTCAAAGCTAGGAAGAAGCTGTCTGTATCACCTCCTACTAATTCCACACGTTGGCGAAGTGGACATGTCTTAAAAGTGTGGTAAAATAACTTGTACATTTCTAACTTGGAGTGATCCAAGACAGCTTGACCGACATAAATGGGCTTACAAAGTTCTACTTTGGATTTTAACATTTTAAAACCAGTGATGTCTTCGGAAATGACATCATGTTGGCAAAACAACGGCGAGCGACATAACTTGATACTCGTTTCCGGATCAGTTACGATACGATAGTCCATGCGCTTTCTTACATCCTCCATGGTTTTACCAAAGAGGGCATTATTTTTAAATTTAAAGAAGTCCTCTTCGAAAGGATTCTTGGATTCAGCCCGTTTCTTGCTATTAAATTCTATATCGCATCCCCATACCTAGATAGAATTTGAGGATGGAATAGTGCACGATGTAATGCTGCTTGTTTAATTGGGTGAGCAACAACTTCCTAGTGGCTTTATACTTTAAGTCATTTTCCGCCTAATACTGCTTATTGTGTTCTTCCATAAAGGGAGAGAACATATCTGGACTGACTATGCCAGATTTGGGTGCGAGAGGAAAATCAACGGTCCTATTCTTAATACAGTCTGGATAGATGAGGTCGACTTCAAATAAATAACCTATGTCGGCCTCATCTCCCAGTGCCATGATGTGTGCTGGATTGGAGAAGTGTTCAATGTCATGGGGCTCTACCCATTGGAAGTCAGATTGTGGCAAAGGCTTGGAAAGTGCACTCCCATACAAATTATTTGGTCTATGTACATTAAATGCGTGGTCCATCCTATGTCTTGGGTGCTGTTGACAACATGTTTGTTGACAAATGTTAAGCCACTCCTAATACCACGTTCAAATAACGTGTACATTTCTGCATCTTGCAGTAAATGAATGCTCTCTTTCGTCATCTTGAAGGCTGACTGATAGGACAGACCCGGTAGACTAACAAAATGAACGGGGTCTAAGGCGTCCTGTTCTAATGTAACTTTCGTAAAAGTCTCAAACCAACAGATAGACGTCTAATTTTAAGTAGGCATGCATGTAGTCACCAAAAGTGCGACACCTAAATTCTAACCATGCTTGCTCTGCATGCCTATAATCATCCAGCGAACAGTCCTCACCCGTCAAATCATTTTTAAATTTATCGATGGACGGAAGGGATGTTTCTTTCAATGCATCAATTGAACTAAAATAACTATAAGGAAACACCCCTTTCCGTCGTATCAGACTGTCACTTATGTTGGGATAGTCTTTGCTTAAATGTTGAGTGAGGAGAAATGTTTCTAAATTATTGGCCAACGCGGCTAAGGGAGAAGACATAAATTGAAAGCTATCTAGAAACTTTATGTCATAGAAGACAGGCTTCTTGTCCTTCGTCTTATCGACTTGGACTTTAGCAGTGATGGACATAAATTTTTCCTTACTTTGTGCAATCACTTTGGATGACCAGGATTTCATTTTACCGAATCCATGGCGAATGATGATGTGAGCATCATAACATTTAAAGTTATGGAAGATGACGGGGAGCGTTCGCCGTTTGAGCCTAAGTTTCATATTGCATTTACTGCATGAGGCAGACCTAAATTTACCACTGAGATGGCAATGGTCCCTCACTTTCTTATGTTGCTGATCATCAAAGGATGAACAGCAGCGGGGACATTCCGTGGTCCTATCAAACTTGATTTTATCGGCTTCTGTGAAGCACATGGGTTTCCTAGTCAGCTCCGTTTCATACCGTTGATGAAAACGGGCTTTCCTATCTAAAAAGTTGAGGAAGTTTTCAACGCACTCCTCGTCTTGCCACACATGCATCTTATTATGATTCCTATAATATGGATGCCAAACTTCATAGCAGGCAATGGCTGCTGGCTCATGACTTAGGTCTTCTTGTTCAATATAACATTCAATGTCCGCATAGATGGTACATATGGGACTGAGCTCATTGCCGTTTTCTTCATACCTATAAAATTTATCTTTGGGCATCACTTCCATTTGAAGCTTACCCCGAGAGCACCACTCGTAATGCTGCTCAAAATATGGTTTAGATGTGAAACGCCGTGTGCAGCGATCACAGTAGTAGAAATTATCCCTATAGGTTGCTTGATGATGGTATAACTTTGAAATTTTAGGAATGCCACAATAATGCCATTCTGGGTGGTTGTCGCTATAGACTAGGAGGAGATTGACAACCCGGTCGAAGTTACTTTGGCGGTTGTTATACCTAACGCCCTTCAGACCTTTTCCCAGAGATGGACGACGATCTTAATGTTATTCAAATTTTCAAATTGGGCGATGCCTTTAAAGTCTAATGTGTTGACATCTAACCCGTCAAACTTAAGCTCATCCTCCCATTCACGATAGTGAGTGATTCGTTCACGATGTACACTTATATCATTATAGTGAAGAATGGAGAGGACGGCATACTTGAAACACTGGGACTGACACTCTACATTGATGACAGCCTTTTTGTCAGCCAGTGCTTTGGGGAGGGTGAAACAACCGCTCCATTGCAAATTTGTTGGATTTGCAAAAGGATTGATTTTAATGTCTACTTTCTCTATCCCATCAAAAACCAGACCGCTGTCTCTTTCATTAAATTCATTTAAGTTGTTGACAAGATAGGTCGCATGTCTCTCTATCCACTCGTTTACATCACCTATGAGATCAGCAGCACAGGAGGCTATCCTAATGGTCACAGTGGACTCTACTTCTCCCGTGCTACTGTCTACCTTATTGAAACGAGCAGTGAGATAGAACATGCCTTTGAGCAAAAATCTATCTAAGCTCGCCAACATTTGATGAATCAAGCCTATATTATTCATCAAGAAAGGATGAATATCTTGTACAGGTTCAGAGCTTTCTAATTCATAGTCGCGAACGAGCCTCTCAAGGGAAAACTTGCTCAGCCTTAGAGTGACGTTGTTGTCTGTGTAAAGCTCAGTGGAATGTGTGTGACAGAGTGTGTGCGAAGAAAGAACAAACTCTGTAGGAAAGGTCTTCTGACACGAAGAACAGGAAAAGCCGACGTGCGATGAAGGATGCTTCCTACCTGATGACGTTGGTGGTTGCCTCACACTGCCACAGGAACCGCCTTCGATGTGGACTCGCAAGTTGGTGCTGTTGTAGAACGTGCGTCCACAACCTTCACACTTGGGTCTTTGAGAGATCGGTCGGCGCTTTCCTCCTCTGCAGGCATTGCCAGCGGTGTGACGTCTCAAACTGTAGGCTGAGGCAAAGACCCTGTCACACCGCTGGCATCGAAAGTCCTCCTCTTCGACTTCCATCTCCCTCTCCTCTCCGACTATCTGTAACTCCTGTTCCTCCAACAGTCTCTCCACCGACTTGACGGAGAGGAGAGGGAGGTCGACCGCTGCAGGTGGTGGTGGTGATGCAGGGATGATTGGACGGGAGGGAACGTCGCCGTCCAGGAGGTAGGCCGCCAGATCTGTTGAGAAAAAGAGAAAAGAGATTAGTAACATTATCAACATTTCAAGTCTGAAGTCTTATCCCCCTATTTCCCAATCACGGATACTTACCATCTAAGGACTGCAACTCCGGCAGTAGGGATGGACGCGGAGGAGGTAGGAGTGGGACACGGGTCGAAGGTGGAAGGGTCCTTGGCTTCGGTGTCGGAGGGATGTGGTGACGGGGAGCAGGTACCGGTGCTGGCGACGGTGGAGGTTGGACAATGGCCGAGGTCGATGGATGGCAGGGAGTTGTTTGGCTGGTAGTGGTGGTGGAGCGGGAAGGTAGGGCCGGAAATTCGTCATTAAATCTCCGCCTCGCGGCTTCCTCCCACTTCTTCATATTCGCCAATTCTGTAGAGAGGAAAAAGAGATGAGATTAGAGGTTTCGGAGACAACAATGATGGAGAGCAAGCTTAACGAATACAGAAGTGCTAAAACATGACATTCCAACTCTCATAGGTGAGGGTACTTACACTTTCCAAGCCGCTGTAAGCTTGCCCGATTGTTCCTTGGGGGACGGGTTCCCCATTACGAATGCATTCATGCACTGAAAAAGAATGACAGCAAAGATGAGCAGAGGTAAATTTGGATTCGGTTTAAACATAAACAAAATAAGGGAAGGGATCTTGATTTTAATGAGGATGACTACCCTAATGATGTTAGTAATAGAGTCAATCTTGATACAAATACTTGCATTGCTCGATGGTGGCCTTCTCCATCTCAGCAGCAATGCGACAATTTTCAACTTTGTTGAATTCCATTTTCTTGGTAGGATGTAGTGGATTAATTGTTGAACTTCAATCACTGAAAAGGAAAATGAGAATCGTTTCATTTGCCTAGTCAACGTTTGGGAACAATCATTGAAGTGACATCTGATGAATTACATTTCACTCTACTCCATATCATAGAGACTAACCTTTGTCGAATGGCTAAAGTACTCTGACCTGGCGAGAGAAAGCATCACGTTGAGTATGAAGTCGAACGCCCAACATGAGCAACGGCTCAGAGGTTTCGGTCTAACAAACGACGAACAACCCGTGCAACACAATCCCTCTAGGGCAGTACCCGCCGTCCCGAAGGAACGCTCGATCAAAGGAGGTATTACAGCGATGATATGTTTTATGAGCAGAAGATGTGATGGCAAGAGACTACATGAAAACAACCTGATAGCAGGAGCTCACCGACACTCACCTTGTGAAAGATAAATGTGAAGAGCAAAGCTGGTGCATTGCCTTTTATAAGATTTTCCTAAGCAGTGAATGGATGAGACCTCTCGTCCAATCACAGACGAGCTAGAGTTTCCGATGTGCTCATGCACATTTGTAACGCGTTATTGAAATCGTGTTAGGCAAATATGTTGTTTAGCAATAGACTCAACCATGGCACCTGAAGTCAATACATTGAAACATGATGATTGCACGATTCGTTTTCATCAAGAGAGCTTCGGAGGCTTAATACAAGATTACATCCTTGAGTTTCAAAGGGAGGAGACAGAATTGGAAGCATGTTTAGACTACACACGAAAAATATTTACCGAGTTGATATCTTATTTCAAAGACAGCATCATCAAGGCTCACTTAATTGCAAATGTCAATTACATTCATTTTCCACATGGTAAAGAAGTGGAAAGTTTTGATTTTCAATTTCTTTCCTATGGACAAGAATATGTTACTGATGCTTCTGAGTTTTATACACGACATCTGTGGAAGATTATTTCTCGTATAGACAACTTTCATGGTTACGGTGATCATTTGCTTCTGAATAAAATAAAGCATATTGTCATTGCTATTAGTAAAGTGGGTTTCAATGATGTTAAATCAAAGACCAAGTAAAGTATTTTTCATGACACTTGTGTTGTGCTGAACTTTCTAGCGCTATGGTGAACACTGTTTTCATATAACATTCTAAACTCTCAGTCTTACTGCAGTAGAAAACTGCTTTTAGTAAACCTGATGAAGCTAATCTAACAGTTATGGAGTTTGAATTTTCTAATAGGGAAACATTTGACAACTGTCTCCAATAAAATTTATAACACTGAAAGTAGGTTACAAGACAATCCACACTGCGCAGTAAAACCTTTTCGATAAAACTTTCTAGTGCTGTGATGAGTTCGGTCAGTCATACAACTTCGATGATTAAACTTTATTTTCACAAACGTGCGTCGCAGTAAAAAACTAGTTGACTACACTAACGCCTGCATTACATGACATGTGTGTTCCATAAAACGTCATGATCAAACTTTTCTAACTATACATCAACCTGTGTTGCAGTAAAACTTTTACAAACCATGATACACTTTCTGACGACACTCACAAATACAACTTCGATGATCAGACTTTACTTTCTCAAACGGGTGTCACAGTAAAATTATTTAACTACACTAACTTTGCTTCTACAAACCATGATACACTTTCTGACGACACTTACGAATAAACGTCATGATCAAACTTTTCTAACTATACATCACCCTGTGCTGCAGTAAAACTTTTACAAACCATGATACACTTTCTGACGACACTCACGAATAAACGTCATGATCAAACTTTACTTTCACAAACGGGTGTCGCGGTAATATTATTTGACTACACTAACTTTGCAAACCATGATACACTTTCTGACGACACTCACGAATAAACGTCACGATCAAACTTTACTTTCACAAACGTGTGTCGCGGTAATATTATTTGACTACACTAACTTTGCAAACCATGATACACTTTCTGACGACACTCACGAATAAACGTCAATGATCAAACTTTACTTTTGCAAACGTGTGTCGTAGTAAAATTATTTGACTACGCTAGCGCTTACATTTTATGACATGTGTGTTTCATAAAACGCCATGATCAAATTTTCTAACTATACATCAACCTGTGCTGCAGTAAAACTTTTGTACGACAATGACAAGAGCTTGTTCACTAGCGAAGAGAGAAATCTGTGGTGTGTTGCGTGTGGCGCAAGGGTGGCCTCCTATTTCATTCCATTCATCATTTTTCTTCCCCTCTGCATTCCATATCCGAAGATATGTGGCTGGCTTGGGACCTCTTTAGCTGCATTAGAAGGTTGGCCCTTAAAAGAGCCCATGTATTGTTCTCCGTCCACCGACACTCTCACTTCTGCAAAACCTCTGAAAGAAAAAGAATAGGAGATTAGAGGCGGCAAGGAAATGATCATGTTGAAGAAACTTACTGGGCAACCTCTTCCGAACTTTTCGGACTGCGAAGTCCTCGAGCTCTCCAGTGATGTTCAAATTCATATGTAGACACCGGACTCCGTCGCCCTCATAGCATTGCTGAGTCACATTGGGGTCGTCGGTGATTGTGGGGACGTCACATACATTATTTTGGAAGAGGGGAAGACGGACTTCATACACTCTTCTTTTTCTACTCTTCAAACACTCATGCAGTCGCTCAACTTCACCCGCCAACCTCTTATTTATGCCCTTCACCTCCTCCGTCTCCTTCACCATGCTTCCCTTCCGTTCTATCTCTTCATCCTTCCTCGACAAACTCGCCTGCAAACTCTCCACCAAACCTGCCTTCCTCATCAACTCGCTCCTTTCTGCCATCCATTCCTTCTCCTTCTTTCTCATGCTCTCCAACTCTTCCCTCGCTGCCCTATACCCCTCAACCTTCACCTTCAGCTCTTCATTCTACTTCAAAGCCTTTCTATTAACACTTTCCAACCCCATCATGCGATCCTTCATCCTTACAAATGCTTCCGTATCATACCCTCTTCCCGCCGTGGCGATGACGCTGCCATCGGCTTACCCACTTCCTTCCCCTCCCCCTCCAGATCACCGATATCCCCAAACAAATCTTCAATCACCTTATCCAAATCAACATCAACCTTCTTGTTCATTTTCGCTCTCAACTCAACTTCCTCACTCGAACTCTCATCACTCGCCTTCGTCACCACTTTCTCCCCAACCACGTCCTCAATCGTTGCCACCGCCTTCCTCACCTCTTCCCTTTCCAACAACTCTCCCTCAAACCACTCCTTGAAGCCTGCCATAGCTATATTGCCACTTGGACACTCGTTGTGATCCTTAATAAACGTCACTTCATTCCCTTCCCCGCATACCACCCGATGATGCACGCACACTCTCAACAACACTTCTCTCATATGCGCGCCAACCGTCCCCTCTTTCATGTGCTTCTTCAGCTCACTGCCTCTGGCAATCTTGCCGCAACTGCATTTGCCAACAAGCATTCTTGCATTACACTGCTTAGTCATTGTAAAGATTCTGTAAAGATAGAGTAAAATTTGATAGCAAGTGTTTATAGGATACTACTTGCTGATATGCATTGAAAGACATTTGATAGCAAACTTTGGAATAAAATCGTCAACCAAATTTAAAGAGTATGATTCCTAGCTTTATCCTAAAACCCAAAGTTTGATAGCAAACCTTGTCAGAGCACTCACCGTTCGTCTTGCAACTTGAAACAGGAGTGAAGACTAGAGAAAAGTCGCGGTTTATATACCCAGGGAGCACAAAGCCATGATTCAGACCTTCCTTATTTGGTCATGCCTTTGACATGACAACAGCAGTTTTACCATGTATGGGCATCGGCAGTCACCGTGCTTTCCGTTACCAACTCCCAACACAAAGACGGATTCCCCTATCACGCGAAAAGGTTTGACGTCAATGCCTGCAGTAACCGTCCCATTTTTACCAAGTTACAATGACAAACGATAGACGTTGCCAACCTTGAGTTACTGAGGCTAGATGAAGAAGGCCTGATAGCAAGCCAGCAACCGTTTGGGTGTTAAGCTCTTGAATCCGTTACAGGCATTACTCAGAGGGGATCTTATCCCAGCTCCAAGGCCTCGACCCACAAATCCAACCTCGAGCGGACAGAGCGTGCGTCATATCACTGTGTTGGTATCCGGGCCCCAGTTCTGACATGAAAACCGGTGGAGTTATTTACAAGAGGAAACGACCCAAGTCACAGAGACTCATAAACGACTGCTTTTTATTATCATCAAATATGAATTTAAATTTTTCAGTATTTTAGTACTACTCATAAAACGTTTATAAGTAGTCTGTCACCTACAGCACAGCAAGAGCTGTCGAATTTTTTTGAATCAAGTCTAAAGAACTTGTAGAAGCAAAGTTATAGCCGTTTGAAGATTTCGGCCTACTATCATTAAATGGTCAGTCATGCTATACTGACTAACCTATAAGTCTGACACCTTAGCTGATATCAGCAATGGAAAGTCAGAAATCCGATATCGGAACTCAAGAGAAACGACTTACCTGTAGTCAGTTTCTCAACTTAGTGAAATTCCTCTCCCGATCCCGTTCTTATATACTCTGTGAATATGCAATCGGCAATCCATGCAGGGGGGGTCAAAACATTATTTGTTACAAATTTGACACTGATTCCAAATCTGGTCTCTGATTTCCCGTCCGAGGCTTGCTTCACCCGCTAGAGCAATTTTCATAAAAATCCTAACTCTGTCGTTTTTTTCGTCAATGTCCAAAATTTCAATAAAGTCTCACCTCTAAACGAAGGCAGATATGAACAAGCCATGTTTTCCACTGAATTTGTCTCACTCCCAGCTTTCAAATGAGCTATTGCACGACTTTCTATGATGTCTACAACCAAAGTTGGAAGATCGTTTCCGAGGGGGGGTCAGAACTTTTTCTCTCCGATTGAGTTGGGAAGACGTTCCTAGACCCAAAAGTGGCCAAAACGTCCGGATTTGCACTCCATTTTCCCATCCGAGACCTCCTTCATACCGAAAAATGGACTTTCTCATCCAAAAACCTCCAAAACCTGACTTTTTCAACTCTGACGTTTTCCTGCCATTTTCCTTCCTCAACCCAGGAAAAGTGGACCAAACTGAGCTTTCCACTGCATTTTTTTCACTTTTAGCTTTCAAATGAGCTATTGCACGACTTTCTACGATTTCTAACACCAAAGTTGGAAGTTTGGTAGGAGGGGGGGGGTCAGAACTTTTTCTCTCCGATTGAGTTGGGAAGACGTTGCTAGACCCAAAAGTGGCCAAAACGTCCGAATTTGCACTCCATTTTCCCATCCGAGACCTCCTGCATACCGAAAAATGGACTTTCTCATCCCAAAACCTCCAAAACCTGACTTTTTCAACTCTGACGTTTTCAGAGATTCTACCCCTTGCTGCTCCTCCTTCCATCCTTCCCCAACCAACATTTCACGCAGATTCCACATCTGATCTCCACTTTCCAATCCAAACCCTCCTTCATGACGATTTCCAACGTTTCTCATCCCAAACACCATCAACACCCACCCCTTTCCAACTCTATCCCTCACACATCACCTTCCTTCCCAACCCCTACCCGAAAACTCCTGCCTTCCTTCCAGAGGGGGGGGGACCCGTTTCCTCCTCTCGGACCCATTCCTCCCAACACATCCTTGGCGAACTCCCTCGCCTTCCGGACAGAGGGGGGGTTGCGCATTTTGGACTTGCGCCTGGGATGAGCTTACTACTTTATGTAATTTCAAGAATTTTCTGAGATGAACAATTTGAACAATTCCAGTGATTTGCAATGTCTATTGAGGAATCTGTCCACTACAGTTAAAATTCAGATATTTTGAGTTTACATTGATGACTGCGAACTGACGTATTATAAGAGTCTGGGACAAAGAGCTCACGAAACATGTCATCTTTTTTTCATTTCACTGAGTGTCCCAGGAGCGAGCGGGAGTGCTGTTGTACACCTGTGCAACGTCAATCAAAATTTATCGCGTGCCTTTATCTTATCAAACAAAATTGCACGATCCACTGTCAAATGATCGGGTAGTAAGCCCTAGGTTGCATTGAAATCCATTACTACTCATTGCATCTCTAAGCTCCACGTGTTATATAAACGAATCCTAGTCATTTAGGCCCCAGTACATTTAGGCCCCACAAGAAATGGTCATTTAGGCCCCATGTTCTTATGTTATTTTAACTACAAGATTGCAATCAAAACCAAGAAAATGTTATGATACATAGGAGCCATACATTACAGAAATACGCTTGGTTTTATCCAAGATGCCGCAGAATTGTCTGGGGAGTGGTATGTGGATTGTTCGACAATGTCAAAAACACTGGTTCATGATGTTATTTTAACCACGGCGAGTTGCAGCGTGTATGAGGTATTAAAAGACTGCAAATTTTCTGAAACCACCAGAAATGTCAATGGTTTTACAAGAAATTGTAGTAGTTGTATTTAAATAGCAATAATTCAAAATTGGACATATTTCATTCACGTGATCATTATGTTATTTCTATCCTGCAAAAACATACAACAAACTTGGTATCATTGGATAGAAAATTGTTCACTCTGTCTAGAAATATCAACGCTTTTACAGAAAATGCTGACACAATGTCGGAAACTACAGATTGATGTATTTTGTGCAAGGATGTTTCTATCACAAATTCCTTCTTAATTTATGTTAGATTTTGTTTAAACGCTGCACGCATTTCTATACGTACCAGCTGGACTTGGAATTTTGTGGTTTGCCGCTATTAACGAAGCTATCGGCCTATATCTACGCACACGGCATGTTTCAAGGCAGCAGGGAAAGTAAGTAGCTTTTATTTCATTGCAATGAATGTTTAGTCTTATTGCAGGAGGTTAGATCAGTGGAATCGGCTTGCAGACTGATGAACGGAGCTTATGATTGCTTGGCTTAGTTAGGAACAACCCTAAATAGATAGCTAAAGAATAGAAGGGAGTGCAATGTGTAGGGCACTGTGTATATACAGCAGATGAACAATGAGCAATGAATAAGCAGATGTTGGTGGAATGGCTATGGCTACTGCATAGGTTGAGTCGGCAAATATTTGGTCTCGCATCTATTACACCGGCTATCTGCTACAGCAATCTTCCATTTTTGTTGTCGTGTCTAGTTGCTCAGAAATTTCTGACTCCAAAATCCTCAATGAAATAAATGTGCGTCTTGATTTGTTTATTTGTCTTGCTTCACCTTTCTTGGTCCTACTTTGCATCCTACAGGCACGCGTGAACAGGGGACTAGGGAAGGCTCAGCCCGCATAAGCATTTCACTTATTCATAGCAACTACGAAATCTTCAGCCAGACACATTGATCTCGGACTTTTGATTGCACATGAATGATATAGAACTACATATAGATGAGCTGGCAGTGGATGCCAATGCAACTATCGCCTGCACTTATCTAATTCACGAATACCTGAGTGTTCAAATTGTCATGATTCCATCAAATTTTAGGAAATCCAATCCACATGTCAGACTCTTTTTGCATGCATCAGATGCTGTGATCGATTTCTACCACCATGACAACTAGATCATTAGATTCTAAGAACGGAGCTGCGATTATATTAAACACTTCTAAAATCATTCTTCACATTTGGAATGTCTAGGAATATCGGTGAAAAAGTAAAAAGTTATAGCATGATGGTGTGTATATCAGTGATGAAACTGGTTCAAAGGCACCATTCGGTGACCCACTCAATGACTCGGGTTCTTTTCGGGTTCTTATGCTTTTGTAGTCATAGAGCAAGCTTGTAGCTCAATTGTGGTCGAAGTGAATAATCCGTTAGCCTATACTAAGTCTATCACTGGGCGACTGGAAATGCAATTAGTCATTGTTCAATGGCGAAAGACAAGTAGGGATTCAGTGCAAGTCGCTTGTTGCTGTCGCTTGGATTGTCACTAGCCGACACAGCTCTGAAAGAGGTGCCATGAGGCTATGATGTAAATTCACTGATAATTTTACAGGAAATAAGTAACCATGAGTAACCATAAGGGAATGATTTTCCAATATTTAGTAGTTTGAAATTGAAATATTACAGATGAAGCTCTTATTTGCTGTATCACAGGAATTCTATGTGCATGTGATCGAGTTTGACGATTCGTGCTACCAGTATTTAAATTTTTTTCGCGGTTGCGCGGTACGGTATAGAGGCGAAAAATGAAGGTGAGGAACAATTCGAAAGCACTTCCGCAAATTTTGGAAAGTTGAATTTTATGTGCAACTTATCACTTAGAGTCTAATTACTTCAGTACCAGTAGAGCAATCTGATTTCATTCAGATGCTATACATATAAAAATCTGACTGAGTCATTAATATGTTTGCACGTTTTTCAGGAAATTTTTTTAAAAGTATGATCCTAAAGGCCAACTTCGATACAAAGTCACATCATTGGTCGTCTAGCCTGCTAGCAATTGACGACAATCATTTGAAAAAATTCTCTCGCAAAAGTATGGCAATTTTGATATCAAAAGACTGACTATATGCATGTTCAAAATTGTAATTATTTTGTATGTTTAGGTCCATTTTTCGCCTACATAATTTAAATGTATGTAGTCCCATTTTTTCGATGGGGCACTGTCAGAGGATTTTGGCTCGATGTGGCCTGATCTGTAATATAGCTTGTGCGGGACATGTTCAAATTAATTTCACTTCCCCTGAACGAACTGCGTTGCTCGTGATAGGCATTGCAAATTGTTACAGCCACAAAAATAATGAATGACAGCATTAGTAGCTGAGTAGTTAATTGTAAAACGCCTTCAATTTCAGGCAAATGACATGATATACAATGATAATGACCTTAATACTTGTATATTACAAAATAAATTCCAGAGAAGCATGGCATAATTACATGTAAGTGCAGATGCTTTATGCCAATTGTGATCGTTGCTATAAACTTACATGCGTTATTAAAGATTGGACATAAGTGAGCATGTTTGATATGCATATGTCATATTTGAATGCTTGATGCATATGCCCTATGTCAATTTGACATTTTTTGCATCAACTATCCTCAACTTCATCAATAATAATTTTCATCAATAATAATTGCAGTTCATCGGTCTCATTTGATAGTGATACTTTATCTCTTTACATTTTTATAGAGAGCTTTAGTTGCCTCACACTTGCTTTGCTGCCATTGCTTGAAACGCGACTTCATTCTTTGTCAGCGCTTTCCACTTCCGAATTCCACCATCAGGTTTCTCTTATGCCTGCCCAGCCTTTGCTGCGACCACACTCTTTTTCAGCACCAAGCTGTCTTCATCTTGTTCCACTCCAAGTCAAATGTATTTTGGTCTGCAATATATCCTTCGTGGTTCATAACTTCCTCGTTAAAGTGTATGGTTAAAGTGCAAAGTAGTAATAAAACGGCGAACACTCGACCGGCGCTCCCCCCCTCTGGAACGGCAGAGTGTCGTGGTCGGCCGCCGTGGTGCTTCGAGTCTGACTCCCCCCCTCTGGAACGACAGAGTGTCGTGTTGGACTTGGGCGACCGCCAGGATTTGTCTTGAGGCTATAGTGTGTGATGTTTTTCGTGCAATCTGCTGAATGTTGGGTTGTAAAATGGGCTGTTTCGAGTGGAAGGAGTGCTCGGATGAGAAAACGGAGTCCAGATTCGGATTTAGCGTGAAATTCTGCATCGGTATGGTGAATTTGAACGCAATCGGAGAGAAAAATTTTCGCTGACGTCCCCCCCCTCTGGAGAGCTCGCTTCGATCTTGGCTTCTAGAGGACGGATTTTGTCGTGCAATAGCTCGTTTGAAAGCTAAGAGTGAGACAAATTCAGTGAAACAAACGGCTTGTCCATATCTGTCTTCGTTTAGATGTGAGACGCCATTTAAGATTTTGGGACATTGGCGAAAAACGACAGAGTTAGAATTTGGGACGTTTTGGGCTGTAGCTTCAAAACGAAGCATCGGATTGGAAAACGGATTTCAGATTTGGAATCAGCGTGAAATTCTCTATCTGTATGGTGAGTTTCAAGTCAATCGGCGAGAAAAAATTTTCAACATTTTTCGAAAAAACGACAGAGTTAGAATTTGGGACGTATTGGTGTGTAGCGCCAAAACGAACCATCGAATGGGAAAACGGAGGCCAGATTCGGATTCAGCGTGAAATTCTGCATCGGTATGGTGAATTTGAACGCAATCGGAGAGAAAAATTTTCACTGACGTCCCCCCCCTCTGGAGAGCTCGCTTCGATCTTGGCTTCTAGAGGACGGATTTTGTCGTGCAATAGCTCGTTTGAAAGGTAAGAGTGAGACAAATTCAGTGAAGCAAACGGCTTGTCCATATCTGTCTTCGTTTAGATGCGAGACGCCATTTAAGATTTTGGGACATTGGCGAAAAACGACAGAGTTAGAATTTGGGACGTTTTGGGCTGTAGCGTCAAAACGAAGCATCGGATGGGAAAACGGATTTCAGATTTGGAATCAACTTGATGTTATTGTCCAATGAGGATCATCATCCAATGAGAATCAAGCATTTCTATATGAATAGCGAGCCTTCCACAGTGAGAATCATTCCATCGTTGAATCACACGAGTGACGGACGCACATTTTCTCTCTCTCTATTCTATTATCCAACTAAAATGGTAAGTCGCTACTTTCGTCCCTCTCCTCCCTTGAACGTAAACTTAATACAATCTTTTTCATTTTCAGGCATCTACTCCATCTGCTGCACTAGTAGGACAAAATGGCGGTCAAACGTTACAAGGTTCGCTACGATCAGATCATCTACAACTGAGGCCAGTGGAAGAAACAACCAAGGTACATAATCCTACACCGCTACAGCGTAAATTTAAACAAGTCTTGCGTTATGACGATCATAGCGTAGTACTCCAAACGAGAATGCTCCCTTCCACGGATGTCAAGATAATGCGCAATCAGTATGGGGACTACATACTGATCCCCGTGAGTCCATACATTCGCCACCAACTTGATATTATTGAGGAGTACGTGACATTAAATATGGACATTCCTACTCCTCTTGCTCAAGAGTGGAAGGCGAGAGATGACAAGGATACTCCCTATAGAAAGATTTGGGATGGTAATCACATTTGCCTACCAGTATCACATTGGTGTACTTACTATAAGATGGAGGGAGATCATTCAATACCCATCAGATGTGATGAGCTCGGAGAAGGTACTTGGGATATCCTTTTCAAAGTGAATGGGCTATATTATGGTCAGCACAAGGATAACAAAATAGCCTCTCTCTCGATATACACTGAATCCATCCTATATATTCCAAAGCCACCCAACGTAGATGACATAATTGATCAAATCCTTAACAGCAGTGGTACGAAGCGCAAGTCGGAGAAGAATGCTGCATCATAACGCAAATCAAAGAAGGAGAATTACTAGTCCTTTCCTAACTCTACCCTATGACAATTCGCTTATGTGCTTTGAGTGTCGTAGACGTGGTCTTATTAGATACATTTTACTTCTTCGTTGCCATCATATCATTTGTGTATTTTGTCGTGAAAAGCATCGATGTAATTCTTCATTTTGTAATATGTTATAGAACGTTTCCTTAGATGTGTAAATTTCCGTTTTAGGCTTCTATCATCATTTTTATGGATTGTGAGGGTGAACCTGTACAGGAGCTCAGTGCTATTGCTATGAACAATTGGACATATCAGATTGTCAGTGTCTATCATCAACATGCCAACTGCAATCCCAATGTTGATCAATGGGCGAGAAAACACATTCATGGACTTAATCTGAAATATTTGCAAGACTATGGCTTTTCTTGTGAGAGTGCTCTTCTTATTGACTTTAAACGATGGTTAGCTGCTTTCAATGTTATACGCATCTTTTGTAATAATCCAGGTAAGGAGAGGAAAGTATTTCCCAATCTATTCATTGATGATATTTTGCTCCCACCTTGGGATAGTAGAGTGAATCAACATTGTCATGAAGTCACGAAACGTTTTAAGGATTTGTGTGTTCCTATTTTGTCTGTTCGTTGTAGTAGCTACGTTCATAACCAATGCTTCTTTCCTCCTTACCTCAGCACTGCCAAAGTCCTGTATGGTTATCATTGCTCGCTGTATGATAGTTACCAGCTGTATCTATTTTATCTCTTTCAAACCATTGATTTATAATGCATGCTTGTTATAGTGATTCAATAAATGTTACTATGAGAAGAGTTGTTTTCATGCAATGGATGGGTTAGATAAAGGGCTATCATGTCTTTCTCAAACGACTGCGGAACATTACATTTTCATAGGCAAAGTTTAAAAGGAGCTGTTCAAGATTATGTGATAAATTTTCATAAAGATGAGACCGACATCGAAGCAGTGGTCGATGATGCTAGCACTCTATTTCTAGAGTTAATGAATACATTCTCTGATAGTATTATCATGGCGCGATTAGTTGCTAAAATTAAGTTTAGTCATTTTGGAAAGGAAGAGGTGGAAAGTCGCTCTTTCCATTTTGCTTCTTATTCAATGGAAGTGGTAGATCACCCCCAAGAATTTTTTAAAAGACATATGATAAAAATTGCTGAACGTCTTAACGCATTTAACCATCATGGTAGCAGTCTAGTGATTGAAGCGATTTCAGATATTCACATTCAACTTTCCATAAAGAAAAATTGAAAATGCAGTGGTACTTGATTGTAGCACAACTGGTTTTCGAGCTATGCCTGCTCACTCTCGAAGTATATTCCTTCTGTACATGTGTCTATTATTTAGAAAAGGCTAGCAAATTCATATCTTCAAAAAGACTTGCTATAGACATCAGTAACGGTAAAACTATGTGTTGTGATGTATGTAAGCGAAAGGATGGAAATGAAAAGCGCATCTTCAAGAGATGTAAGCATGCTTTTTGTCAACGCTGTTTCATACGTAATTGCATTCAACTTTGCAAATGTAACCACTGTGATATTGCTCATTTCGAGTGTCACTTATGCCGCAATAGTTAGTACCTATGCAAATGTGGTAAAGATAGGTTTTAGCAAAGACTAACACGAAAAATGGCGAAACGTAAAATGACGAAACGTAAAAGTCAAAAGTTTTCTTCAGCCATTCAAGCTCTCCGACGAATGAAAGCAAATCAGCGATACAATGCTATACGACATCCCAACGATAAATTCATTCGTGAAATTATTTCTCATGTCAGAAAGTTGAGGACGAAGAAATTAGCGCCAAAACAACGAAAGTTACTTAAGCGATATGCCACAAAATTGCGTTTCATCTCCAATCCTAAAGTCACCCTTCAAAGAAAGAGGAAAACTCTAACACAAAAGGGCGGTTTCCTTTCAGCAATACTTCCAATGATAGCTCCTGCCGTGGGCAACCTATTGGGTAATATCTTTGGCTCTAAGCGTTAATTATGCAAATGTTGAATCTCAAAGTAATAAAATGAATTTCAGACTTCAATGTGATAAAGTTCTGACTGTATCAGGTCCATCTCATGCAGGTAAAACTGTTTTTACGCTGAATTTATCAGATAAAAGAAGGGAGTTGTTTAAGGAACCTATCAATCGAGTGATTTGGTGTTATGGTATTTATCAACCGTCGCTGTTTCAGGAATTGCAAAGTCGCAACTTTATTCGACATGAAGGAATTATTGCAGTGGATAAACTTCAGTCTAATGATGTTGTTGTATTGGATGATTTATTAAAAGAAAGTAAGAATTCAAAAGATGTTACAGATATGTTCACTCGTGCAGCATATCATAAAAGGTGCTTTATCATCTATATCACACAAAATTTGTTTCCTGATGGAAAAGAAGCTCGTACACGAAACCTGAATACACACTATTATGCTATTTTCAAGAATCCGCGAGATAAAAGTCAATTTGAAATTTTAGCGCGACAAGTTGCACCCAGAGGATCAAAAGCCTTAATTGAAATTTTTCAAGCAGCTACTGAAAAACCATACGGTTACTTATTCATTGACTTTACGCAAGAGTGTCCGGAAGAATTTAGATTTCGAAGTGATATTTTGAAAACTCCCATGATTATCTACAAACTATGAGTTCTTATTCTCGCATGATTGTTATTCCTCAGGATGAATATGTACAATTGACTGCCATGCAGCAAGTAAAGCAACCTCTTGCAAATCAAATGTATAGGAAAGAAATAGATTATCAGCAAAATGTTCACATCAAAGATCCACATCGTGCTGTATTATTACAATCGGAAGCTGTTGAGCAATTGAAAAACTTGAAGAATAAGATGCGTGACTCTGTATCGACTGCTACACCTTTAGCAGTATTGAACCCCATCTCAATGTAAATGATAGAGGAGAAATCATTACAGATGAAAATAAAGTGATTGATGCTTCACGTTATGAAGACTTGATTCAGTATGAGACACGTAGAAAGCGCCGTCAGGGCTATGTTCCACCTGGTTGGTCATACTTTCTTAAACTATTGAAAAAGCATAATGTGCCAAAATTTGCTTTGAATAATGAGACATTGAAAGAACTTGATTCAACAGTGGCTACTGCTCCAATGCTTCAGACGATGAAAATGCTAACAAATTGGTTTAAGACGTCACCTGCTACATCCCCTCCCACACTCACTAAGCAAACAAGAGGAAGAACTCGACGTAGATCTACATCACCACTAAAGCTAGTAAAAGGAAAACGTAAAACAGCTCCTCCCAGGAAATACATGTTCTCAGACTATTAATATGAAGCAGATGTGTTGCTTACCATGTAATGAACCGCCGGAGGTGAGTGTCGTTGTCACTTGCACTTGCTGCGCCAGCTCTCACAATGAAACCCCTAAGCAATGTGAACATGATCGCAAAACCGCTAAAGCTAAATGCTGCAGTTGTTGTAAATGTAGAAAGGCAAGAAAGCAAAAAGATGAGAAGGAGGAAAAAGAGTCAGTCGTCATCGACTGAACGTTTGAAGTCAATCTATTATGATGTAAAACATCCGGCAGGATTTGCATCTATCAAGAAATTATCAAAAGAGAGTGGTCTTCCACAATCACAAGTGAAACGATGGTTAAAGGGTCAGGCTACCTGTACACTCCACAAACAAGCGAAAAAGAAGTACCGCACCCGCCATTATATTGTTCATGACATCGATGAACAGTGGCAAGCAGATTTGTGTGATGTCGCTACCATTTCAAAACATAACTCGGGCAATAATTTTATTTTAACCGTCATTGATATTTTCTCACGTTATGCGTGGGCTCAACCTTTAAAAACTAAAGAAGGGAAAGGAGTAGCAAAAGCATTCCAAACAATTGTTCGAGAAGGTCGGATTCCAAAAAGAATTCAGAGTGATCAAGGAAAAGAGTTTGAAAATCAGCATGTGAGAAGAGTATTTGAGAGGCATGACATTGAGTTGTTTAGTGTAAAGAGTGCTTATAAAGCTGCACTCGTTGAACGTTTTAATCGCACATTAAAAAATCGCTTGTGGCGACATTTTACTGCCAACTTGACACAAAATTGGACAAAGGTTCTACAAGATACACTCCATGCCTACAATCACTCTATCCATCGTTCTATTGGACTCAGACCAGTAGATGTAAATGCTGACAATGTAGATAAAGTGCGCGAATCATTCCAACGTAAACGCACTCATGTGAAAAGTGATGTGAAAATTGGTGACAAAGTTCGTATCTCAAAAGTGAAGAGTGTTTTTGCTAAAGGGTACCTTCCGAATTGGACAGAGGAGGTATTTACAGTATCAAGGATTAATCAAAAATACTCTCCGACCACCTACAAGTTGAAAGATTACGATAATGAAGAAATTGAGGGTAGCTTTTACCGCGATGAGATTGAGGTAGTCACTGAAAGTGAAACATATTTGGTAGAGAAAATCATTCGATGTAAAAAACGGCAAGGTGAAGAATGGTGTCTTGTTAAATGGACTGGTTATCCTTCAAGTATGAACTCTTGGATGCGTCGTGCCGATATCTTTCATCTAAGTGATCGACAGTGATTCATGCAAAGTTGTAACTAACAATGTTAAGGGTTTGAGTTATGAATCCAACTGCCTCATTTTATTCACGACCCTCCTATGTAAGTGGTGGAGGACAAATTTACATCGGCGCTCGCCGCCAACGTGGAGGTAGCATACTTGGTGCACTGAAATCTGTAGTAGCACCTCTCATATCCGATGTCGGTAGATCTTTAAAACGAAATGTTTTAAGTAATGCCGTTGGCTTTGCTGGTGATGTTGCTAGTGATCTTTCCAGAGGAAGAAGTTTTAAGAGCAGTTTGTTGAATCGTGGGAAGGAACGCGTTTTAAAAACATTGAAGCAGACCTTTGCTGGTGTTACTCAAGGAAAGAAATCACCTAAACGTATGAATAAAGGAAGGAGGAAACATCGCGGAGCTGGTAAGGTGCGATCTTCAGTCAAAAAGCATTCACGCAAACGTCGCAGAGGCTCTAATCATTCATCAGGCGCTAAACGACGACGCTGCCATAACTTCTAATCATGGAGTGTAAAACTTCCGGTTTTTGTTTGTTTGATCAACAAGCCACACAGACAGATATTCTTAGTTCAAGTATTGTAGATTATCATCCTTGAACAGCTGAGAATGCTGGCCCCATTGAATTTGTTATTCCTGGTGGTAGTGATGACTACATAGATTTGAGTTATGCGATGGTTGATTTGAGGTTTAGAATTCAGCAAGCAGATGGAACTGCTATTGACGATACACATAAAGTTGGACTGAACAATTTACCATTGACTACATTACTTCGCGATGTTTCTCTAACGATTGGAGAGCAGCAGGTGGAAGGTGGTCAATGCGATTATCCCTATAAATCATATTTCAATCATGTATCACAGTTTCATCCAGCAGCACAAAAAAGTCATATGGAAGCCATGGGATGGTACAGAGATGAAGCAGGAAAATTTGATGTTGAAACAAACAGTGGCTTTGTAAAGCGATCTGCTATGATTAAAGATAGTAACGTATGTCAGCTATATGGTCCGCTGAATTCAGACTTCTTTAGACAGTCAAAGTTTTTACTCTGTAATACGAGCATGCGACTGAAGCTGACATTGAATAAGCCTGAATTTGCGCTGAATGCATTTGCTAAAGTTGACAATTTTAGAATTCATGTGGAAGATATTGCACTTTACATTCGTCGAGTAGTACCGAATCCAAGTGTCATTAGAGGACATGCTGAAGGTCTTAACCGCCAAAATGTTATTTACCCCGTTCAGCATACAAAGCTTCTCACCTTTACAATTCCGAAAGATCAAAAGAGTTTCATGAAAGATGGCCTCTTTCCATCGGAAGCACCGAAGCTCCTCATGGTGGCAATGGTTGAAAATGATGCATTTAATGGTAATATAAAGAAGAATCCTTTCAATTTTAAACACAATCAGTTAAGTGAAATTGCTTTACGTGTAAATGGTGTGAGTCATCCTGGTCCACCCTACAAACCAGATTTTGCTTCGGATCAATTCATGCGCAGTTATGTTGATTTTATGGATGTCTTTGGTTTTTACAATACGGATGACACCAACCGACTTACTATGAAAGAGTTTAAGAGTGGATATACTATTTATGCATTTGATTTGACTGCTGACAGCGATATTAGTGCACCCTATCGTCAAGCGAACGTGCCTCATAATATTCGTTTGGATTTGACGTTCAAAAGAACACTACCTGAGACGATCAATGTATTAATTTATGCAGTCTTCGATTCAAATATTGAAATTACAAAGTATCGTGACGTGATTCTTCAGTATAATCGTTAATGAGTTGGTTGACTACTGACGATATTAAGACTAAAGTGCAGCGCAATGCAGACGAAGCGACGTTGAAAGCTTTCGATAATGTCTATTCACTCGATACCTTACCACCTGCAGTAAATCACTATCCCATCTTTATTGTGCTAAACACTCATTCGCAGAATTTAGGCGGTGAGCATTGGAAAGCGATCTTTATTGGAGAAGACCGACGTGGTGAACTATTTGACTCTCTTGCTCAACCTCCAAATATACCAACACAGCAGTGGTTGAGAAAACATACGCGTCAATATCAGCGAAATGAACGCATACTACAACATCCACTTTCATCAACATGTGGTGCTTTTGTACTGTACTTCATCTTAAAACGTTTACATGTATCTCGATTTGCATCTGTTATTCAAAACTTTTCATGTAATCCATCCTCTAATGAAAAAATGATTTGTAAGTTCTATCATGATTTGAAATAAAAACATCATGTTGTAAAAAATTGTTTTTTATTTTACTATCCGCTGGGTATGTACATACTCGATGAGATAGTCTAGGATCACATTTGCTTGTACATGAGATTTTAGTCCAGTAATGATCACTTTACTATTATGAAAGATTGCCACATGCACAGGTAACCAACAACTAATGAGAGCTGCAGGAAAAAGTTCGGGTTCATAACACAAATTGTAACTGCTGGTACGAATCTTCAAAAATGATACCCTTTCACTCAATTGAGTAGAGATCACCATATTGTCCACAGTCAGATTCGACATCACACACCTCTCCCTCTTCCATATCCGACGTAGTAGTCTTTGTAGCTCTAAGCGCATTGACTGCGCCGATGAATGAGAAAGGGCGCCGAGAATCTGTACAGTCCCATTTGGGAAGAGTTGAAGATTCCGTGAATTGTTCATCTTCACCACTAACATTTGAGGTCGGCCCGGGTAATACTTGCTGTTTGGAAGGTGTTGGTGTAATGTTGTGAGATCGATTTTGGTGTAGAGTCTGAAGCGACGGAGAATGTTGACGATGGTGTAGCGATGGCGCTTCATGATGAAAGAATGAGTAAATTGAGCGATGTACCTTCCCTTTATACTTTTCCCAACTACCTTGATGAAATGTAAAGTTAGTATGAAGTTGGGAATGATAGAGTTGAATTCGCCGATTGTTGACGCGCAACCAGATGCGATTTCCAATACGTGAATGTCTTTTCATATATAAGTATTTCAAATCCTTCATGATATGATGTAGAGATTGAAAATGACGATCAGATAAAGCAAACTCTCTTCTCACATTTCCAGTTGAATCTTTGAAATAGACGTTTCGATCATGATCCGTTTCAATACGTTGTAGGGAATCTAATTTCCAACTCATGGTGCGTGGTAGTCATGTCTGATTAAGATTTGCATAGTAGGGCAATGAACTCACGACGAATAAATGTCATGATGGAGCGATGTATGTATCTTCTATACTTCTCCCAATTGTATTTGCGAAATGAGAAACAGTTTGCGGAATGAGAATGGTAGATTTGAATTTCATTTCTGTAATGTTGAAGCCAAACTTGATCACCCAAGGAGATGAATCTTAATGTTTCAAAATAATCCAAATCCCTCATGATATCATTGAGGTTGACAAATTGTCGCCATGTTAATGTAATACCTCTTGATGTATGACCATGAGAATTTTTGAAGTGTACGTTTCCATTACGATCAACTCTGATATATTGTAGAGAGTCCAAAATCCAAGTCTTCATGATGTTATGCAAAGTCGCAGATCAGCAATATCAAAATGTCGTTTTATCATATTTTGCTTAGCAATGCGGCTACAAAGAGATTTGCTAGTAATCGAGCCGCACTCTTTTCTACTCCCATTGATCATGCACAACAGCTAAATGGAAATTGGGAAGTGGGTGTCACTCAACTTGTTTATAGCAACTGTGTCTATACTTTTGATCATGAGGGGATGACTATTAATATGAGACGTACAGCTGCTTACCAATGTGAAAAGGGGTGCCGAGTATACATTCCACAGTGGCCAAAGAAAGATCTCTTATCATGTAAAAAGTTTATATATGATTTCTTGAATAAAGCGTGTAAACATATTGTCCAATTTACTCCGCACAGTGATGATCATAATTATGTACATCATGTAGTTGAGAAAGATTGGATTGTTGGTTTAAGTCCAAGTTTAAGAAATGATTTAGGTTACCTCGCTAGCGCCTTAACAAGCTATGATAATTTTAACGTTAATTACCACCCAAGTGGTCATAAACAGTTAATATATCGAGAGGAAGCTTATTATGTAGATCTTATTCCAAGAAATGAGAAGACGTTGGTGAAGAAGATTGTGATTAAGCCAAGAAAGACAAACATGACTCCTGAAACGTTATTGAAGAAATTTAATTATCTCCTTCGAGTTGATGGTAAACAAGTGGCAACATTGACTTATATCAAATCATCTAATCATATTGCAATAAGTAAATTAAATGATGATGATCTAGTATTAGTTTGTTCAAAAGATTTTCATCAGTTCTTACGACATCGTTCTGCAGCTGTTCATGGAAAATCTGATATGCAACATTTACCATGTGAAAGGTCAAATCAATTTGATACAGAATGGACCGTATCTTTATACAGAAAGTGTGTAGAGCCTTTAGGTGGTATCTTACATGAAACAAGAGTGTTGATGCCTTGCATTATTACTTCGGTTAAATTGGTTGTAGATTATTTAAATGAAGTGATTAATGAGCAACATATTTAATTTTCTGAAAAAGAAGGTGTTTTGTCTCTCACTATAAGTGGAAAAGGTATTGAACTAATTATGGATAAAACTCTAATGGACATTTTGGGTTTTGATCAAAATATCTTTAAAAGTGGTACTGTAACCAAAGCTAGCGCAGACATGTCGCTATCGCGTCGTATTAACTATTTTCAGATATATTCCAATATTGGTGAAGATGTACGTGTGGGAGATGTTGAAGCTCCATTGCTAGCAATGATACCATACCAGCCAAAAAGCTGCAGTATTTTATCTGAGCATACTTTCAAGAAAGTGCATTATACAAAGCTCAAATCAAACTACATCCCACAAATTGATATTGCCATTTATGACGATGCTGGTGCGTTGATTCCTTTTCATAAAGATGCTGTGACAAGTATCACACTCCATTTCCGAATGAAGAGTTAATGCAAAAGTATGCTAATATATTTTTCCAATGTGAATAATATGGAAAGTGAAAATAAGGACTCGTTTCTAATCTACTTACCCAGTAATGCTTCTATGAATAAATTTCCCAAAAATAAACCATCAGACTATCGAGTAGAATTAAATCACCCACTACATTTAGAAGGTGAATGGGAGGTTGGCGTTTCTAGTATTTGCTATGATAGCAATATTCAGAATGTGAATGATTTGGAAGAAATGATATTGACTCCTCGCACCTATGATGGAATAACGATGAATAATGCATTCCAGTTCCCATACAATTTAACGTCAGATGGAAAGTGGAACTATGAATGGATTCAGATAAAATCAGATTCTTATGAACCATTTGGGAATGAGAAAATTATTAAGGCATTCAATAGTGGTAATACTTCCATCATGAAGAATAAAAATCAGAAAGCTTATGAGTTTACTATCTATCATTGGAGTGGGAGACAGTTCCTTCGCTTTCATTCTTTTACTAGAGGTCTTACACTGAGGTTGGATAATGAATTCTATCAGCATCTCGGTTTTGGCCATGGACTACATCTAACGTCAATTGCTACTGCAAATGTTAAAAAAGTTTATTCAAATCGAATCAACAAATTTCATTATAGATTTAAAATATTTGATGAAGATGTTGTAGAATGTGAAGAACGCATCATTTTGAAAAAGCGTGGTGTTCAACCTTTATCACTTATTGAGTTAGTAAAACGATGGAATGAGACTGTGGGTAAGAAGTATGGAGAGAAAATTATGGCGGACAAAAATAAGTTGGTTATTCAGAAATATAATGACAAACTTACAGTTTATTTCTCTCCAACCTTGCGTCATTTTGTAAGACATTATACACCTATTATTGGAAGCGGTGTGGTGTATGCTTCTCATGAATATCACACTAAAGCTGATTCAGTTAATGATGAATGGTGGGTGGACATCTATGGTGATCGCATCAAGAAAATTTACCAGTCTTATGAAGAATCTAAAGTTGCTATCAATATAATGCCGCGTCTATATCATACAGTTGAAAGCTTCATTCATGTAGTAAATCCTTATATACAACAGAAGTTGAAGCATGTGATGAAAAGTAAATATGATGTAAAGACACACCACATTTCGTTTTCAATTGAAAATCAACGCGTTGTTCTGAAACTGGGTGATGACATTCAATGTTAATTGAGTAAAAATTTGAAAAAACTCTTTGGTTTTTCAATGCTACAAACTGTCTTTACTGCTGCGCATACGATTGGTATAGAAACACCAATGACACTTGATAGACATGAAGAGCACCTTTACATTCAAAGTGATTTGATTCTACCTATTTCTGTTGGTGAGAAAAAAGAATACATTTTACGCGATTTCATTCATGATAAAGACGCTTCATATGGAATAGTCGAGAAGATGTTTGAATCTATTTTCTATCATCCCGTCGTCAAACAAACTATACTCTCTATTGCTATCAAAATTACCAATGGTTTACAAGAGTGCATCCATGTGAAAGATACTAAATCCCTCGTAACTTTAGTGTTTCGGAAAACAAAGTGAAGTCATTGTGATATGTTTATTGAAATAAAAATATGTCTATGAAAAAGTCTTTTCACAGATATAGGAGGAATGGGCTGACTGTAGGCATATATTCACAAGGAAGAAACGATCTAATGCGATACATAAAACAGCAATGTTTATCTACAGAAATCAACTTGAAAATACTAAGTTAAGGATGATTATGCTAAGACGTCTCCTGAATGTGGTAGTGTGAGTTTAACTCTTTTGGGTGGTGGTATGTTTGTGTCAGGATGTCCATGTGGAAGAGATATGTTGTGTTCTAACCAGCACCTCTTATCCTCCCATGCTAAAAGCGCCCGTTTCCTAAAAGTATGAGTTTTGATCTCATGCGACTTAGATTTTAAGATTGTCATATTGACAAACGTTAGATTTTTATTTCTATAGGCTTTCCTGAAATTTTTATGTTTCATGTTAGAGACCAATGATCTTGATATGCCTTTAGCACGCTTAATACTATCGTCGCTATCCCTTAATTTCATACTGTACATTTTTGGTCGGAGGAGAATCATTTCATCTATTTCCTTCCCTGCTGTCTCATCCTTAAAGCAGCCAAGTTTTGCCTTATTTTTGATGGAGTAGAGTGGGTGATCAGTAGGATAATTTGACGTATCAAAATATCTTTCTAAAGATTTTCCTACTTCATTGAAATTTAAATCTTTTTGAGTGGTAATGGCTAAGAAGAAACTATCTGTATCACCACCCAACAAACGAACCTCTTTTACGAGAGGACATGGTTCTAGTATTTTATAAAAGAGTTGGTACATTTCAAGCTTAGAGTAATCTAGTACAGCTTGGCCAATATAGATGGGCTTGCACAATTCAACTTCAGATTTTATCATTTTAACACCTACAAAGTCCTCATCGATGATGTCTCTATCTATGAATAGAGGTGATGAGACCAATTTCTTAAATTTTGTAGCATCATTGACTAGTTTATAGTTTACACGTTTTCTAACATCCTCCATCGTCTTGCCAAATAGACTATTATTCTTATACTTATAAAAATCTTTTTCAAATTTATTTTGGGCTAGTGCACGTTTCTGGCTGTTGCTATCAATATATGGTTTGAGGAAGGCTTTCTGTCTAAATTTAATAATGCGGTGAACTCTTTTTAAAATCATGCCCAATTCTAAATAAAATTTTAAGATGCTAAAGTGGACTAGATAGTTTTCCTTATCATATTGGGTGAGTAAAAGTTTGCGGCAAGGCTTATAGTCGGGTTGACCGCATGATTCTAAATCTTTATGAAATTGTTTCATAAAGTCGGAAAACATATCTTTGGTCACTTCACCTGATTCGGGTGCGAGTGGAAAATCTACGGTTTTATGTTTAATATTATTTGGATAGATTAGATCTATCTCAAAATAATATCCCCAATCACCTTCATCTGGAATTGCTAGTATGTTAGAAGGGTTGGAGAGATGCTGAATTTCACTATCATCTAACCAGCTAAACTCAGAGTGAGGGAGTGTTTTGGATAGTGAACTACCATATAAATTATTTTGATCATAATACTTAAGATGAGTCTGATCATCGCCTACTAATTTTGATTTTAACCTATGTTTATTTACAAATGTGAGACCACTGCGAGTTCCTCGCTCAAATAAATTATACATCTCTGGATCTTGTAAGAGATGAATGGTCTCACCAGTCATTTTAAAAGCAGACTTAAATGACATGGCTGGCAGACTGACAAAGTGGACGGGATCTAACTTATCTTCTTCTAATGCCACTCGTCGAAACTCCTGACATACATCAGCCAGCAAAAATACATCTAACTTAAGATAGGCAATCATATATTCGCCAAATGTATGGCAGTCAAATTTTATCCATGCATCTTGTGCATGATCATAATCTTCGGTCTTACATTCTGCGCCGGTCAAATCATTTTTAAATTTATCTATGGGCGGAAAAGAAGTCTCGCCGAGTTTACTAATCGCATCAAAATATGCATATGGAAAGACTCCTTTCCGTGTGATGACTTCATCGGTTAGATTTGGATATTGTTTCTTAAGATTTTGTGTTAGTGGAAGAGACTTTAGATTTTGTACGAGAGAGGCCAGTGATGCAGTCATAAATTGGTAGGAATCTAAAAATTTTATGTCAAAATAGACCGTCTTATTTTCTTTAAATTTATCGACAGGCACTTTTGCTGTCATGGCCATAAACTTCTCTCTCGTTTGTGCTATTACATCAAGCTTCCACTCTTTCATTTGACCTAAACCTCCTTTTATTATCATATGGCTGTCGTAGCCCTTGAAATTATGGAAAATGACGGGTAATGTACGCCGTTTCATCCTAAGTGAAAAAGTGCATTTTGAACATAGTGCGTTTATAAATTTACCAGTGATGTGATCATGGTCGCGCACTTTCTTAATCTTATCATCATCAAATGTTTTACTACATTTGGGGCAAACGTTGCAACTATCAAATTTTGCTTGATCATCTGCTGTCATCTGCGAATGCATCTGTCACAGTAATAAATCTCTGATGAGCTAAAATTTCTTAAGTGGTGGTATAGGCGAGAAATTTTGGGAATACCGCAGTAGTGCCATTCCTCACTATCATCCTGTCTTACTAATAAAAGGCTGACAACGTGGTCATAACAACTCGAAAGCGAGTTGTAGCGGACACCCTTCAATCCCTTTTCCCAAACATGGAGAACTATTTTGATGTTGTTCAATTTTTCAAATTTTTCTATATCTTTAATTTTGATATCTTCACTATTGCAGTCATCAAACTTTAATTCATTCTCCCACTGTTGATACTTACTCTTACGGTATCGGCTATACTGTACATCATTATAGTGGAGAGTGGAGAGGACGGCATACTTAAAACATTGCGATTCGCAATCTACAGAAATGACTGCTGCTTTATTTCTTAAATTTTTCGGACGTTTAAAGGAGCCTCGTCCAGAGTAGTTCTCTAATAAAGTGATTTTAATCATGGCGGTCTCAATACCATCAAAAACGAGACCACTATAACGCTCGTTAAATTTATCTATGTTTAATTTTAACCCTTGGATATGAAAATTTATCCAAGACTCGCAGTCTACAACTTCGGTTGCAGGAGAGGAGCGTATGTGAAACTCCTACCTCTCTACTATTTGACCAGTATGGTGGTCGATTTTTACATATTTTATTTTGAGATAGATGAACGCCTTCATTCCAAAATTGACTAAATTGTTGAAGAGCGCACCAATCAAAGATGAATTTTGATGAAACCATTCTTCAAAATGGTTTCTGAGGATTCCATCTGGTAGTTCCTCACTAAATTATTTATCGACACTTCAGAGAGTCGGATAGAGGAGGCGCTATTAGTATAACTATCGTCACTGTGTGTATGTCGAAGTCTATGTGAAGATAGTTCAAAATGTGACTCAAAAGACTGAATGCTTAAATCGCAGGAAAAGGAGACATCGTTAACAGAATCATCCCCACCTTCGGAGATTGATGCTGACTTAGGTCTACAAACACCTCGCTTGATGTGTCGGACGAGATCACGCTTCCTCGTGAAGATGTGCCCACAGTCAGCACATTCCCGATCGTTGCATTCCCGCGACAATGTTGACATGGACTCGCTCGAGATGGGACTGGTATCACCTGAAAGAGAAATCATTCTATCATCTCTGTTCAAGTCTCAGTGTATTGTTACAACCTACCTTGACTCAACAACTCTAAACTTTCCTCGAGAAGGGAGGGCGTTGTTGATGAAGTTGATGCCTGAAATTGAGGAAGATGCTATTAGCCACACGTTTGAGGGAGATGAGAGAGGAAATCTTCAACTTACCATTTCAACGAAATCAAGTTTAAGGTTGATACTTCAACAAGATAGAGACTTCACTGAAATTTGGAATTCACGAGAGAGCAGTTCACTTGTACGCCTCAAATATAGAATTCGCCAGAGAACACTTCACTTATATGTCACAAAGACAGAGTGAAATGACACGAATGTCACTTTACATATATACTTTCGTATTCATCATTCATTGGCTGTTCATTCTGATTGGTTGCTTTTTGATACTTAAGAATTAGAAAACATTTCAAAGTTATTATTCACAGTCAACATGACAAGCCCTCCGACAACACCAAACACAAAATTCTCTTCTCCATCCTCAACACCAAACGCTCCAACGAAGGTAGAGAAGGTGTTATTACCAGCGGACAACGAAGAGAGTGTATGTGAGAAGGAGTGTCCCGACTTAACAGGCGTGAGGTGGAAGTATCTGCAGTACGATACTGATGATGTGATGGAGATCACCAGCACCAAATTCCTCCACCAATTATGGGAATGGTACACCCCTAACTCCCAGCCACGAACTATGGCGGAGTGGGAGTATATCGACAAAGTGAGGCTCGCAGTGGAAGAACGATTGAAACAAGTGAACTGTTTTTGTGATCTATGTGAAGCCAGACTCTGGGACGATATTGACGATGAAGACCTTTTGAAATACATGTCATAATAAATTTTTATTTCATATTATCTTTGCTTTCATACTGACTTACTTGAATGGGGCTTCAGTGGATGATTTAACCATGTATACTTTTTCATTTGGAAATAGTAGCACGCTTAGTCTAACTTGTAAATCTTATAACATTTCATATGGGCGATGATGGTAGATGAAATAGTGTTAAATAAAATTAAGATAGCTTACACTTCTGATACAGGGATAGCAATCGACTGCGATCCATGTGTAAAGAGCTTGTTAGACTACGGATGGGCTTAAGTGGATGATTTAACCATGTATACTTTTTCATTTGAAAATAGTAGCACGCTTAGTCTAACTTGTAAATCTTATAACATTTCATATGGGCGATGATGGTAGATGAAATAGTGTTAAATAAAATTAAGATAGCTTACACTTCTGATACAGGGATAGCAATCGACTGCGATCCATGTGTAAAGAGCTTGTTAGACTACGGAAGAGTGTGTTATGTTGCGTGTGGCGCGTGAGTGTCCTCCCATTTCATTCCAGTCATCAATTCGTCTCATTGATAGAGACAGGTAGAACTCATGGTTCTCATAACGTATGCAATGGAAAGTTTATAAGGCAACCTTCGACAGTTGGCTAATTGTCGCCCTGGCGCGAATGCATACTACGTTGAGACAGAGGCAATCACTTGCAAACATGACGCAGAGAGGTTTAACAAGATTGATCATTGCCGAATGTCCCTTGCGGTATACATAGCTACGGGTTTCACCGCCGCCCTTTACAGGAACGCCCGTCGAAAGGAAGTATTACACCGAACTTCATTTGCAACGTTCAAGTTGACTGATAGCAGATTCAACTTAATGATAGTATTCGCCAGTCCGAAGACTGCCCAGGGCAAACCGCGTGGAGGTTCTATCATGTCTTGCCCCATGGTGGCCCTTAAGAGAGCCGGTGGTTCGTTCTCGGGAGTCGTCATCAGCAATCTTACTCCATACCGATTCTGCTGAGAGAGAGTCGAAACCGCTCAACCTCAGCAGTGTCGACTTCAATGCTAGTTGGTATGTGAGTGGAGGGTGGAATGTAGCGCCATTCCATTGGATTGGCAACACTTGCTGTCATCGCATTGCCAATCCGAGCAAGATTGTTGTGGACTCTGTCTTGCTCCTCTATTCTAGCAAATTCATTAAATAAATTTCGCGGTCTTAACTGCGGTCCGCGAGGAGAGTTGACTGCAGCGTTTGGTGTCTCCATGATTGAAATGAAATGAAATGAGAGGTAGTGGTTTATATACCCCTCTAATGTGATGTAACGTCCAAGTTGACTGATAGCAGATTCAACTTAATGATAGTATTCGCCAGTCTAAAGACTGCCCAGGGCAAACCGCGTGGGGGTTCTATCATATCTTGCCCCATGGTGGCCCTTAAGCGAGCCGTTGGTTCGTTCTCGTCGTATCTGAAAATAGAAGGAAAAATAGATGAAATTATATTCAAGTGATAGAGATGATATTAACTTACCATAAAAGAAATTTAGCCGGTTCGTGACCCCTTCGATGGTGGTGGCTGAGGCAAGTAGTTGGCCGGCAGTTTTCGCTTCCGGTGGCGCAATTCTTTGATGTCGCCATCATGCTTGATGGAGACATGGAGACAGCGCATCTCCGCCATTGCTCCCTCGTAGCATTCGAACGTGCTGTCGACATCCTCACTTTGCAGCAGAATGTCATCAACAATCCTGCTGTTGATAATTGGTAGGTGGAGTGTTGTTCTTCTCTCCTTGTGCTGCTCGTTCTTAACCATTTTCATTTTTAGTTGCTCAATCTTGAGCTTAAGCGCCCCTTCTTGTGATTTTAAATTTTTAATATTTGCTGCCTGCTCTTCAACTCGCTTTTCACTTTGCAGTGCCCTATCCCGAAAAGCCTCCAAATTTATGACCTGCGTTTTGAGGTTCTTGATTTCCTCGACTTGAGCTTTCAGGTTAAAATTTTCACCTCTCAAAGTCTCGCATTCGTTTCTAAAGCGACTCAGCTCATCTTTCAATTTATTGAGCGCAAATCCTGGCTAACTTTGGCAGCCTGATCGTCCTTATTCCAGGCTAAAGTTTGGGCTTTAATCCCCTTCAATTTTTTTCGGGGAAGATTGGCTGATTGGCTTCGCTATTCCTTTAACGGACACTACAACCTCCTCAGAGTCGGACTCGTCTATTATTGTATTCTGCAATTCTTCATTTCCTGTAGTCGGAACAGGAGGATCTATGATATCTGCAATTGCATTCTGCAGTTCTTGATCCAAATCGACCAATTCAAAATAGGGGGCTATGATTTTGCCTATGTCCGAAGTTGTATAATTTGAGAACATCACAACTGGACAGTTCTGATGCCTCTCATAAAATTGTTCGTGCTGCTTGCCTCTTAAAAACTTTTGGCAATGTGTACAGCCGGAAACAGCACCTTTCTCAACATGAATGTGAGGCGTGTTCTTATACTTATTCAAGTGGCGTTTAAACTCACGACCTCTCTTCACTTCACCACAAGAGCACTTTTTAAATAGAAATTTTGAGTTGCCTCCCATATTCTGTAGAAGGAAAGATAAAATAGAATTACTGACAAGTAACATTGACAATCATTTTAAAAATACAACTAATATGTCATTCAATACTTGAGGATAGACAAGCTAGGCTGATGAATCCGTTACAGGCATTACTCAGAAGGGATCTTATCCCGACTCCAAGGCCTCGGCCATCAAATCCAACCTCCCGCGGACAGAGCGTGCGTCATATCACTGTGTTGGTATTCGGACCCCGATTTTGACATGAAAACCGGTGGAGTTATTTACATCAGGAAGCAAGTCTCGAGCCGAAGCTCGCCTCTGACAACTTTATAAAGGTCTTTATTGAAATCAGAAGGTTTGAAAACCCCGAAAATCGCCAAAAATAGCGAATTTAAATTTTTCAACTTTTTAGCACTACTTATGAAATTTTATAAGTAGTTTATCACTTAGGGCAGATCAATAGCGACCGAACCTTTTTTGAATCAAGTCAAACGGACTTGTAGAAGCAAAGTTACAAGCCTTTAAAGTTTTGGAGTCTTTTATGGCCTGGAGACGAAGGCCATCTCCTGGCTAACCTCTAAGTCTGACGCCTTAGCTGATATCAGCAATGAAATTTTCTAAGTCGGTTTCTAACAGAAAATCGGGATTTGGAATGTCCGAAGCTATCATCGGAGCTCAGAGAGACGACTTACCGTTGACAATCTGTCGTCTGAATGACAAGTCTCTGTCAGTTCCCAGCTTATATAGTATGTGGCGATCAGCTGATGACGTAATACCCATCATCCAAACACTAAAAACCCGTCTATCTCCGGTTCTAGTGCTCCGATTGAGCTGGAAATACACCATTTTTCATGTAGAATTTGACGCTGAATCCGAATCTGGCCTCCGTTTTCCCATCCGATGCTTCGTTTTGGCTCTACAGAAGGCAGCCATCGCAAAAATTCTAACTCTGTCGTTTTTTCGAAAAATGTTGAAAATTTTTTCTCGCCGATTGACTTGAAACTCACCATACAGATAGAGAATTTCACGCTGATTCCAAATCTGAAATCCGTTTTCCCATCCGATGCTTCGTTTTGAAGCTACAGCCCAAAACGTCCCAAATTCTAACTCTGTCGTTTTTCGCCAATGTCCCAAAATCTTAAATGGCGTCTCACATCTAAACGAAGACAGATATGAACAAGCCGTTTGTTTCACTGAATTTGTCTCACTCTTAGCTTTCAAACGAGTTATTGCACGACAAAATCCGTCCACTAGAAGCCAAGATCGAAGCGAGCTCTCCAGAGGGGGGGGACGTCAGCGAAAATTTTTCTCTCCGATTGCGTTCAAATTCACCATACCGATGCAGAATTTCACGCTGAATCCGAATCTGGCCTCCGTTTTCTCATCCGATGGTTCGTTTTGGCGCTACACACCAAAACGTCCCAAATTCTTACTCTGTCGTTTTTTCGAAAAATGTTGAAAATTTTTTCTCGCCGATTGACTTGAAACTCACCATACAGATAGAGAATTTCACGCTGATTCCAAATCTGAAATCCGTTTTCCAATCCGATGCTTCGTTTTGAAGCTACAGCCCAAAACGTCCCAAATTCTAACTCTGTCGTTTTTCGCCAATGTCCCAAAATCTTAAATGGCGTCTCACATCTAAACGAAGACAGATATGGACAAGCCGTTTGTTTCACTGAATTTGTCTCACTCTTAGCTTTCAAACGAGTTATTGCACGACAAAATCCGTCCACTGGAAGCCAAAATCGAAGCGAGCTGTCCAGAGGGGGGGGACGTCAGCGAAAATTTTTTCTCTCCGATGGCGTTCAAATTCACCATACCGATGCAGAATTTCACGCTGAATCCAAATCTGGCCTCCGTTTTCTCATCCGAGCACTCCTTCCACTCGAAACAGCCCATTTTACAACCCAATATTCAGCAGATTGCACGAAAAACATCACACACTATAGCCTCAAGACAAATCCTGGCGGTCGCCCAAGTCCACCACGACACTCTGCCGTTCCAGAGGGGGGGGGCGCGCCGGTCGAGTGTTCGCCGCTTTATTACTACTGTGCAACTCCACAATGAACTCAGAATGCCAACGCATGTACAATGGGCCATATATTTACATCTTGCTGAAAACGAAAGATAAAGCGTCTAGAAGGCTATTCCTTTTATTATCTAGTTCGATCACTGCATGATGACGATTGACGCTGTTGGAGATTCGTGCGCAACATTTTTTGCTTCATCTCTGAAATATAAAAGATTAATTGGATTGAATGATAAATTGATTATAATATTTATTTATTTCGTGTTTAAATGATTGCATGTATTCATTGACTAAGGAGACATCGAAACCTTGCTCTTTAATTCATCCAGGGTAGTTTGATTGATTTGTTTAAGTATCTGCATGTGCATTATAAATGGCTGCTGGGATGATTTTCATCATCGTATGAGAATGTATAAATTCTTGTAAAAAAAATAAAATAAAATATCAGCATACCGATGGTGAGAAACGAAGGAAATCGTTATTCGCACGCATAAATTCTTGCGAATTTTTGCGTCGGAATAACCGCGCCACAGTGGCCTGGTAAGGAACAGGAATCTGAGACAAAACTATTTACAACCCATGAATGCGTCAATGGATCAGGAACGTGATCATTTTCATTTTCTATGTAAGACACAGTCAACAATGACCCAATTTCATTTCGCAGAAAATACGTGATCTAGCTAGACGTGTTTACTTGCTTCTGCTCGTGAATATCAATGTCGATCGTGATTTGTGGATTTCACTGTGACAGTCAGTCCTTAGTTCTACTGTTACCAGGCCAAGGTTTATGGCTCAATTAATTATATTCTTTCTGGCTCCGCCTGAGTTGTGAAAGAATGCTTATAATTATTGCATTTTTAAGTATAATAATCATTATTTGACGTAATTTCAAAATAAAACTGTTAATACATTAGTTAAACATATTATTTTTATGCATTTGATATACGAGACATGTAAATGTATTTAAACTTGGCTTGTTGGGGGTGTGCACACAGCGTGCTCATTTTTTAAAGAATTCGTATTGTTCAACACCTAAATGAGTTCAAGTCACCTGCAAGCGCTCACATTTCGATATATTGCTCATTTGGAACAAGCTGTGGACTGTACCACGTGTTATGTCTGATGAATGCTAATTCCTCAAAGTATATCTTCCAGGTATATCTTCATATCTAGATATTTCTTCAAAATATATCTTCTCCGCATGACACCATCATACACTAGGTGACATGCCACGCGTAATTACGGAACACCCCAAACATCCGTGGTTAAGGACATTCTATTCTTCTACCCACGTACATACGCGCTGCACTAAGAGTCAGAAATCACTTGATCTGATGCTGTTAAAACATGGGAAATGTTTATGAATACGCGCGGGCGAGCGTTTATAGTTTTCGCGTCGTCCACGGTTGTCTGCGCTGCCGCTTGAACCACGGATGAACCGCTAAGCATGTTCTGTCTTCCCTGAGCATGAAATTGAGGTCCTATCACATTGTTTAGCCTCTGATACATGCAGACACATGAGACGCAAAGTCTATGTAACAGGACTGCCAACTATACTAACTTATATTGCAGCAATATCCCGCATAGCCACGGATGTTTGGGGTCATAATTACGCGTGGTTCACACGTGAATTACGCGTGATTGAGTGTGGCATGTCACATATTGTACTAAGCTTCAACGGCTTATTCAATGTGTTTAGGCTGGACACTATTTGAGATTTTTAGATGTTGATCAATAAATTCCAAGACACCTGGCGTAAAATTGACTTGACTATGTTCGCATGGCGTCTGAGTTATCATCAACTTGCGGGTAATGAATTGGAACACAACGGAATGTTCAGCAATTCACGGAATGTACAACTGCATTTCAATTTTCCTCTCGGGATCTTTTCGTGCATATGCCAACTAGAATTCCTTCCTCAATCCATTCCTGCTGAATTCACGCGCCCCCTCTTACCTGCTGCAATTGGCACATGTAGCTACATGTGGGTATAGGCCTGCATAACAATTGCATGTACATGTACATGTAATTTGCATAACTTAGTTCCGTGACTGTCACAGTTTTTATGGACATATTTAGACCTCTTCAGTGTCTTCCCTCCATGAAGTCCTAACGCTTATCCATCACTTACAATACAAATCATTACTAAAATTTATGTTCAACTGCAATTACGGCCTATAACCATAACCTATAACCATGCCTCCTTCGTAGCATATTTCTACTGTCCTAATCTGTTGTCAAACATTCCCAGCAATGCCTGTGGGTAATATGAGCATGCTCTATCACCTATGCAAACTTACCTGACACATGCCAACTACCACCACTATGACATGCAGGCCTATGCGCATGAAATATACAAGTCATCTTTGCGAAACTTCAACTCTTTCTTAAGACACGACCCAACACCGAAACCTAGGCAAACTTATACTGGTATTGATCCTCTATTCACCTACAATCCAGATTCGAAGCCCTCATCCCTGGAAACTAGCCCGTTCGCCAAACCTTACCCTAACCCTAACACTAGCCGATTGCATATTCAAACACAAATTTAACTGTTATTGGATTTGCGCTTCCCTTGCCTTGCCCATTCGCCTACTACCGTTCCATACACTTAGTACATTATAAGAGCAAGTTATTAACTTCACATTTTATTCATATAGGGATTCACAACACTGACAAGTTTCAAAAACAGACTGATTTTCACATGAAAGATACAATTTGTCCAACTTTACCAAAACATAGTAGGCTATGTCAACAAAGTCGTGACACTGTCCCAGTCTACATACCACTATCATACACAGGAATATCATAATTCACCAAAAATGCCATATCATGCTGAAACTCGTTCTGCACAACGAGTTACACTAATTTCCACTATATTGAAGACTTCAGGACACTGAAGTGAAACAGAAGAGAAGTGCACTTCATTTTCCAGCTGATTAATCCACAATCTTCTGCTCATTGAACAGCTTTGAAATTTGATTCATTGCACTGACCAACACTAAGATACATCGTTGACGGTTTCTGAAAATCCTTTGGGTTAGCGTAGACGACCTGTTGAAGAAAAAAGGAATAATATTTACAAGATGTTAACTGTTTACTTGTAACAGTAGAACTAAGGACTGACTGTCACAGTGAAATCCACAAATCACGATCGACATTGATATTCACGAGCAGAAGCAAGTAAACACGTCTAGCTAGATCACGTATTTTCTGCGAAATGAAATTGGGTCATTGTTGACTGTGTCTTACATAGAAAATGAAAATGATCACGTTCCTGATCCATTGACGCATTCATGGGTTGTAAATAGTTTTGTCTCAGATTCCTGTTCCTTACCAGGCCACTGTGGCGCGGTTATTCCGACGCAAAAATTCGCAAGAATTTATGCGTGCGAATAACGATTTCCTTCGTTTCTCACCATCGGTATGCTGATATTTTATTTTATTTTTTTTACAAGAATTTATACATTCTCATACGATGATGAAAATCATCCCAGCAGCCATTTATAATGCACATGCAGATACTTAAACAAATCAATCAAACTACCCTGGATGAATTAAAGAGCAAGGTTTCGATGTCTCCTTAGTCAATGAATACATGCAATCATTTAAACACGAAATAAATAAATATTATAATCAATTTATCATTCAATCCAATTAATCTTTTATATTTCAGAGATGAAGCAAAAAATGTTGCGCACGAATCTCCAACAGCGTCAATCGTCATCATGCAGTGATCGAACTAGATAATAAAAGGAATAGCCTTCTAGACGCTTTATCTTTCGTTTTCAGCAAGATGTAAATATATGGCCCATTGTACATGCGTTGGCATTCTGAGTTCATTGTGGAGTTGCACTTTAACCATACACTTTAACGAGGAAGTTATGAACCACGAAGGATATATTGCAGACCAAAATACATTTGACTTGGAGTGGAACAGGATGAAGACAGCTTGGTGCTGAAAAAGAGTGTGGTCGCAGCAAAGGCTGGGCAGGCATAAGAGAAACCTGATGGTGGAATTCGGAAGTGGAAAGCGCTGACAAAGAAAAGAAGTCGCGTTTCAAGCAATGGCAGCAAAGCAAGTGTGAGGCAACTAAAGCTCTCTATAAAAATGTAAAGAGATAAAGTATCACTATCAAATGAGACCGATGAACTGCAATAAAAATTATTATTGATGAAGTTGAGGATAGTTGATGCAAAAAAACGTCAAATTGACATAGGGCATATGCATCAAGCATTCAAATATGACATATGCATATCAAACATGCTCACTTATGTCCAATCTTTAATAACGCATGTAAGTTTATGGCAACGATCACAATTGGCATAAAGCATCTGCACTTACATGTAATTATGCCATGCTTCTCTGGAATTTATTTTGTAATATACAAGTATTAAGGTCATTATCATTGTATATCATGTCATTTGCCTGAAATTGAAGGCGTTTTACAATTAACTACTCAGCTACTAATGCTGTCATTCATTATTTTTGTGGCTGTAACAATTTGCAATGCCTATCACGAGCAACGCAGTTCGTTCAGGGGAAGTGAAATTAATTTGAACATGTCCCGCACAAGCTATATTACAGATCAGGCCACATCGAGCCAAAATCCTCTGACAGTGCCCCATCGAAAAAATGGGACTACATACATTTAAATTATATAGGCGAAAAATGGACCTAAACATACACTGTAAACTGTCACCTCCTAAAATCGAAGAAATCTGCATCCTAAAGCCCGACACACTAGAATTTTAGGAGGTTGCGTGAAATAGAATGCTGACATACTAAAGAGAACAATAGCACTAGTGCGCTAGCCTCCTAAAACGCCTTGCTTTAGGATTTTTTTATTAGTTACGAATAGTGTCTCGCTTCAGTGTGTGATTTAGGAGGTGCTGGTTTAGAGTGTACAAAATAATTACAATTTTGAACATGCATATAGTCAGTCTTTTGATATCAAAATTGCCATACTTTTGCGAGAGGATTTTTTCAAATGATTGTCGTCAATTGCTAGCAGGCTAGACGACCAATGATGTGACTTTGTATCGAAGTTGGCCTTTAGGATCATACTTTTAAAAAAATTTCCTGAAAAACGTGCAAACATATTAATGACTCAGTCAGATTTTTATATGTATAGCATCTGAATGAAATCAGATTGCTCTACTGGTACTGAAGTAATTAAACTCTAAGTGATAAGTTGCACATAAAATTCAACTTTCCAAAATTTGCGGAAGTGCTTTCGAATTGTTCCTCACCTTCATTTTTCGCCTCTACACCGTACCGCGCAACCGCGAAAAAATTTTAAATACTGATAGCACGAATCGTCAAACTCGATCACATGCACATAGAATTCCTGTGATACAGCAAATAAGAGCTTCATCTGTAATATTTCAATTTCAAACTACTAAATATTGGAAAATCATTCCCTTATGGTTACTCATGGTTACTTATTTCCTGTAAAATTATCAGTGAATTTACATCATAGCCTCATAGCGCCTCTTTCAGAGCTGTGTCGGCTAGTGACAATCCGAAGCCTCTTGTATTGACGAACTAGGCTTCGAGGATTGCTGCAATCATCATGCCTGATTGTTCGAATCTCTGTCTTAGTAGCCATGTATCTCAGGGTTGTTTCGAGGCACAAATCGAATTTCTCTGGTCGACCCGGCTTGCGAAGTTGTCGTGGAGATGTTCTTAGAATCTAATGATCTAGTTGTCATGGTCGTAGAAATCGATCACAGTATCTGATGCATGCAAAAAGAGTCTGACATGTGGATTGGATTTCCTAAAATTTGATGGAATCATGACAATTTGAACACTCAGGTATTCATGAATTAGATAAGTGCAAGCGATAGTTGCATTGGCATCCACTGCCAGCTCATCTATATGTAGTTCTATATCATTCATGTGCAATCAAAAGTCCGAGATCAATGTGTCTGGATGAAGATTAGGCGGGCTGAGCTTTCCCTAGTCCCCTGTTCACGCGTGCCTGTAGGATGCAAAGCAGGACCAAGAAAGGTGAAGCAAGACAAACAAACAAATCAAGACGCACATTTATTTCATTGAGGGATTTGGAGTCAGAAATTTCTGAGCAACTAGACACGACAACAAAAATGGAAGATTGCTGCACCAGATAGCCGGTGTAATAGATGCGAGACCAAATATTTGCCGACTCAACCTATGCAGTAGCCATAGCCATTTCACCAACATCTGCTTATTCATTACTCATTATTCATCTGCTGCACATCCACAGTGCCCTACACATTGCACTCCCTTCTATTCTTTAGCTATCTATTTAGGGTTGTTCCTAACTAAGCCAAGCAATCATAAGCTCCGTTCATCAGTCTGCAAGCCGATTCCACTGATCTAACCTCCTGCAATAAGACTAAACATTCATTGCAATGAAATAAAAGCTACTTACTTTCCCTGCTGCCTTGAAACATGCCGTGTGCGTAGATATAGGCCGATAGCTTCGTTAATAGCGGCAAACCACAAAATTCCAAGTTCAGCTGGTACGTTTAGAAATGCGTGCAGCGTTTAAACAAAATCTAACATAAATTAAGAAGGAATTTGTGATAGAAACATCCTTGCACAAAATACATCAATCTGTAGTTTCCGACATTGTGTCAGCATTTTCTGTAAAAGCGTTGATATTTCTAGACAGAGTGAACAATTTTCTATCCAATGATACCAAGTTTGTTGTATGTTTTTGCAGGATAGAAATAACATAATGATCACGTGAATGAAATATGTCCAATTTTGAATTATTGCTATTTAAATACAACTACTACAATTTCTTGTAAAACCATTGACATTTCTGGTGGTTTCAGAAAATTTGCAGTCTTTTAATACCTCATACACGCTGCAACTCGCCGTGGTTAAAATAACATCATGAACCAGTGTTTTTGACATTGTCGAACAATCCACATACCACTCCCCAGACAATTCTGCGGCATCTTGGATAAAACCAAGCGTATTTCTGTAATGTATGGCTCCTATGTATCATAACATTTTCTTGGTTTTGATTGCAATCTTGTAGTTAAAATAACATAAGAACATGGGGCCTAAATGACCATTTCTTGTGGGGCCTAAATGTACTGGGGCCTAATTGACTGGACACCATATAAACTATCCCATGTGGTGAAATTATTCAAGATCTGGCATAATTTTACAATAAAATCTAAATTGAGGTATGCACACTGCTTCCGAGATGCATACAGGCTAGAATGTATGATTCTGGAAACTTTATTCGAAATAAAGTAGGGTTTGAACTATATATGTATAATTTGCAGGCAATCATTTTTAACTGTTTAAAGAGCAGTTCGCAATATTCATGTCCCAAAACATATGTGTTGATACTCTCAAATCATGCTACGTTTACACGCTCTTAATGCTCAAATGATTGACTAAGCAATTTATTCTAGAATGAATATCGTCAGCGGTCGACATGGGTATAGTTAAATTGGCAGGCCGGCCGACGCAATGAGCAACCTGCCCTTCGGTCTTCAGAATTTGCGACCGGTGTTAATAGAACCTGCCCGGTCGGTCGGCGGCCGGTTCCTGCTGGGCGGTATGCACGTTGTTACCCAACTGTTGTTGAAAAGCGTGAGGCATCACTAAGATTTTGAATTAACCGATGCGTAAATTTGGAATGATTTTGGTTTTAATGTTCAATTAACTTTTTTGTATCTAGTACAATCTCTCTTTAACTTGAAATGGAGTGAATCTACCCGTAACAGATGATTGATCATATTTTAAATGCTGCAAATACTTCAATCAATACTTGGATGAAGCTGACGTTAACTTGGAAACACAATTTGATGTAATAGCAGCTGACGAATTCAAGATGAAACTCGCTTCAAACAATACTACTTATTGTCAATCGATTGGGCACGTCTAACACATGTATAGATGCACGGTACAACCCGCTGCACCAGTATTACCCCACTTTCGCTTACTTGTTGATGGTTTGAACATTTTCTAAAATTTTTCATCTAGTAGCACTTTATAATACATAAATATTTCGGGAGAAATTAATTTTCTTATTACTTTCTCCTTCTTTGTAGATCAGAAACTGTTTTATCAACGTAAAATATATTTTATGTCTTGACAAAATAAAAGTAACATTCAAGATTCAAATCAAAATGTGAAATCATCATGCATGAGTGCTTTAGCCAAATCGATAGAATTGATATTCATAGTTTTCATCACTGTTGCTCGTAATCAACATTAAACTGATTGCTTGTAGTCGGATCAACATTTGGATTTTTGGTCATTACTAGATCAGCGATGTAATTCCTTGTTATTCAACTTTAGGCCCTTGCTCGCCGTGAGTTCCGGTATGTAAAAGCTCCGTAGATAGTAATTAATAGACTGTAGAATATAATGAACGCTGCTAAAATATTTGGGTGCATCTGGTAAATAGCCATTATCAATGCGGTCATTATGAAAATTGTCAGCAAAATAGGCATCAATATCGGTACCCGAGTTAATGTTTGAATTTGTGGCTGTTCCCATCTTTTTAACAAGAGTGATATCAAAGCTAGACCATGAAAGGAAACAGTGATCAATCCAAAATATTTGAGATAGATTTCTTGTTTATCAACAAAGATCAAGGCCGCCATTAAGCCAAAAACAAGAATGTTTTGGAGAAACATAGCACATGTGCATCTCTCAGATGGGGGACCCGCATGAGTTCCAGAAATAGTTAACCGACGAAGAATCAAAAGATTTCCGTTGATAGCGCCTAAAATTGAGATTATAATTCCTAGTCCAATCAATAGTTGAAAGCTTGGATAAACCAATTCCGCCCAGAATAGAAGTGATGGTGAAAAAAATGTGTTAACATACTGTGGAACAGTAGCTAAGACGACAGCATTGATAATCATAATCATAAACCAAGCAAATGGAACCACGGCAAAGGTAGATATACGATTAACAATCTTCGGCATATGCATCTCGTGTTTTAGGTAAAATATAGAGGACCACCCATCGAAAGCAAATAGACAATGAAAGAAACAGTCTAAAAAGTTTGTCGAACTTGCAGGCTTCGGTTGAGCATTCAGCAGAAAATCTACTTTTTCTGGGATTTTTGTTATGGATGAACATACAATCAGCCCACAAAGGAGAAGTTTAATACTGAATGTAAAATGTTTCGCTATCATTTCATGTTTTGATGTGTAAAAGTTAATTAGTAGAAGACCGAAAATAATTGCAAGCGAGACATATCGTACATTTGATTCTTCCAATATTTCTGATTCAATAATTAGTTTGCCCAAATATGAGTTAAAGACCATCACTTGAATCGCTAAGGACAATGGCTTAAGAACAAGTATGGATGTCCAGTAGAAAAAGAATGCAGGCATTGGACCCAAGAAACTTCCTAGTGAGCTGAAAGATTCCAGAAAAAATGAATATTCGCCTCCGCATCCCTGACAAGATTCACTCAATTCAGTATAACATGAGGATAATAGAAAGACGTAGAGACCGGTAGCGAACCACATTGAAAGACTCATACCCGGAGATTCCATTATCTCTAATGTACTGCTAATAGACGAAAATAATCCACATCCAATCATTGTTCCTGCAGACAATGCCAATACTGACCATATGACAAAAAGTGAATTTGATGTAAATACGTTGAATTTTGATCTGAAGCATGAAGACAGTGAGTCTCCTCCTTGTTGTTCTCTTGTTGCAGCTGGACGAGCAACTTCCCTCTTCTGCCTCGCCATATTTGATATATAACAATCGGTGTTTCAATTGGAAGCAAGTGGAGGGACTGGTGTGATTCTCTTAAATGGCTTCACATTGCTATTATATTTTTGAAATCAATTCCCTAGCACATTTGAAAATGTAGCATAGAAATAAATCAATATGATGATGTAATGTAATATCTAACAACTCATAGATCTAGCAATATGATTGGAATCTGAATACAGCCTCGATGGCTATTAGATATCCTATATCCTAGTCGTGGTGGATATCACTCATCCACTAAATTCAACCTCATTACTGGGAGCGGGGGTTGTCGAGGGATCTGTAGCTGCCTCTGCTGAGAGCTGGAAGTTCACTGACAGCGGTGACAAATGTACGCAGTTGGGCTGGCGGTGTACACCAATCGCCGTCACTGCCTATGGAACTTCGAGAAATGTGGCTGAAAATGTATTGAGGCGCATTTCATCTCGCCTATCTCTCCACACTCTTACATCGAGAGATGGCATTGAAAATGGCATTTTTTGGTTGCCGGAGCCTAACCCCACAGAGGGGTTACAAAAACGCAGGGGCTCTCCTGTTGATATAGGCACGAGTGATCGAGGCCGGAGAACTTAAGATTTTGGGCTCGCCGAAAAAGGCGCCAGGTAGCAAGGCCGGGCATGACTTTTTAAATTCTTTTATAAAGTTATTTTTGTACTTTTGAAAGATCCTATTTTCCTATTGTTCTAAATATGCACTTTGAAGTACAGGTGTCCTAGTAGATGCTCCTGCATGACCATGAGATAATCCATTGTCTTATCGAGTTATTCTGCTATATCTCAATGTATGCTAATCAAGTAATGATGCAAACATGATGATTAATATACGATACCTATCAACTTGACATACCTAAAATAATGATTAAGAGGACTGAATGCTCAGTGAGACCTGAATTTAGTTATTGCAGTGATTTATGGACTTCTACATTATATACATGTACATCTAGCATATGGAAAGGAAACGTTTTCTTTGAAATATCAAACAAAGTTATGAGTATTATTTTGGAAAATGCCCTGACTAGTATTGCAGTTTTTGAGTAGGAAAGAGTCAGTTTTTTTGAGATATTAATTATTATTTTTCTTCTCAAAATGTACAAAATTCTTGGTCTACCATCCAGCAATCATCTTCAGGTTAGTAGAAGTTTCAAATACAAGGAATTTGAAAATGATATTTACAATGAGATGATGTGATAACTTACAATGATATGATACGAAAGAATGAACATGTAGATATGAACAGGTTGTACTGGATTACATATCATCATTATGAGTGGCAAATATAAATTGAGATATAAATGGCTAGAATGTCAATATTGATGTCCGAATGCTGCACTGTACACGTTTGAATATGTTTAAACACAGAAGATGATGGACTTGTGGTATGCTGTTTGAAGAGGTCGCACAGTACTGCCAATATAAACTTTATCACATTTGTTACAGCGGATTTTGCAGATATTGTTCTTTCGGTTAAATAATTTTTTTTTCATTTAGGCCTACGTATCATTTACGTATATTCTATCTTACATTCTAGTTGTGATGCGACGTGTTAACATCGTTCATAAGCTCCGAAATTGACCTGGGTGTATCAGAGGCAATAGTCTCAACAATGCTTAAATGTGTTGGCAATCAAACAGTTAGCCAAAAAACATCGACTCCTTCCCGGTGAAAAAAAACTGTCGGTCCATTGTCGGGAAGCCGACTTGGCTTATTGACGGCAAAGGTCCTAATTCCCCGACTATCTGCCGACGAATCGGTGAGCCGACAATTCCCCGACTGTTTCGCCGACACACTACCGACAATTCCCCGACAGCCTCCGACAATTCCCCGACAGCTGCCGCCGACAATTCCCCGACATCTAATTACATGTTCACATTCTTTTGATGAAATTACAGTTATAGCCTTCTTGACGTTGTAGCAAAATATTGAAGAAATTTGCTGTTGATAGTGATGAATATTGTTGATCAAAGTCATCCTGCTACGAAATGCTCCAAGGATTAACAGCAGAAAAACTCATGCTGCTAAAACCAAAACATTCGGAGGCAGTGACAAATAATCGCACAAGAAATTGTTTTAGCGACTCACCTCAAAAGTAAATGTCGGCCTACAGATGCTTCTCTGCCATCGGTTGTGCTGGCTTGGTAGTGTCCGGTCTCCCTTGATGATATCTTTTTGAGAGACAACGACTTCGGTCTAAAATGCGCAGTAGATGCTTGATGCAAAAAAAATATTGAATATTATTGACGCATAAAAAGAAGTTATAAAATTTAACATAATTAAAATAGATAGGAACATACATGTACACTTAAAATAAAAAAAATAGGAAAACGACATGAGGTTTTATTCACTTCATGTAAATATGCTGCTTAAAATCAATAGCATTACATTGATTACCCGACCTGCTGTCACATTTATTTCCCGGCAAAAAATAATAAAACGACAAGAATCACCACATGTATTACATGAGCATTAGACAAGTTCCGATGAAAAATGTGTCATAAAACAAATTACGAAATTAGGATGATTACAAAGGAGATAAAGTGCTCATTCTGGAAATTTTCAAACGCAAATATGCAGCTGACGATCAGTATAAAAAAGGAAGTACAAGTATGACAAATAAATCCATATGAGAACATGATTGCGAGTGTGGACCAATAGCGCATTTTTGGAAATCTTTAAAGACAGCTAACAATCATGAAAAATAAATATAGCAAATGCCTGTCCACTTGCAAACATGATTAAGAGGGTGGGTCAAGTGAAGTCAAGTCTAAGTTGGATAATTAGTTTTGATTTATAAAAAGTCTTTTAAGATCATTATAAACAGCCAACGATCACGTAGAGATGATGCCTCTTTGGTTGGACATTCTAAATGAAAATGAAAATAGGATTGCCGATATGATGCTAATTTATTAGATCATGAACCAATTAATTTCAAATATAATGAGCGTAGCCATTTTCAGGATATAAAAAATGAGAGTGCATTGATGAAATTTTAAGCATTTATAAATATACCTTTATGCATATTCTTCATTTGCATGTATATAAATGCCTAAAATTCCATCAAGGCATGCTCTGTTCAATTATCATTTTGTACCCTGAAGATGACTGCGTTCTGTAGTTGAAATTACTCGAAATTGGTACGGATGAATAAATCACATCATTAAGTTACACATGCATAAATTACATCAGATAATAATTCAGAAGCATGGGAATGCCAAATTAGCAGCAATTTGGCATTCCCTTACTTTTGAATTATTATCTGATATATATGTAACTTAATGATGTGATTTATTCAGCCGTTATTGACCAATTTCGAGGAATTCAACTACAGAACGCAGTCATCTTCAGGGTATAAAATGATAACTGAAAAGAGCATGCCTTGATGGAGTTTTAGGCATTTATAGATATGTGAATGAAGAATATGCATAAAGGTATATTTCTAAATGCTTTCAATTTTAAAATGCTTCAACTAATCTGCATTTATTGTTGCTAAACAAATGTAATTACATTTGTAAATGAATTTATGTTTTCCTCACGAAGCTATCTTCAGGGAACTAATAAATTATCATTAATTTAAATGTTAGGTCATGTTTAATTAATTATAAGTTAGACAAATAGTCCGGCAACCAGAAGTTAATTAATTAATTGTTATTAATTTTTTTTCATAAAATAATGTAATAACTAACTTGGCATTCACTTACTTTTGAAATGTTTACATTGAGTGTACGCATTTTTTCACAATTGCATCAGTTATGGCTTTCCTATTTTCATTTGTATTTCGATAACAGTATTAGTGTAAAAAAGAAGCAACGAACCAATGGAAGCATGATTACATGATAGTTTAATTGAGAATGTCAATATGGTCCTGTTTCCACAAAACGGACCATGCACTTTTTTACATGAAGGATTTTTACAGTTTTTATCATCGTTGTGTTGTCACTAAACCAATTTTAGATAGATGAAGATTGCGACTACACAATTCGAAAGTCTTTGTCATTCAGTAACTCGTCCGAAACGTTTAGCCTTGGTTCATCAGGCCAAGAGAGCCGATAGTGTATGCCTAATCACTGCGGTATTTTCACTTTCACATAGAAATTTTATAACCTATATCGAACACGAATACTTACTATCGCTTTAATGGTTGATTATTGCTTGACATCATTGATTATTGATCACTTATTCTTGAGAAGAAAAAAATGACTTAAATTAGAAGAATAAATATTATTAATAGACTTATTCATAAAAGGATTAACTTTTCTTATTGTATATTATTATTTATATCTATAAACTTTATTAAACTACATCTTTATTTACTGAGTTAAAAGCTAAAAACTGTTAAACTCACTAAATAAGGATGCTAAGTTTGCAACCGATATCCCTGAAAATAACTACTTGAACTATTATATAAGATTTCACTGTGGGTTAAGCAAAATTAATTTTTGCCATTACCAAAATGAAATCGTGTCAAGTTGTACCCGTCCTTTACTAAAGATAGTTGGGTCTCCAGTTATGTAAAGAGAAACTTCACTGTCAACACCGACAGCATCGATAAAAGAAGTACAGCTCTAACTCTCTTGGCATCGAAGCTGGAAACAAAACCAAATCTCGTCTCAAGTGTAATGGTCGCTCTGATAGAGATTTCGTTATTAACAAACGCTCGCGTAAATCAAAAACTATTTTAATGAAAATAAAGTTGTTCTAAATATTGATTTTATTAGTGATAGTTTTTCTCGCAAAATTAATTATCGTATTCGTAAATGTAAACTTGACATTAAATTCGCAAATTAAAGCAGCATAAAATTATGTTATCATCGTTTGTCCAAAATGGTAGCAAAAATAGCAGTTCTCTCGAGATATTTTTTATGGTCAGAGTTAGAAAGTTATAAGTTAAAATGGCTTTGACAGGGCCTTCGGTGTCCAGCGCCTTCTCTCGGTCGATGTAATTGGTAAAGTCGGCAGCCTGTGTGAAGGTTTATAAAGAGTTGAGTGATATTAAGAAGTGTGTTGTGCGTCAAGTGTGAGGTGATTGAAGTGTGAAGACAGACTGTACTGCGGTAGTTCATGTTTTCTATTGATTTTCGGCTGAAGCTGTGTGATTGCTATTGATTCTGTAAATGTTGTGTCGCGAGTGTTATCGAGTTTAGCAATGAAACCGACCTGAAAATCCCCTATGTCGCCAATGTCGTTGTGCTTATTTCTAATATGCTCATACAAGGCACTGCTAATTGATTTATTCTTAATGGCTCTTTTGTGTTCGTTGTGCCTACTAGGCCTAGTCATGAACTTACGAATGGTTTTACCAATATAAAAGTCATTGCAGCGTTGACAAGTGTACTTGTAAACTACAAACTTATCATTGCAGGAGTATTAGATTAATTGCAAACAAATGTCACAGTTACAATTGTTTCTATATTTTTTGTTATTAAGATACTTAGCTGACTGTTTTCCATAGTCGTTAGCAATTTTAATTGGCAAGTCATACTTCTTAGTGGCTTTCTTTATTAAGCTATTGCATTTGTCGCTAATGTATGGTACTTTAAGTGTACTCTTATCAGTATCACTATTTTTGTTTTTATTTTTCTTGTTTTTCCTTTTTCTCTTACAATCACCCTCTTTGTAGCCATTTTCTTTTAGTATCTTAGAAAAAGTTGTTGAACTCTCTTGAGTTGTAGAGTCATCGCTGCAGCGTTTTTCTATGTTAGATATTCTATTTGTAATGAAGTTAGTCTTAACATGCAGCTTCACACAGGCTGCCGACTTTACCAATTACATCGACCGAGAGAAGGCGCTGGACGCCGAAGGCCCTGTCAAAGCCATTTTAACTTATAACTTTCTAACTCTGACCATAAAAAATATCTCGAGAGAACTGCTATCTTTGCTACCATTTTGGACAAACGATAATGACTAATCTCTCTCGCCGCATGGTCAACTACGTAAAATTATGTTACTTATTTCGAAACAAGAATAATAATAATACACGCTAACTAATCGTTTTCTTTGTAGTAACTTCTTAATCATAAAAATTGCAATATTAGTTTTGTTGTTTATCCGTTTATTTGTCATTTTAGTTCTAATAGTTACATAGATGATCTTCACGCCCTTTTCGTTTGAGATTTGATGAACATCGCAATGTAGCCACCCCAGTGGGTGGTTCAATGTGCCCCACGCATGGGACACATTGAACCACTTTGGTAGAAATTTTAAAATTAAAATTGTGAGGAGATTAAATGTCACAAAAACGTTCAACAACTCAGAGATTACTAAGGATATCCTCAACCTTTCATCCGTTTGATTTTGGTTCATTTGATTTAGTATATTCAAACTGCTGAGAAAAGATCAAAAACATGTTCAATGTGCCCCACTCACCCCTATCAAGAATGGAGATGCAGCAAGTCCTCTGACTGATCGCTGTTTGAAATGTACCGCGAACTGTATTGAAGACTGACGTCAAAATATTGCTAACTTTGGATTGCCCTGTCAAAGCCAGTATCAACGAATCACATGATTCGAAAATTGATTTGTACTTCGTTGTCATTGCCTGGCATGATGTTATTAAATATAAATACACATATCAACGGATTCTCATCGAAGATCGCACCCACAAATTGAAAGCTGTAACAAATACGCGAGTGACTCACAACCAAAAGCAGTTTAACTTAAATTAATAATGGCAGTTATTCGATGTAAGCAATCAAGCAGATTTTTAGAGTCATAATTACACATTTTCACTAAAAGTTGACGTATCTTGAACAATACGTCAAATAAAAGCCTAGGATTTGACTGTTCATCTCATGCGGGTTTCATCTCTTCATCTACACGATTTCATGTTTAAAAATTGTGATTTATGAAATGGGTTTTACTTCTGTAGAGGCACATTAGGTAATGAGTAGACGTGTAATATACTGTCATCAATTCATCATGAAAAATGCAAATTATCATATCATTGTAATAACATCAGGATAAGCTTAACGATGTAAAATGTGGAACGCCTTTATTTCTGAACAAATATTGCCAGTGACAGACCTATGCGCACAATAATAAAATTACTAAATCCTGTACAAATTATAACTAACAACCGATGGAGAGAAATATTTATAGATCAGCTTACCTATTAACAACATGATTGTTCGAGTCATAGCAATGACTTACATTTTGCATAAATTAGTCAATTCCGTTTCTTAGATTGTGTCATTCGTTTCCAAGAGATAATAAAATCGATTGCCATGTATCCTGATTCCATCGATGTAGAAGTCAAATGACAAATCATGAAATATACGAATGAAACTTTGAAAGTGTGGAGACAATTTATTGTTAAATGATTCTGAAAAAATGAGATAACACTGCGCACTCGGAAGTCGTAATATATGTGCAATTTGTTGGGAGATTTATTGAAGGAAGCCAATCTAAGAGATCCTCGAAATCGGTGATGTGATCCTTAGGAATTCGAATTATCAAGTTTCCATTCTTGTGTTCTCTCCTTCCATGCGAGCCGTTGCCGTTGATGCGTTTTCCACGAAAAGTTTGGTTTGGTTGATGAAGATGCCGAGGTATAGTAAGATGGAAAGTTGTTGAAAACACTGGGAACTGTCGAAGATTTGAGTTGCAATAGTTTCAATTCTTTTCTGGGACGCTTAGATGATCTTGAATTGTTGACTTGTCTTGATCAAATCATTTTCGAGGAATTGCAGAGAACAAATTCGCGAAGACAAGGTTGGAAGGAAGACGCTTCTTTGGCCAAAATAATCGACATCCTCTCGTTTAATTGCTCTTTGTCTTATCCATTTGTCGCGAAGAGTCTGGTCATGAGAAAATGCAAAAAACGAAATATGCACATTCATTGAGTTATCTGATGTGCTTTTGTGCACTTGCTGTTTATTATCGTAGGACATAGACTGATCTGCAGGGCGCGGTGCTTTCCCAGTTAGGCGCACGCATAATATGTTTTGAGACAAGCCAACCAACTTGATGCTATAGCAACGCATCGATCAATCAGATGACGCTAGCCTCACATATTTGCATGCAGATTCGGCAGATCACTGTGAGGACGAAGGACAAAGGCAGTATTATAACTGCCTGTGCACACACTGTTGTGCTGTCCTGCATGAAACTTCCCGTGAACAGCAGCTCAATGAATTGCCAATGAATTGCGCTTTGCGCTATCGAACAATGAAATCTATCAGTCCTGAGTCTGTATAGAGTGTACACTATTCGTGAAAATTCACACAACGGCTAGAAATAGAAGGTTGGAAGAAGCCCTTTCAAAAGGAATTACCCTAATTCACGTTCGTTCGGAGATAGCGAAAATAGACAGATAAATGGCTACTTAAAACAGCGCAACATTGTGTTCTCAGCAGGGTTTTCAACTTTCAAAAGAATTTTTTTCTTTAGTTTGCTTTCTCGTAGCGTTTGAGTACTAGCAACATTTTCTGCGCTGCAGCAAAGAATGTGTAACAGATAAATGCACCGATTAAAATCGGGCTGTTTTAATGTAGGATTGTATACACACATCTAATACATTAACATGCGTTTTTCTTCTTGTCAGGATGTTCTGTGAATTTCCATGTAATTCTATCTACATTTTGAATCACTCAAAAAGAAAATGCAAGTAACGGAGATAGAACTGTTGACCCATAGCTGCCGCTATATGTAGACATGTATTGATATCTTAACTTACCACATGCTGTCGGAAATCTGGTCCTGATATCTTGTATGAGGAATTCTATAATCTTTTCTGCAAGAAGTTGCCTTATTGTCTTTCATCTGTGCCACTTGGAAAGAAGCAGAATGTGCTGACTATGCTCCTCGAGCGCAGCAGGAGTCCTCTGTTGTAAATCACAGCAGTGTTTAAGTTATATAGATCACACGAATTGGAGTGGACGAGATTTGCTAATATTGGTCCAATCAGAGCTACTGTCGGCATATAGGGAGAACATGCCGACACTTCCCGATTTTCTAATCATCATGTCGGTGCAGCCGTCATTTAGCCGATGGCTACCGACAACACCTGTGTCGGCATTCACTCGGTGCGCCGACACGGTTGACAGTCGACACTGCCCGACTATTTGACGAGGCATCCCCGACGATTTTTTTTCATCGGGTTGTTAATATATTTTTGCGATAGCAGCAAAATCAGGCATCTTCAACAAATTGAAAACATTCCAAGTTCTCAATTGTTTTGCATTGATCAGCCTTACTGATCATTTTTACAAAAGCATAGAATTCACCATATTCATAAGAAATTTAACTAACTATACGGCTTTGAATTCGCAATGATATCTCTGAATCCATGATACTAGCATGCCACAAAATCGAGAAAATTTGAATTCTATATCATGAAGATATATGCCACGCTCTTCAAGTACTATCGAATGTTAAAGATTTCTGCGGTGCTGTTGATTTTCTCTGAATAATGATTGTAATAAACGTTCATGTTATTCTTTCATCTATATTTTTTGAATTCACATTACTTCTTCAAGTGGAATACCAGAACACAGATTAAAGGAAGTTGGAAATGGAAAATAAGAGAGCATAAATAAGCAGAATATTTCGTCATAGTTGAAGAGTTCTCAAGCTGCTGAATTTCGAAAGTGATTGTTCGTGATGAAATCAAATTTACACTGTCCATCAAACAGAAAAACATCATGGGCTTGAATGTGCAATAGAGCAAATATGCATTTATTTCTATCGTCATCTAACAACCAAAGAAGACAGACTGACATTCAATGAAGATTGAATATAATTCTATTGATTGAAGAAGATATCGTATTTGGCAATCACTGCACAGTATTTTATTTCAGTTTCTTATTCACGTACCGGTAGGCCTTTTGGATTGAATAATCAAAGCAAGATCACAGATAAGACCTTGAACATGACGCAATCTCACGTCGAAAAGAAAGCCATCTTGTTAGCTTAATTCATGAATTTTTGTGCGTTGCATGCGCATTCGTAAGCGTACAATTTTTCATGGGACTATTTCTTGTTTCTTTTATTAAAAATAAAATATCTTTCAACGCAAATTTTGTTGGCATATATAACTTTGAAATTTATTTCACCGATCCAGTCTTATCAATTAATCAGCATGAATCATTACCTGGAGTACTGAGTGATTGATAAAGGCGAATCAGTGAAATATTTTTTAATGTTAGATACTAATAAAAGTGCGACAAAAGATGCTATTTTATGTTTTATAAAAACAGAATAGTCCAATGATTTCCAAGTACTTTTTACCAATCAAAAATAATAGCTTAAAATTACAGAATTGTTAATTGAAAGCGCAATAGATCGAAATCATGCATTCGACTCTGGTCATAAACAGATGATTCTGCTAATATTTTACAATAACCCTTGACATAGTGTGGGAAGGGAAGACTCATGTCGAATTATGCAACTGTGGCACAGATGTCAAGAATCCTCGATGCATTAATCATTCAATTAAAGCAAAATTGCAAAATAATACACCGTTATTAAGCAATCATCCGTATGTTCCAAAATGCAAGGTTAGCATTGTTTTAATTAGCAAATGATAGAGAACATGCTTCAAACACGCATTCTAAACATACATGTACTTAATGACAATTTGATCACACCTTTTTTGTCAAATTCAAGTCTCTTAAAATAAGATGAGACCTTCAAGGCAGCCGTTTTAAGTCAAGTAATGTGAACATGAAACTTGAACATAAAACATGAAATTCAGTGAGTTTGGTCATCGGTCGGTGCCAATATGATAATCAAAAATGAAGTTAGCAACATCGTAGTATTTTCAAAAGTGTGATGCTTTTTCTTGTTTTATGATCATCAAAAAGAAGTTAATTTTCTCGACCGTAATACAATAAAATTACAGCGCAATAAAATGCCCGATGTTTCGTCATTGACTTAGTCATGCATGAGCAATAGGAATGAATCTACATTAGCATGATGTTGAATACAGGGCTGAGGCCCTGAATTCCACTCGCCTCCACCCTGCGGCGAAGACTGTCATTCATTAAATTGCTGTGTAAAATTGTCCAGGAAATGTTATTGATTAACACTTGATTATGAAGGGCTAGATGTTGAAAGACTGCGGAATCAGCTCTCGAGCAATGTTCTCTGAGGCGAGTGCGTGTTTGCCTCTTTGTTCCCTGTATTAGCCCCACATACTTCTTATTGCAAATATTACAGGCGATGAGGTAAACAATATTCTTCACCAGACAGTATTGGCAATTAGAGTCATCACATTCAAGGATCAATTCCTTTGATGGGTGTAAATGGTCTGTTTCAATTGTTGGAGCTTTCTTTTCTTTGCAAAAATCTGATACTTCATTGGAATCTCTTGAAGACGTGGACATGGAGGAGCTACTTGAGTTGTGCCTGCTATCTGACACAATTCTGATAAATGGTGTTCCTCACAAAAAACTTTGGGTGTGGCCATGGTTAATAGCGCTGCTCCGCCTCTTTCGATAATTTACATGGATTTCATTGAGAGTGAAATACTCATGCATACATAAGTACATAGCTACGCCACTAAGGCGTCTGATCTTCCGATCTCGGGATAAATGTCTGACATAGGATATGTCGTCTGCTTGATCTGGGGCACTAGCTTCTTGCAAGAGGCAGTCGACATAGGTTGTTGTCGAATTTGCCTTCCCTCGTCGACGGTATTCGTGTGAGGTCATGAACAATAGATCTTGAGCCGGTTCAAGACAGTCTTCTGTTCGAACCAGGTGCCTGCACATAGTCAACCGTCGTTTGTAGGGACTGGCTCGGTCGAATCAGCCACCACCTTCGATACAGATCGTCGCTCTTCGTCCGTGTAAAGTGCCACGATGGAATGTACAAGTAGTGATGGAGCGCAGAAAGCTCGCAGTACACCGGCGAGCGCGCTTCTTGAGACGGAATCGAAGGCTTTGTGAAAATCTACGAAAGCACATACGAGAGTACGTTGGTGAATTCGACGCTCCTCAAATATTCTCTGAGACAGAGTATATGTGAGGATGTATTTCGGTGTAGACGGAAGCCATTTTGCTCGTATCGTAGGTAGGGTTCTAGGGCAGGTAGAATCCTTGACATCATGGATGTTGCATCCAGTGACATGTGTCTGGCGTTATCTTGCAGGCTGCGAATGTGATCCACGGAGGTAAAGCTGTCTTTGAGGCAAAGCTGACCGTAGAAAGAGTAAACTAACTCCCTTTCAGTTCAGACAGAATCCATAATGCCAGCTTGTTCGTCGGTGAGCCGGATAGGGATAAAATTGGTCGCAAAGGTGTTGAACTTTTGTGCACTTTTGGAAGTCCGTAAAAGCGTGGTATGGAGTAGCATAATTTAAATGATAAAGTAAAATGATTTAAGCCAAGCTGCTGATTATATTTTATATTGATTTATAAATTTTCGCCGGTATAACGGCCTGTTCACATATCAAAGAATCTAGGACACAAATTTCAAATATCATCAAAATATGAAGTTATCAAAGATATCAAAATTACCAAAAAATTCAATGGCACTAAAGTATACGCACGTATCAAGATATCAGAATATCAATGATTGGTAGACTCTGCACTCATCCTTGGATCTTCCAATTAGAATTGCCTACCGTTCCTACACCTTACGTATGGCATTGTCTTCAAAGAATGCGACTGATATTCCAAAGTGTGACCTTAACAACTGTACCATATCCAACAACAAGTTGTGTCACAAAACAATGATAGTTTATGAACTAAATAAAGTGCAACATATTCAGGGAAATTTACATCGGTAGCACAGTGCGCCACTCCATGTGAGAGTCAAAGAACACAAGACTCAGAAGAGCTCTAGTGTATTCAAACATAAAGAAACATGCTCTCCCCATTCAGTCTTCCCATTTTCAGTAAAAATTTTGGCTTCCGATATCAATGCCATCAATCTGAGGTTCAGGGAAGCTATGTTAATAAAATCCATGAAACCTGCCCTGAACAACAAGGATGAGTGCAGAGCCTACCAATCGTTGATATTTTGATATCTTGATACGTGCGTATACTTTAGTGCCATTGAATTTTTTGATAATTTTGATATCTTTGATAACTTCATATTTTGATGATATTTGAAATTTGTGTCCTAGATTCTTTGATATGTGAACAGGCCGTTATACCGGCGAAAATTTATAAATCAATATAAAATATAATCAGCAGCGTGGTATGGAGTATTCGTGCTCCTTCAGCCGACTTGCACAATTAGTGGTGATCGTCTCATTAGCCAACAAGTCCTTTATCAGCACATTTATTTCCTTGATGACGGTTGATGTGCGATCTTACTGAGACTGATATTTGACGAATTTAGATTCGTCGTTAAGAATGTTCATCATCTTTGCCATATACGTCTGTTGGTCGAGGATAGCGACTCCCGATCCCTTATCTGGGCGAAGGATCACAATTTATTTATTGCGCTTGAGTGAAATCAATGCGTCAAGATGCCGACGCTGAAGAATACCAGGCTCAAAACTGGAGCGGCAATAGTTGCAGGCGAAGTGGACAAGACTCGCTCGCATCGCAGCCTCCAGATTGGCATCAACAGGAAATAGATCCTTCAGTTGAAGGACAATTCCTTCCACCGCAGCATCAAGAGCAATTTTGTCAATGCGCTTGGACGGAATCAGTCGCGTAGCCAGGATTTCATTTCCAGGGGGACAATAAATGTGGCTTAATTAATATAGGTATATGCTTAATAATTTCGTAAATCAGAGGAAGCCCTAATATTCATTCATATCTGATTTGATCATGATCTGATTTTGTCTTTTATTGATCATTCGGCACTACTGCAGTTTAGTGCACCCTCTATGAAAGAGACGGAAACGCGCCTACTGCAGTTTAGTGCACCCTAAAACAACGGCGCATTCTCCCGCAAACGATGACTACGCACATTACACCGAAGCGCGCGCTCGGTGTAATATGCGAAGACGAAGACGAAGACACACGAAGACACAAAGACACTCATTTATAACTATAGGGATGAACGAACGGCATTCATTCTGTTGATTAAATCATGTTGTTCTCACATGCATTTTAGGGTGCACTAAACTGCAGTAGGGGTAAAAGAGGGTGCACTAAACTGCAGTAGTGCCGATCATTCGTGATACACGATTAACATAAACTCATACAGTATATGGGTAAATCCAATTTATTCCACAACATTTCTGTCTTTTCAACTTTTGGTCTCAGATTTCTGTCACAATCATTTTTTTACGCTGAACACGAAAATCTGAGCGGCGACCACACCGAATAAAAACTTTCCATAGAAATCTAGCACTTTTAAAATGCCATTTTCTTCTACATCTCGGTCAGAGGACAAATTGATCTCGGTCAGATAGATGTCGAACAGGAAACTCTTCGGCTTCTGCATTTGGGTTGCTGATGAGACTGGGAGCGTACGATGAATGCTTGCATGCGTAACGCGAAGTGACCAAAATGTAATGTATTGCATATGATGTCCTTTGACCGTGACCCACCTTGTCCTCTGACCGAGATTTTTTAGGGTCTCGGTCAGAGGACATTCTCGTGGTTTTTGGAGATTTTGAGAGGGTTAATTAATATAAATGAAAAATTTCTTTTGCATAGATGTTAAGAGCATGGATCCCTCCTATGCTGTGAAATTTCATCTATTACTTACAAAATTTCTGGTTTCAGCATCCATATGAAATTTTTGGGAATATTCAAATACTCTGGTCGAAAAAACGGATAAAAATATTTCTAAATCAATATTGCTCACTTGTAACATCACCAAACTGAATTTTCTTTACGGATTTATAAACTAGCACACTAGAGGATTCGTTTGGTGCAAAACGTTTGATGGAAAAATCAATATTCTTCGAGAAAAGGTACCTCAGTCAGAGGACAGAAAACGTCTCGGTTAGAGGACATTTTTTTCATTGGACAATGGAAACCCAGTGAAAATTCAATGATTATTATTAATTACAATATTTAAAATGAGATGGTCTTAAAGAGCTGATCTTCTTCTTTCAGATGATATAAATATTAGTGGGTGTATTTGAATGTAGCTAACCGAAAATCCGTGTTGAAGTGAGAATACTGTAACTTTGGACATGCTTTTTTGGTCTCTTTTCATCAAAAAAACGGCAACTTGCGAAGAAGGTCTTGGCTTTGTGACTTTTTAAAAACCATGCCATAATAGATGAGATCCTGACGGTTCGATAAAATAACTATTGAAATCGGTTCAGAAATATGGATTTTACAAATCAAAGACACATTTTCGTCAAATGTTGTGGATTAAATTGGATTTACCCATAAGACTATCTGACTCACAGAAATGAACATCTCTCACGATCGTTGCGCAACAGGGGACATGCGAAAATTAACCAAGCGCTGCTGCAGGATTTCAGATTCTCACATTAATAAGTTAATAATTCGACAGAATGATGTTAATATACCCCGTATAAAGCACAAAGATTGTCCCTCGCTCAGATTTAATTTCGGGGGGAATGTCCCCCTTGTCCTCCCCTTGGCTGCGCCACTGGACGGAATGGAGAAGTCTAGACCAAATCGAAGAGCTTCCTTCTCAGTTCGAGTCAAATTGTGCGACGATGAATTGAGAAGATGTCTGTTCAGGTCGTGAGAGACTTTGCACGGCATATATGACTGGATCACTCACTTGTACTTTGACACTTCACGTGTGCGCGTTTTACATAAAACAGCCGATGTAAACTTCACATGTCAAATAAATGAGACCAAATCCAAACAGTATTGGAAGTTCGTTGGAACTGTGATGTCTCTAACTGCCAATACTGTTAATCATGCGTCTCCAAAGGTCCGATATCTTGTCAGGTGAAGAATATTAATTGTTTACCTCATCACCTGTAATATTTGCAGTGAAAAGTATGTGGGGGAATCAAAGAGACAAATACGCACTCTCCTTAGGCCTCAACCACGTTGCAAGCTTTTCCAAGCGTTTCCAAGCAAAGCGTCCGGCAGCAAATAAAAAAGTCATCATTGCAGCAGTTGTGGGTACTTATGGGTTATCTCCCCCACGTTTTCAAATTTGTCTAAAATCCGTAGAAATGAATCAATCATCACCAAACTTTAAGCACAGGTAACTGAGGTCATTTTCTACCGACATGCAAAAATTTAAGTAAATCAGACAAGTACTTTTGAATTAGGAGCGATCGATAACTTGAAGCGCATCGATGTCTGCAGTTTGATCTCACTTCCTGTGACCTCACCGTCTGAGCAGAAAACACTTAAGGTCAACAAAGTCATTTCCCGACAACTCGTGAAGCGATGATGACCGGGCCACATCCCTTATATTAATATGCTTGGCTTAATAAAGGTGTGGCAGGGTTGTGGTCGTGGGAAGATTTCAAATAACAGTGGATGAGACGAAGAGGGAGAGAGAACAATGCACACAAGTAGCAATAAAGCGCCGAAAAGACGAAGTCAGATCAAGCTGCAGACTTCACGTTATCGTCTCTCATGCAAAAAGTACTTGTCTGGCATAAAATTTTGTATGTGGGTAGAAAATATGCTTAAGTGCGTGTACTTGAAGTTTGGTGACGACTGATTCATGTTTGTAGATTTTAAACAAATTTGAAAACCTGTTGGGAAATAACCCATACGTACCCAGTTGTGGACGGTCACACTGCCAGCAAAACAAAGCGTCTGAAAGCTTCTGGACATTACGTTCGCTCGGGGCGCTCGTGCTTCTGCTTCTGTTATTGTCGACAATCAGCCCATGATAATGATAGAACAGTTTCTCTGTTTCATCGTCCAATTTATCTTTCACGGCTTGATCCCTGCATCAGCCGCAGTAATGAAGGTGGGTAGCCTACTGAATAGCCCCATCCGTGCACAAGATTCATGTTGACATTTCTTGCTTTTTCCTCAGATTTCAACTGAAGAATTTACTACGCAAATACAAGAAAGATCAGCATTATGGCAAAAAGCCAACCCCGATTTTGCAGACAAAATTGTTCGGAATGGGCTTTTAGAAGAGATAGCGGTAAATTCAGAATCAAGCGGTAAGTCTGGCTGTCATAAGCAACGCTTTAGAGACTGTGTAGCCTGTCCATTACTAGGCAGTGTACATTTTAATATCTGTTCAAAAGTATAATGATTAATAAGTCGCATTCTTCACTCGTTTTGCACCTGCTTCTTTAAGCAACTGGCCATTAATTACACGTAACTTCTGTCTGTGTACATAGTTTTATCTATTACTTCTCATTTACAAAAAATGCAAGTGTCTAAAACCATGGACAGCTTGAATGTTTTCATGTCATGTCATTCGAAGTCATGTCCGAAATTGTTGAAGAGTCTTTCGAGAGTATCGGTGTCTCGTTTGATAACACTGTTGTTCCCTCATTGGCGTATAAAGACGATTTGATAATTTTTGCTGAAACTGATGCCATGCTGCAGAAGAAACTTGATGGTTTAAAAGTTTCATTGTCTGCTGTTGGACTTAAATTGAATATTCGAAAATCTTTTTGTGTCAATATTGTCACCGATAGCAAATCGAAGAAATCTTTTATTAAAGATATTCCCTCTCACTTTTCTGGTGAAGGCATAAAAGCATTATCAACTAAGGACAGGCTTCACTACTTAGGTGTTGATTTTACTCCATTTGGTCTTGCGAAAATCTCACTTTCTTCTTAACTCCGGTCGGCTTTGCGAGAGATAACTTCGGCTCCCTTGAAGCCTTTCAGAGACTGGATATTTTAAAACACTATCTTATCCGAGATTTAGCCATCAATTTGTGCTAGGTCGTATTCTGAAGAGGTCTCTCCAGCATCTGGACAATACTATTCGCTGTGAGATCAGAAAATGGCTAAAGCTCCCTGCCGACACTCCACCTGGTTTTTTCTATGCTTCAGTGAGTTCTGGCGGAATTAATGTTTTAAACCATTTCTTATTGCAGTGCTTCAATGTGGGTACCTGACCATGCGACTGTGAATTATTTTATATAATTTTTATCCTTTTTTCATTTTGCTACTTCCTATTTTTCTGTTTTTAGTTTTTCTGTAGGGCCTATGATTCTTTTGACTTTTGATTATATTTGTATCTCTTTGATTTCTCAAACGGTATTGGGCTCTCCTACCGTTCGGTCGTGTCGGCACATCTCGTGCGGAGAATAATTCAAGCGCGAAGGATCTCCTACCGGCTTCAAAGTCTCCATTCAAGTATGCAGGATTCTTCCGTGGAATATTATCGCTCACTTGCGAAAATGTGTAGATTCAAAAACTGCAGGTGCTTCTTCTGACTCTTTCTCACGTCTAACTTGGGACTCTTCACCTGTACTATCAGTGTGTGTGCACCAATTTTGTGTATCCGTTTTTCGGAAAACAAAACTTTATATAGACATGCATAAACGCCTGCAATCAAACGAATGATATAGAATTTTAATGAGCATGTACGTGTAGGCTATATAATTTGTGTATCGCAAACAAAGTACTATAAATTTCATTTTTACACAAAGCTACACTAAATAAGTTACGACAGCTACACAAATCGATTCTACACGGAAAACCATAAAAATATCATTTCTATGGAATAATATTCCACTATTGATTTCATAATAAACAATCACAAAGTTACGTTTGAGATTAAAAAATTCTACAGGCGATGATGTATTTTCAAGTACGAATAATAGTACTTTACGGATGTGATTGAGTTGACACGCAGTACTGTGCCGAACATGTACATGTAATTACGCGATGATAATAATAAAGCAAAAACTACAAATCTGAAAAATATATGTATGAAACATCAAGAAAAACAAGCTTAGCTTGTACGAGCAATTGCATGAATACTAGGAATTTTAGAAAACTTAAGTGATAAAAAGGAGTGAGGGGTTTCAAAATCCGCTTTCATGCCAAAATAAATTGAAGTTAAAAACCTAAAACTTATTCTTTTGTCAATGAACCTTTCCGTTGGTAATGAAGATGTCACAAAACTGCGAGCGAATCCATGACGCATATGTAGGTGGACGACCTGTAAAAGTTTTCGAAGTTGAAGGTATTGTCCAATCTTAGTATTCATCAGGTTTACTTTTGTCGATCTGCATTACAAAATTATGCAGCACAGTACATGCTAAAACGATATTTGCGGCCTGTTTCTCATTTTCTTCCATGGTCGTCTTCAGAACTCTCCATCCTCTGGCAAGAATTCCAAGTGCACTTTCTACACAACGACGTGCTCTCGAATGTCTGTAGTTGTTGTTTGTGGTTATTTTTTGCTTCATTTAATTTAGTTACATAGGGAGTCGTGAGATCTTTTCGCAAAGGATGTGTAGCATCTCTATGAACGACGTATGAGTTGTTTTCAAAACTGAATCAGTTGCGTACGTGGTAATTTAAACTTGTTTTCGTCAAGATCTTTCTTAAGCGTTGATCTTTGAAAAATCCCACCGCTACTTTCTTTTCCATAATGAATTGTAAGTTAGCGCCTGCCACAGCCTGCAATTCGATTGAGAATTGCTTCTTATAGTTGAAGAAATTCGATCCTGACTTATCTGGACACTCAACTTTGAAGTGTTTACCATCCCCTAAACCAATCACATTGGCCATGTTAAAACAAATTATTCTGCTTCCTGTACTTTTATTGCAGGATAAGCTAATGTACAGTCCGTTTCATAAAAAGTGGATCATCCCAAAATTTGACTAAATAAAACATAAGTATGATACAGAAAGCATTTTTCATGTTATTTCATGTCCCTAATATATTTAAATGTCCTTATATAATCTGATAAGCTATGATACAGTAACGGTTCTTAAGAAGCTAATATTTTTGTGGCCCTACACTTATTGTCAATGACATTACCAATTCGTCTAGGCATTGATTCGATGATATCGTTGATTTTTGACTGATCTAACTTTCTCCACTCTCTTTTTAACAGTGACGTAAGTTGTGATACACCATCTGTAGGTAGCAGTGAACGACGAACGTTACGTTTTAGAATACTCCATACATTTTCTATGGGATTCAGATCAGGAGAACGAGCTGGCCAAGATAATGTCCTAAGCCCTAATTGAGACTTGCATAAGTTGACTCTACTACTCCTGTGACACGTAGCATTATCATCCATAAATAACCAAGTCGATGGATCACCAAGTTGATCTGTCATTTGGCCAATGTTCATTCGTAAAACATTCACATAGCGTTCAGAATTCATGGTTCCTTGCTGCATGTGAAGTTCAGAGTGGCCATTGGTCCAAATGCCAGCCCAAATCAGTAGAGTCGCACCACCTTGTACCCGGGGACGATGTAAATGTCTCGGAATTTCCTGATTAGATTTTATCCATAATCTCAATCGACCATCACTATCCTTCAGACGGACTGATGCCTCATCAGACCAGACAACCCGATCCCATTGATTTCGCCAGTGACAATGACTCATTGTCCATCTGAGACGTCCTTTTGTATGCTGATCTGATAATTCGATCTGAGAGGGCCTCTTACAGCTCTTGAAATTCGACTCAATAAGTCTTCTACGAAAAGTGGACTTAGAAATAGACGAGTATAGTGCAGCCATCTCAGTTAGCGAGAGACTTGGATCAACTTTAACAAATCTCAAAATTAGGCGGTCTCTACGTTTGGATGTTTTGCGTGGACGGCCAGAGCCCTCTTTACGACAGAGTCGAAAATCATCATTATGCCATCGATGCACATTTGTGTAAGGGACATTTAGTCGCTTGCTTGTAGCTCGCAAAGAAAACCCTAGTTCTAGCAAGGCTGACACTTTGCCTTTTGTGAATGAGATCTCGTTATTGTTCATTTGTGCTTTGTATTGTTTTCAACCGGTAAGAGATAGATTTCTAGCTGAAAGCAATCAGGAGTGCTGCCAACACCACCGCAAAGAAGTCAGGAAGCTATGGAACATGAAGTCCAGTTAATCACATGTAGCAGTTACATTATTGTTGATGAATAATGGTACTATACTAACTCTGATTGACCGATTTTCTTTATTTTTGTTTTGCTTGATAGCTTTTGGCTTGTAGAACAACATATTACATAACAAAGGAAACAAATGTAATTTTATAAGAGTGAGGTATGATTTTGTGTAACATTGCTAAATGAAGATCAAATTATCTACTACTTTTTTTATCTATAACAGGAAAACAAGTCAATATTCATGCTTGAAATTTCCAACAATGATATTAGTAAGCACAACTGACATATCTTCCAAATTTCAGAGAAATTCGTTCAAGTTTGGCGGAGTTAGACAAAGTTGAAGTTAAGGCGATGTTTAAGGGTGATCCATTTTTTATGAAACAATCTGTAGTTAAAATAAAAACAAGTAAGTGACTGATAAAAACCCGACGTTTCGTCTCACAGAGACATACTCATGGGTAGCTGGTGAACACAAGAATAATAAATTGTGATAATGTGATAGCAAGCTCAATGCTGTTATGATTAGTAATGGATTCAAATCAATTAGCAGGCCAACTAGCAAAGCTAAAATCACCAAAAATACAGATAGTAAGACTAAAGACAATTCGGTCTTCCTAAAATTAAATTTTGTTAATGATCGTTGTTCTCGTAAACTGAAACACCTTAGTAAGAAGTGTAATCTACCTATCAAGATTGTCGATAAAGCAGGAAAGCAATTAGGCAAATATTTTTCGAACTATAATAATTCCAAGGCATGCAGTTGCAATATTTGTAAGAGCATACACGACAACATGTACTGTAGCATGCGTTATGTTGTTTATAGGTTTTCGTGCAACATTTGCAGCACGACTAGAATAATAAAGACTGAAATTTATTATTCTTGTGTTCACCAGCTACCCATGAGTATGTCTCTGTGAGACGAAACGTCGGGTTTTTATCAGTCACTTACTTGTTTTTATTTTAACTACATTACCTCATCCTGCAATAAAAGTACAGGGAGCAGAATAATTTGTTTTAACATGGCTATGAATAATTTCCTCCCGTCAAAAGCAGTTAACATAATCACATAAGGGAAATTCCACCTAGAACAAAATTCGTTTGTTTGCCTTCTCCTCGCATGTTTCTCGGTTTGGTGTTGGAATATATCTGTCATTAAGACTCCAAATAGCTTCGCATGTTTCTGTTACTACTTGTTTACTAGCAAATGTCGGTCTACCCATTCGAAAAGTAAAAGCGAAATACCGATATGATGGGGCCGTTGCCAGAAATCTAAAAATGAAAGAAAAATATAGATATGTAATAATTGGCATTGCTGGAAAAATGTATACAACAATAAAGAATGTATTTCATAATTTTTTGTCTTTATGCTTTGACTTCATAGAAGCGAAATTGAGCTTCGCATTCTGGATTACTTAGATGCTAACGGTGTACTGCGGCGGTATTTCGGTTTCTTTTTTTGTTGCATATAGTCTAATCGGTGATCTGACTCTAGCTGCTTGAATCAGTTCACTCAAAGTCGCCCAAACGGAATCGTCAGAGCGTAAGATCGATGTAAAAGTTGCTGATGACGTCATTGGTGAACTTCCAAATGAGAGTGAATTAACAATAACAAAGCAAAAATTAAAAAAATGCCAAATGTCATTTTTGTTTTGTTTCTGTATCACCTATGAAATCTGTGTCATCATCTGTACTTGCATCTAACCTATTTATCATCCACTTTCTTTTTTCCGTTTCAGATTGCGCAAAGAGACTTAAATCATTAAAACACAATATGAGAAAACGAATTGCTCAGCTACCCTAAACAAGATCCGGTGATCCTGCCTTCGATAAGTCGAACTCAGCATCATAACATAGTCTTACTTTAATAAAAAACTTTTCATGAAAGTCGAATTCATAGGTAGACAAATTATTATAACTTGTACTGAAAACAAAGAGCACGAAACGCGAATTGAATCTCTTGAGAAAGAAACCGAAAATCTCAATGCTCTATCAAATTCTTTCATTGATGAAGATTCTTAGCTTTTGAGCGAATCGAGTTCAGCAGGACATTCTGTGCATAAGATTGGCCTAAGAAGCGGTCTGTAGAATCTGGTTACAACTGACAAGTTTTCGGATTTCGCAACAGATATCGCCAATGATTTAAGAAAAATACAGTATCCTCGGAATCTTATAAAAGCTAAGTCAGCATCAGGACGGAAGAACTGAATCCAACTATGCCAACCAGTAATTCCCTTCGAACTTCGACACCCATTTCTTCGGCAATACAGTGTTATGATCAAAACGTGTACAATTCAAACACTTATTCCTATCCCCACAATAGTTCGTAAAAGATCACTTTCATGTGTTAGTATTTTTGAAAAGGTCATTTAAAGATTTTCATTAGATAATCGATTAGGCCCTATGATGTCCTTCGAATTTGCTAATAAAATAATTACAATCTGAGCATACTGAGATTTTCATTTTCTCCACATTCACTAATCAAAAAACGTTTTTAGTAGATACTGCATACTCAGGCCTGCTCTTTCTAATGGTTTGAGTCATGGTGACCCAAGGGCTAGCATTCAGGTTTGCAAGATTGCCGAAATTCAGTTTTTGCGCATAAATAACTGATAGTTTGATAAATAGCTGACAGGTGATCATCAAATGACTTGCTTGCCACTGTTACCAGAGTATTTTGAATTATCCATTTTTTATCTTTGCAAATCAATTATTACCCTGTGGGAACGAATCTTGCGAAAAACTGGCGAATGTCAGCTGCAGAATATCATGCTAAAGTTCAGTCATATTTGCGGGATATTCGCTGGCGAAGTTCGCCGGCGACAATTCGCGCTCTGCTACCTTTTACTTTTGACTCTCTCTCTTATTTTCTTTAGTAATCCGCCTCTACAGCCGAGGCTCTATTGTCTCCCTCACCTCCTCACTATCCGCCACATATGGCTAATCTATCTAAGAAATAAGTGCAGACTATCATTCTTTGATAATGATAAGAATATAGAGAATCCGCTTATATCAATTTTCATAACATCTCTTGACATTCAATAATTTACAACAATGACAAATATTTGAATAATATCATAGTATTTACTGCGACATTTATGGAAGATAAATACTCTTTTTAGTTTGAGCCTTCGTGAATTAAAAAAGATCCCTTTTTATCACATCAGACTGAGTATAAAATATATTTTCATGTGAAGGTAATATACGAACATTACTACTTACCACTAATTAGTTGCTACAATATCCACGATTTCGCCGGTTGGCGAAAAATCAGCTCGCATTAGTAAACAAATATCTACCAACTAATTATAGCAACTTTTTCGCCACCTGTCGTTTTTTAATTTTACACATGTTTTTGGATAAATGATGACCATTTTCACATGCGGAGATAGTTTTTACTCGAAAATGAACCTTTAAAAAAATTATCCACAAAATCGCTACCTCGCCAGATAATCTGTTGATATTAGCAAGATGCATTCCCACAGGGTATGCTGAGTAGGCCTACTGACTATAATAATAATAATAAATGTTTATATTTTCCAAATTGAAATCAAAATTACAAGTCATATGTAGTCGGTCGGTACAAGTCATTAACGCACAACATCATTATTATAAAAAGAAACACAATAAGCGACAAAAGCAGTTCTCCGATATGTACTTTTTGTGATGGGGAAGAGAAACCTATTTGTTCGTGTCGATCTCTGCGGCAAAAGTCGATGAAGGACGTGTTTGGGAGAAAGGGTTTTGCGAAAAAGCTTTAATGTCTGCTTATGTCGACGAAGGTCTAAAGAGGGCAGGCACACACTGGTACAATCAGTCCCACATAACAATCGATGAAAACGATTTTGAACTTTGCATAACCGAGACTTGTCGTTGGCAGCAATGTTCGTGAACAAGGGATTGGCGTATTCCAGCGAAATCCTTACAGTCGAATTGTATAAGCGTATGAGATCACTCTTTGTCACAAAGCTTCTAAGCTTGCTCAATCCATACAGTTTCCTTGAAGCCGACAGTATCACATTATCAAAATGCAATTTCCATGATAGAGTAGAACCAAAAGTAACACCCAAAAGTTTGAGTGAGGAAACCTGCTGAACTCCGTTTAAAGCAATTGGATTAGAGGAACTTCTGCTACTCACACACATTGTCTTACATTTCGATAGGTTCAGAGTGAGGTCCATATCTTTACACCAGTTGATAAATCGGTGATGCTCTGATAACACATGCACATTGTCGCCATCCGCATATAATGGGAAACACCAAGTACAGTCATCAGCAAACTTAATTAGTAGATTGTCACTGCTATGTGATTCAAAGGATCCCATCACTAACGAAAATAGATATGGACCAATTATTGATCCTTGCGGGACTCCTGATGTAGCACAAGCCATGTCACTTAAGGCATTATCGATGCAAATATACTGCCGTCTGTCTGATAAGTAGTTTGCCACCCAAGCAATAAATTGACGTGGCACTTGAGTTTCCATGAGACGCCTTATAATCACGTCAGATCTTATTCTATCGAAGGCTTTTGACATATCGTACGTTACCAATTGCACTGCATTAACACTTGATTTCTCCAGATATTTGCTGATATGGTCATTTAGGGTAATGAGAGCACATGTTGTGGAAGAATTCGGACGGAACCCAAATTGATTTCTGCCATAGTGTTGAAGCAGCTCTTCTTTCATTTGACTCAAGATTATGCGCTCCAATACTTTAGCTGGAGTTGTCAATAAGCTTATTGGTCTTATATCATCGAGACAAGGGCTTTTACATTTCGGGACAGGTATCACACAACCAATTTTCCAATTTCTCGGAACGATTCTCTGATCAATAGAGAGATTGAATAAGTAGGCCAAAGGTTGACATAAGACATGAGCAGAATGCTTGTACAGCGATACCGGAATATCCGGCGAACTTTTAGTAGTGTCCAGTGAATTCAGGGATCGAAAAACCTCGTCAACATTGATAGTAATGTGCCAGTCGTCATTGCATGGAATATCAGGGAAAGGCCGAGTCTCTAGGAATACACTCTTTAAGGCATTGTTTATCGCATTTGCTGCTGTTTCGCTATCAGGATACTGATGAAGGATATATGACAAGGCATTTTTAGACTTTCCGTCTATTGTGGAGTGAACTACGTGCCATAAATCAGTTGAGGATGTCTTCACAATCCATCGCCGTTTTGCCTTTTGTATTTCGGCTTTTGTCTTTATCTTTAGGTGGTCGTAAAGAGGCAAGTTTCGATTGCGATAAGCATTCCATCGTCGATCTATTAAAGACTTGATCACCGGAGTCATCCAAGGTTTATCCTTGTTAGATTTTTGTACATAGATTACTGGAATCGTCAAATCAAAAACATAAGCTAAAATACAATGAAACATGTCACACTTTTCATCTAAGGACATATATGAACTATACATAGTATTCCAATTTACTTTCATCAGTTCATTTACAAAACTTTGTACATTAGAAAAGCGAAGATCAAATACTGGACATAAAGTTGCAGTGCTAGATTGTAATGAAGAATGTGTATTAGACTCAGCGAGAAGAGAAATATGAGGAACCTTAGAACGATCAAATGGTGGAGCTGCTGACACTTTTTAGTCAGATGCGATGTCACTAGAAATGAGGATGTAATCCAACTGCGCATCTCCATATGTAGGTCTATCGTACAAGTTACATAAATCACAATTGTTGCAAATATCAGTCATATCTAACCGATTAAAATCTCCACATAAAATAACTTTAAAATGAGAGTTCAAGCGCAAGAGCCGATCAACTTCATCGATGAGAAATGAGGAGATAACATTACTGTTTCGTCGCGATGGTATGGGAGGAACATAACAACAAATTAGAAATATCGAAGCACATGTCAATTCTATGATCAAGCATTCAATTCCATCAGGTTTCGTCGACATTTGAACTTGCTTTGGTCGGAGCCGAGTATTAATCCATGCACATACTCCACCACCCATACGAAGTTTTCGATCAACACGAAAGATGGTATAGTCCGCACAACAGAGTAGATCGTCGGTTATCATATCATTAAGCCACGATTCTGTGGCGACAAAACAATTGATGTTTTTCTGCTGAATAGTACCATGTATTAAGTCCAATTTATTCATCACTGATCGGGTATTCGTACAAAGAAGTGAAGGTAGTCAAACATCAGACCTAACGGTAGTCATTAGTCGATGAACTATTTTCCCGTTTCGAATTACTACGTTTTCACCCTTATCACGCCTTTGTTTGAGCTCAGATCGAAGAGCCTGATCAGCAAGAAGTTCGTCAGGCGTAAGATCGTGTTTAATGTAGACATGGCGGAATTCATGATTTCTGTCCAATTTAGAAAGGTTTACTGCTGAGCGAAGAACATCAGTTTTGGCATCAAAGGATGCAAATGTAATTTTGATTGGTCTTACCCTAGTCCCCTGAACACCAAGACGATGAAAACTTTTGTATTCGGAGCTACTTTGTCCAAGATTAGTTAATAATTTTCCAATCATAAGCGTGTCCTGTTGCTTTCGCTCATCGGCCTGGTATGAGACAGATTCAGGCAATCCAAATATCATCAAATTGTCTTTCCTTTTATTCTTTTCATTAAGTTCGTTCAAGATTTTGACCTCAATGTCACTTTTGATTGAGTTGATATGATCTGACATGAAACTTATTTCAGATTTCAATTTCTTCTCAATGTTTTGAAAGAACATCATTTGCTCATTCATTAGATCATTTCTTATTTCTCTGACTACTTCTAGCATCATCTCTTTCATAGATTCTTTGTTATCCAAATTAAGTGTTTTATTTGCTTTATCCGCATTAGCAATCGCATCTTTTAAGGCCTCTGAAAGTTGGGCTTTGTTCAATTTGTTTAGTTGTTTACTAGACATTCGTCTAGCCTTATCAAAAGAAATAGATCCTGTTAGATCGTCAAATGAATCCATTTTCGATCGACGCAATCAGATCAACGTCACGATAGCGGAATTCCGACAACGGATAGCTACGACACAAGTCACGTGATCAAAAAATCAATAATTGAAAATTCATCCGGCAGGGCCGCGAAAATTCTATCTGGCCGCGGATAACAGCTGATTGATTTCAACCGACAATACCGGCTGTTCAACACGCAGCACAGACAGACTGATAGCTCGTAGAGACTTTCACGGATGTTGCTAAATTTAGAATTTCACTACCAAGACCGACTGGATCACGCAGTATGAACAAGAATCACAGAACCGGCGAGGAGAAACTTGAAACGGCGATAGACCAGCAGTGAAAAACAGTTAGAATGAATCAAGGCGACAGTTGTGTAGAGCACACCACGATCACCTGTAGAGTGATATAAATTACGATCAAATTTGAGGACAAAACATCCACATAAAGAGCAAATAGCACTAAATGCACGAGAGACGCGAGTAACGTGTGACTGCTTCTGACAGCGCACTGCAATTAATGTATGTAAAATAAATAACATACGTATCAATAATGCCTACATGCAATTAATAAAAACATATTGAAAATTGCCTGATTATTCATTTTAAATATATTTGCAATGGAAGAAGTCAGGCAATGGAAGGCCTATATCGCTCTAAACAAATGAATGAAATGCAATTTTAAAAATGCAGTATGAAAGATACAACAAAATAGGCTTATGAGTTCAATGAATTTTGCTACTAATTTATTATACTACGGTTATTATCATAATATATTAGGCATACATAACAACAACCGTGATTTCTTGATTGTTTGCATTTCAAATGTGTCTAAAATGGAAAATACATTGCCAAATGATAAACTTGAAATTTATTAGACCTAACTCTCCAGGATTCTGTTTACTTCAGCACTTTGTGTACATCATGGATTGTATAGATGATTTTGTTACATTCATTTCTATATTAGATGTTAAGCATTTGCGTTCTTTTGCTCCATTGTGAGGACTCTCATTCAGTGAACTCTTATCATGTCGTGATCATCACTTTTCAAATTTGTAAATATAGGCCCTATAGATCTCACATATTTTATATATGGTATATGATGTATATAATGATGACTCTTAAAATTTGTAAATATGTAGGTCTCGTATGATTTGTTTATGATGTGCATGTACATCATGATCACTCGGTAAATTTGTAAATATATGTCTCATGTATGACTTATAATACATCAGAAAAAACTGACTTGCCTAAGAGTGGGATACTAAACGGTCAGTTGGACCAATAGGGCTCCGAAAATTTGTCTGTTTCTTTGTCAGCTGTTCTCGAAGTAATTCCAATAGGAGCTAAAATGACTCTGCTCATTCTCAAATAGTCTAAAAATTTCTCGTCGCCCTTCAGAAGCTCGGAAAAAAGTGTATGATACTCGCCATGCAGATTCCTCTCCTGGCTAATTGGATGAAACCAATAGCGAAGTCTTTTAGAATTATCGTCCATGAGCAAATACAAACCCAATTTTCTTTTATTTGACATCACAAAAAGAATCAGGGGCACTCGGTAATGCTAATCAAATATTAACTTATTAATGGAACGTTATCTACTCCTAATATTCACCAAAGCGTCATTCATTTGGAGCGTACAGCAGCTCGCGTTTGTTGGCTCCTGTTGGCTTTGGTTTGCTCGGAGCGCTCGTCAATCTGGCCACCTTCTTTAGACGCTTCATCAGCACGCATTCGCTCCAGGGTGCCACGCATTGGCACACTCTACCAACGCTCACGTTCGTTCGTGCTTGCTTTGGTTTGCTTTGCTCGCAGTGTGGTTGAGGCCTGAGAGAGCATTGCTCGAGAGCTGATTCTGCAGTCTTTCAACATCTAGCCCTTCATAATCAAATGTCAATCAATAGCATTTTCTGGACAATTTTACACAGCAATTTAATGAATGACAGTCTTCGCCGCAGGGTGGAGGCGAGTGAAATTCAGCGCCTGAGCCCTGCACTCAACACCATGATAATGTAGATTCATTTCCTTTGCTCATGCATGACAGGTCAATGACGAAACATCGGGCATTTTTATTACATTGTAATTTCATTGTATTACAATTGCGGTCGAGAAAATTAACTTCTTTTTTGATTATTACAAAACCTGAGAAAAACATCGCACTTTTGAAAATGCTACGATGTTTTTTGAAACGTGGGCTTCCACGATGCATCTGCGATCTATTTAACAGCTTAGATTTATTTCTCCATGATCACATATCAATTTGCAATATTTCTTCATTGGTGTTTCTCGGAGGAATTTCAGATTTACAGACTTTACTTAAAAGATCGTGCCAAGTGGTTCGGAGGATGGGCCTGGTCCCTGGGATTCTCTCTCTAGCACCAAAATCCACCTCCCATTGTCATTGTAAATTGAAGATCGAGTTTACTGTGTCAATTTTTCTGTGATTTTTATATCGTGATTGCACTGATGCACACAAATCTGAGTGCCCAGAAAATTAGGATCCAGTTTGAGCTTCCTTCTTAAAATAATCTAAATGAAAATGCAGTTGCTTGAGCTTTATACAGAGGATGGATAATCCATTGTCGACTAAGTTTCAGAGTGAAACTTCTTTGTCTAAGTTTCAAATCGCATCACTTTAGTCAAATCTGGATTCTATAAATTTCAATTAATTGCCACATTATTATTAAGTAGTTGAATAGTAATGTTCATCATGTTGCATTTAAATCATGAAAAGAAACAGCGCACAGAGCATCATGATATGTATATTGAAGTAAAGAAAAAACAGTAGAAGCTCGACATGTTTCGACTTGTCGGTTCACGAGCTTACCCAGCGAGGATGTGACAAATTACTGCAGCACATACGGCAATGAACAACATTCAATGTACTGACAGACATACACGCTTTCCAGAGACACACAAGTAGTCCGAGAGCTCATGACATTTTCTTCCTAAATTCGCGCACGAACTTCATATCATTTTTAATTTGCAGTCTGTCACCCAACAACAGTAAAACGACAATTCTTAAGTTGTGATTCCAGTCGTCTTGCGAGTTCTGTCTAGTGAAACATCGCGAAATTCCATTTGCTTATGTAGATCCATGTACTTCCGAATTTTATAAACGCAATAACGCAATGATCCAGCATTTATTTAAAAACGGAAAATGAGATTTGTCATTTCTATGATTATGATAGCACTTTTAGGTAGGGTTGGTCATGGGCCGATTTTTCCATTCCAAGGCCCATCCCATCCCACGGAAAATTTTTGTTTATTTACCCATGGGAAACCCACATGCCCACGAGCATTTGACAATCATGATATCATTTCAGAAACACCAAGTAACTTTGAAGCAAGGTTAGTTCTGAATCCGATTTTGATATTTATAAGCTGAGGCTTCCTATATGCAGACACAGCCAAATGGGACAAAACTTTGAGATTGAAACTTTTATAAATAATTTAGTGGATTAATTTTAGGTGCATCGAAAGAATCAACTGAATCGGTTAGTCACAGCCCTGTGTAAAAAAATGTGTCGGCCCATTAATGGCCCATTGACGTCGTATTGGATGGGTGTCGATATGGTGGACGTCGCTGCCGGCTGACTGATGGCAAGGTGATGGTAAAATGTTCTCTCTTTCTCCCTCTCCTTATTTCCATACCTTACATTTCTTACCATAATTTGTGTACCGGAAATATGTACCAGAGTATGCAATTGAATTACTGGAATTTGTGTACAGTATGTTAAGAAATTTCTTAAATAATAAATTTAACGATAAATGTAAAAATACTTCGGAAGATACAGTAGATGGACAGAAATGTTTTTCCGATTACTGAATTTGGGATCTATATCGATAAAATATAGACGTAAAATTGAAATACTTTTTCGAATGTTGGATTTGAGCGTAAATGTCGTCTTTCAAACTACAAAAGTCAGTAGTTACTTTAATCTAAAAGATAAAACACCAAAGCTGCTGAAATTATGTCTTTTGTACCGATTCACATGTCAGGTTGATCCTGATGCCTAATAGGCAAAAAGACGATTTCACCAACGAATAAGTGAACACATAAAAGGTAACTCGGCAGTAAGCACTCACCTGAGTGGATGTACTGCATGTAGCAATAAAATACACGACTGCTTTAAAGTTGAATATCAAGGTACAAATAGCTTAGAAATTAGAATCATTAAAGCTATCAAAATAAATGAAAAATTACTTACATTGAATAGAGCATTAGGATATAGCGGAAAATCAGTATCTTTAAAATCTTTTACTAAAATTATAGTAGAATACACGAATTACACGTTACATGTATGATAGAAGTGAATATCACAAATTGCTTTGTCTGATTGTTAAAATCACTTGATTGTAGTTGGAAAGAGCCAAAATAGAATGATGGTGGTTTTCTTTTCTTTTCTTATTTCTTACAATTAATTTCAGTTAACATCCGTTAACCATCTTCAGGTAAAAAGGAGATATATGATAACATAAGATAGCATCCTTTCTACCTGAAGATAGTTAACGGATGTTAACTGAAATTAATTGTAAGAAATAAGAAAAGAAAATAAAACCACCATCATTCTATTTTGGCTCTTTCCAACTACAATCAAATAATGAAAAATAGACAAGACAATATATTCAAAAAAATGTTAAAATTACGTAGATCTTATTGTAGTATGACACAATTAACCAGTGAACAGACCCGTAAGTACAGTATTTGTTGTGATGAAAGCAACTCACTTTACATGTATAATGTGAGTTTCATTGATTCTTTCATATTTAAGTACTGTTCAATACCTTCAATTCGGTAGTTTTGAATCCTGATGGATGCTTTGATACATCCACTGGACTCAAAATTACGCTTGCTTGAGGTTCGATCGGCATTTCCATTATTTCTTATTAGTTGTAAAATATCATTAAAATTAGTGCTCGTCTGAGTGCATTGATAGTTCGAGACCATCACTCTCCCGTCCACTGGTTGAATTTAAAAGAACGCTACTTGAATGCATCTGGAATAATTATTATATACCTGATGTTACTATTAATATATTAAGTATTCAATAACTGTTTTGCATAATAATATACAATTATTATAACATGGCTATTATTGAGTTGTCTCAATGCTGCAGGACAGGTTTTCATGCAGGATTTGTCGTTGGCATTTTAATGGCGTTTAGGGCGACAGTTTGATGTCGCTATGTCGATGCAGCGTGATTGGCCCGACATCGAAGAATCATGAACCACATCTGTGTCAGCCCAATGTCGACGCAGCGTTGCTGGCCCGACAACGTTTTTTTTCACAGGGAGGTAGTCCTATGGCCCAATGATGCAGGCAACCTATCCTACAGTCCTACGCATAGTTTGTTTCTTCCATTTCTTCTTCGACGAATCAAAAATATACCACGCAAATATCGCCGAACAATGTTTGCAGCAGACAGGGTAGTAGCAGATCGTCGTATTTCAAACTCTCGATATTGGGGTGAGCAGCTATCGACGATTTTGTAGACACAGGTATTGGGAGGATCTTCTTTTGACGAAGCAAGGAGGCAACTTCACATTTACTGATTTCCTTGAATTCCATTGTCCATTAAACAGGACAGCATGTGACGTGACGGCTCCCTCGCTACATGAATAAGGCGATGTCAAATGGATCGCCTTTGCCAGATTCCTGTGTTAAATCAATACTAACTTAGTATTCAGCCTACAAGCAGTCAGCTCTTTTGTCAAGACTTCGGCTAATCAAGCAACGAGGTAGGGTGATTAGTGAGTTTCACCTATCGATTGAAAAACCTCGTCCGTGGCGATAAGACGGATTCAATGACACAGCGTAGCGCGCTTGTGTTAGAACCATTTCAATTCATATACTACTGCAGAGTGCAGACATCTAACAGGTGATCCCTGTGCTGATCGCAAACGTGTAAAATACTAGTATACTTTCTATGACAACATTCTTCCATCCTGATCTTGAAAAGTTTTCCTGGTGCTCCTGAGTAATAAATTTTACAAAGATAAAATGTTCAAGTTGAAACTTATCTTCATTTTCACTAAGATTTCTCGGCCCAGGCCCATGGGCCCATTAGCTGATGGGCCTCCCATGAAGGCCCATGTGGCAGGATTCTCCATCAGCAGGAAGAAATACGACATTCCTCGTAACCGGTAGCTTGCCCGAATTGCTGTTAGAGATGATGAAAACGGCATGACAGCCGATGTTATTGCTGCAGATAAACCAACAGACTACCCAGGTCACAAAATGAATTTCACAGAATTTACGAGTATATTGGATGCAACACGTTTTGTTTATTGACTTTGTGAATTAAGCAGCAGATGCTGAATGCGACATAGACAATTCTTATTTCAACTTCAATTCGAGTTCTTAATTCTGTTGTATTCCGACGAGACGATTTCCGCATCACCTGCGTGTGTGATGTAATGCGATCATTCTTGGCTTTTGTTTCTAGCACGCCATTTCAGTTCGTCAGATTAGCGTAATCATGACCTGCCATTAATCGGTCCTCTATTCAACAAGAGTTCCATTTTTCAGTATTTACAGTCCGCTTCATAAATGGTTAGAAATTAGTCAAAACAGTAGCATCTTTTAGTAAACAGTAGGTTTTTAGCTTTAGGGCCTAATTGAATGAATTTGTCTCCAATATCATATCAGATATTTTTCTTTGTTTTATATCGGCCCAGTAAGGGCCTAGTCTTCGAAGGACTGATAAGTGTGTTCCCTAGTAGCCAGATTCGTCTCCTCTCGGCTCTATTACCTTTCGGATGGGATTAGGCATACTGCTGCATAGAGTAGATATGTTAGGTACACACTCACAAAAGTAACGGTATAATAACGGCTGCACAACGGTAGTATCCGGTAGATGCTAGAAGAATAACGTTAGTACATGACGGAATGATGTTAGATTGATATACCTAACGCCAAATTATCCTAACGGATTTTAGAATTTACAAATAACGTTATCAAATAACGCTAATGATAATTAAAATAGAGTTATGAATTAATAGGTCTTCAAATGTTTAATAACGTTATCAAATTGGCTTTAGTGATGTTTTGAAGTTTTAATTTTCATCGTTGTTGAAAGTTTTTACATATATATAGGCCTACATATGTTGTCATTTATCGTTCAAGAATATAACGACATGATTGCATTCATGATGTTCCCGGTGAAAAAAATTGTCGGCGATGCCTCGTCAATTAGTCGGGCAGTGTCGGCTGTCAACCGTGTCGGCGCACCGAGTGAATGTCGACACAGGAGTTGTCGGTACCCATCGGCTAGGTGATGGCTGCGCCGACATGATGATTAGAAAATCGAGAAGTATCGGCATGTTCTCCCTATATGCCGACAGTAGCTCTCAAAGACTTTGGTAGCTCTGATTGGACCAATATTATCAAATCTCGTCCACTTCAATTCGCATGATCTATATAACTTAAACACTGCTGTGATTTACAACAGAAGGACTCCTGCTGCGCTCGAGGAGCATAGTCAGCACATTCTGCTTCTTTCCAAGTGGCACAGATGAAAGACAATAAGGCAACCTCTTGCAAAAAGGATTATAGAATTCCTCATACCAGATATCAGGACCAGATTTCCGACAGCATGTGGTAAGTTAATATATCAATACATGTCTACATATAGCGGCAGCTATGGGTCAACAGTTCTGTCTCCGTTACTTGTATTTTCTTTTTGAGTGATTCAAAATGTAGATAGAATTACATGGAAATTCACAGAACATCCTGACAAGAAGAAAAACGCATGTTAATGTATTAGATGTGTGTAACACAGCCAGGCTTTAATCGGTGCATTAATCTGTTGCACATTCTTCGCTGCAGCGCATAAAATGTTGCTAGTACTCAAACGCAACGAGAAAGCAAATTAAAGGAAAAAATTCTTTCGAAAGTTGAAAACCCTGCTCAGAACCAGAGCTGGAAAAATTCCACTGAAATTTTTTAAATTCCAATTCCAGAGCAGAAACTTCAATTCCAATTCCAATTCCAGTCGAAACAGTTCAATTCAATTCCAATTCGGTAATGAGATTCAATTCCGATAATTGCATGACGCGTATATGTTAATGTATCTAAAGTTTCCTCGCTTCAATCGAACCCATGTGCCCGTATCCTATCCTCGTTATTCCTGTGTGCCGTTCCCTGCGTCGTTCCTATGTGCGTTCTCATGTTCATAGTTCATATTTCTTGTGTACATGTACATGTATATATGTAGCCGGTCATCCTACGCCATTTTCGTTTCGTAAACGAGATATTCAACATCTTGTGAAAAAGAGAAAAGAAAATTAACGGTCAGCAAAGAATCAAACGCTGAGAGGGATAGAGAGCATAGAAATTAACAGTACCATAGAGAGTCCTAGAATGGAAATTGCATGAAAGTTATGGCACAAGCCGGGTGAACTAAGTTGGGGCAAAACGCAAATTGTGCGAGCTGGTTTCCATGTTTTCTTATTTGTATTTATTTTTATCAAGCCAAATTGTGATCTGGATTGCTGCCCCTTGTCCAAAGATCATATACAAAAGCAATAGTGAATGTACAAAATACTGCGGCGACAGGATGACAAAGAAAGAAATCCTTTAAAACGTTCTGTACGTTCATCATTTTGAAATATTGCTCCTATAATCTATCAAGAGTATTATCAGTCACATATGCAACTTGCATGTCGATTTACAGAACATACATTGCTCCAGCTTGAAATCAGAGGTCAAGAAATCTCAGAGTATTCATTTTACTTGAAAGGGCTCCCTTGTTCACTATATTTGAACAATTTTCAAAATCTTTACATGCTTTCGAATATCAGCTTCCAAAATATCATCACACTATATCACATGTGTCATTTAATGATTAATTGAAAAGTTCCAGCGACCATTCACTTATCTGAGAAATTATTGTCGGTGAAGAAGCTTTCAATGTGTTTATTCGACAAAAGCGCTAGGTTTCTTAACCGTATGAAGGAGAAATCATCATATGGCTAGAATTTTTCTATTGAATTCTTGAGATATTCTTACAACCAGTGCACCGCCCACTTTCAATTATGACTTTGTGGACCAATTTTTAATTCGAATTTTGAAAAATAGTTGTTAATGACTGTTGCAAATCGACACAATATACCAACCCAGGGAATAGTAGGCTATACCACATGAAACAATGCCACCATCTCACTTAATATTATCTTTATAAGAATCCTGCATGAATTTGCTGCCAACAACTTCCACAACTAACTTGACAAATAGTTTGACTATGATACAATGTTTTAGATCGAATCTGATCTACAAACCATAGATTTTTCCATGTGCTATCATTGTACATAGGCAAGATATCAAACTTCCATTCTAGTGAACTATTATCAACTTCTATGAGAGAGAGAGAGAGAGAGAGAGATGCGAATAAATCTATTAATAAACTGACAGAAGAAAGAAATTCAATGTGCGAATAACGTGATTGTTGATGAAAGAAAAATCGACGATAAAAATGATATCATGAAAACTGATTAATGGTCCATATTAAAAAAGGAGATTAAAAATTCCGTGATAAGAACGAAATGTGGTCGGGTCGAAAGCTAACGAGCAGAGATTAATGGAAACTTTCAATTTTCAAAAGAAAGTGGATTTATCGTCAAGTGTCAAAAATTTGCATAAATTAGAGACGATGAGAAATTGAAACAACAACAACTACTAACAACAACACATACGACATCTTCAGTAGCTGTTAGAAGAACTCCGTGCTCTCGCGGTGTAACTTGACTACAGAAGTAACAACTACAACTGCCTACCAGCGAACAACAACACAGTAGCGTATCTGGCAACACGTACATCAACGAGCGCGATTGAAGATTGACGGTATAAGTGACACTGATATTCATGATATTTATGATATTATTTTGGTATAAGTGAGTCCGATCGAATTGAAGTGAATTCAACATCAAGAAGTGAACTGCAAGTTTAAAGCTTTTCTTTTATCGTTGAGTATCGTATTTGTATAATTATAGTCTTGAAAGTTGTTAATTGTTGTGATTGGAAGTTGAATAATATTTCATGTCATTGTCATTTTAATTGAATCATTAATTATTAGAATAATTTGTTGACACTGTCTATATTGTGATTTGAACTGACAGGCTGCCCTTTAATGCAGGGTTCATTTTCATCTTTCCAAACCGATTTTTTTCGTGTGTTCAACAATTAAGTTAATCTCCAATTTTTGTGCTTATCCAATCAAGAACTAAATTCAACAATCGTTTTATTTTGATTAATTATCTTACATGATAAATAACTAAATAACAGATTGAACAAAGATGATTATCTTTTCATTGTTTGCTTAATTGCTGAATTAAGATTGTCCGGGGCTGTAGGCCCATTAAAGTCACAATTAGCACCCTTTATTCAACAATAGAATAAAACTAGCTCTGTCGATCTGTCTCTCTCTTATCTCTGCGTGCAGTTAACACAACGGCCGAATACTGTGATTTTAATTTTTGTACAAATAGATTTATCACAGGTCTATCGAAAAAGTGGAATTGAGGTTTATCAAGGTCAATTCCAATTCCAATTCCAGTAGATTTAAATATCGTCAATTCCAATTCCAATTCCGACTTTTCCAACTCTGTTCAGAACACATTGTTGCGTTGTTTTCAGTAGCCGTTTATCTGTCTATTTTCGCTTTCTCCGAACGACCGTGAATTAGGGTAATTCCTTTTGAAAGAGGAATAGAGCTTCTTCCAACCTTCTATTTCTAACCATTGTGGGATATCTAGAGCACCGAGATATGCAACTCCTAAATTTTCACGAATATTCCAATCTCTATATACAGAGTCAGGACTGATAGATTTCATTGTTCGATAGCGCAAAGCGCATTTCATTTAGGGTTTACAATCTCGAGCCGTTTTCTCAATCCCGGGATTTTCGAGACTGGCTAATCGCAATCCCGGGATCCCGGGATCTCGATCGAGATTTATATATACTGTATATGTTTTTAATCATTAAGTTTCAAGAAATATTTCAAATGACGATACGTGCTTGTAAAATGTATATCTTTCAACGTGAACTAAACAAACATCTACAGTAGGTAAAACTAGTCAACTCGTAAAAAATATTGGCGAAGTAAGGTAAGACACTGAATTGTGTTATCACTCATTCTCGACCGTAATTTCGTTAAGAACAAACCGGCCTCCGAGAATGCCCTTTCGGATTCTAACGAATGTTGAAGAAAAATCTATCAGTGCAATATCAACTGATGTGATAATGAGTATTGGCAAAAGATTTTCTATATCTGTGTAAGCAACTGTCTGCACCATCTTCACAATCATGAAATGACAAGTAAAATGAAGTCTATTTTGTTAATTTTTAAATTTGATGTAATATTAGCTGAGCTATCGCCAATTTTGTGTTTCGAAGACTTTCTGTCAACGGTACTCACTTATCAGTTGAGCATACATTCACTTAGAGAACAAATGCATTTTTTGACATAACTTCTGAACCACTGGGTCGATTTTGATGAACGAAACGTTGTCTTCATCACAACAACAATATGAATACAACTGCAATGTCATTTTGTCGATAACTGCAGATTTTTTTCAAATTGTCTTTCACCGTCAATTAATCACCGAGACACAATTCGTTGTCGATGTGTGAAAACCAACACAGCGCAGCTGCAGTAGCAGTCCGGTGACCTGTCAATAGAGCGAATTCGGGAGACTCACTGGGTTGAATGACGGTTTCTTCGACGGTTTTTCCCTCAAAGACCGCAAACCGCAAACCTAGCTCTGTCTGAACGAGCATTGAACGGGCCTTTAGTCGTTATTTTAAATCGTTGTGATTTGTCTTTCAGCTATCAATTTACGAAGTATTTTCAGCTTACAGAAGCAATGCTAGTAGCAGTGTCATAACACTGTTTATTAAGCGTCTGAACGGTTTGTGTCACGGCATTGATTTAGCCCAGATTTCGCGCTGCTCCTCGGCATTAATGTCACGACACTAGTGTCATCGTGTGAACGAGGTTTACCAGCTGGCTCGGCAAATACAGCACATTGGCAATTTATCAAACTTGGAACATAAAAAATTTAGATGCATTTTCAAAAAAGCCATTGACTCTCTTAACTATGTCACTTAGAAGGAACTCAGGGCCAATCTTTCAAATATCTCGAAATACCTCGAGATCTCGAAAACGTAATCCCGGGATTTTTAATCTCGGAAATAGGGTCGAGATCCCGGGATCCCGGGATCCGAGATCCCGGGATTGTAAACCCTAATTTCATTGCGCTACTGTTGACGGGAAGTTTCATACAAGACAGCACAACAGTGTGTGCACACGCAGTCATAATACTGCCTTTGTCCTTCGATTCCCTCCTCACAGTGATCTGCCGAATCTGCATGCAAATATGTGAGGCTAGCGTCATCTGATTGATCGATACGTTGCTATAGCATCAAGTTGGTTAGCTTGCCTCAAAGCACATCATTTATGCGTGTGCCGGCACACGGAATGCAGCCAGTCTACGATAATAAACAGCAAGTGCACAAGAGCACATCAAATAACTCAACGAATGTGCATATTTCGTTTTTTGCATTTTCTCATGACCAGACTCTTCGCGACAAATGGATAAGACAAAGAGCAATTAAACGAGAGGATGTCGATAATTTTGGCCAAAGAAGCGTCTTCCTTCCAACCTTGTCTTCGCGAATTTGTTCTCTGCATTTTCTCGAAAATGATTTGATCAAGACAAGTCAACAATTCAAGATCATCTAAGCGTCCAAGAAAAGAATTGAAACTATTGCAACTCAAATCTTCGGCAGTTCCCAGTGCTTTCAACAACTTTTCATCATACTATACTTCGGCATCTTCATCAAATACACTTCATCCTTCACTTAACAAAAGAAGAATCAACGGCAGCGGCTCGCAGGGAAGGAGAGAACACAAGAATGGAAACTTGATAATTCGAATTCCTAAGGATCACATCACCGATTTCGAGGATCTCTTAGATTGGCTTCCTTCAATAAATCTCCCAACAAATTACACATATATTTACGATTTCCGAGTGTGTAGTGTTTTCTCATTTTTCTTCAGAATCATTTAGCAATAAATTGTCAAAGTTTTGAAAATTGTCAAATTTTCAAAGTTTCATTCGTATATATCATGATTTGTCATTTGACTTCTACATCGATGGAATCAGGATACATGGCAATCGATTTTATTATCTCTTGGAAGCGAATGACACAATCTAAGAAACGGAATTGACTAATTTGTGCAAAATGTAAGTCATTGCTGTGACTCGAGCAATCATGCTGTTAATAGGTAAGCTGATCTATAAATATTTCTTTCTCTCCATCGGTTGTTAGTTATAATTTGTACAGGATTTCGTAATTCTATTATTGTACGCATAGGTCTATCACTGGCAATATTTGTTCAGAAATAAAGGCGTTCCACATTTTACATCGTTAAGCTTATCCTGGTGTTATTACAATGACATGATAATTAGCATTTTTCATGATGAATTGATGACAGTATATAACACGTCTACTCATTACCTAATGTGCCTCTAGAGAAGTAAAACCCACTTCATAAATCACAATTTTTAAACATGAAATCGTGTAGATGAAGAGATGAAACCTGCATGAGATGAACAGTCAAATCCAAGGCTTTTATTTGACGCATTGTTCATCGAGATACGTCAACTTTTAGTGAAAATGTGTGATTATGACTTTAAAAATCTGCTTGATTGCTTACATCGAATAGCTGCCATTATTAATACAAGTTAAACTGCTTTTGGTTGTGAGTCACTCGCGTATTTGTTACAGCTTTCAATTTGTGGGTGCGATCTTCGATGAGAATCTGTTGACATGTGTATTTATATTTAATAACACCATACCAGGCAATCATAACGAAGTACATGTACAAATCAATTTTCGAATTATAGTTGTGATTCGTTGATACTGGCTTTGACAGGGCAATCCAAAGTTAGCAATATACTGACGTCAGTCTTCAATACATTTCGCGGTACATTTCAAACAGTGATCAGTCAGAGGACTTGCTGCATCTCCATTCTTGATAGGGGCGGGTGGGGCACATTGAACATGTTTTTGATCTTTTCTCAACAATCTGAATATACTACATCAAATGAACCAAAATCAAACTCGGATGAAAAGTTGAGGTTATCCTTAGTAATCTCTGAGTTGTTGGACGTTTTTGTGACATTTAATCTCCTCACAATTTTAATTTTAAAATTTCTACCAAAGTGGTTCAATGTGTCCCATGCGTGGGGCACATTGAACCACCCACTGGGGTGGCTACATTGCGATGTTCATCAAATCTCAAACGAAAAGGGCGTGAAGATCATCTATGTAACTATTAGAACTAAAATGACAAATAAACGGATAAACAACAACTAATATTGCGATTATTATGATCAAGAAGTTACTACAAAGAAAACAATTAGTTAGCGTGTATTATTATTATTATTTCGTGTATTATTTCGAAATAAGCAACATAATTTTATCTTACTTTAATTTGCGAATTTAACGTCAAGTTTATATTTACGAATACGATAATTAATTTTGCGAGAAAAACTGTCACTAATAAAATCAATATTTAGAACAACTTTATTTTCATTAAAATAGTTTTTGATTTACGCGAGCGTTTGTTGATAACGAAATCTCTATCAGACCGACCATTACACTTGAGACGAGATTTGGTTTTGTTTCCAGCTTCGATGCCAAGAGAGTAAGAGCTGTACTTCTTTTATCGATGCTGTCGGTGTTGACAGTGAAGTTTCTCTTTACATAACTGGAGACCCAACTATCTTTAGTAAAGGACGGGTACAACTTGACACGATTTCACTTTGATAATGGCAAAAATTAATTTTGCTTAACCCATAGTGAAATCTTATATAATAGTTCAAGTAGTTATTTTCAGGGATATCGGTTGCAAACTTAGCATCCTTATTTAGTGAGTTTAACAGTTTTTAGCTTTTAACTCAGTAAATAAAGATGTAGTTTAATAAAGTTTATAGATATAAATAATAATATACAATAAGAAAAGTTAATCCTTTTATGAATAAGTCTATTAATAATATTTATTCTTCTAATTTAAGTCATTTTTTTCTTCTCAAGAATAAGTGATCAATAATCAATGATGTCAAGCAATAATCAACCATTGAAGCGATAGTAAGTATTCGTGTTCGATATAGGTTATAAAATTTCTATGTGAAAGTGAAAATACCGCAGTGATTGGGCCTGCACTATCGGCTCTTGGACTGTGAACCAAGGCTAAACGTTTCGGATGAGTTACTGAATGACAAAGACTTTTGAATTGTGTAGTAGCAATCTTCATCTATCTAAAATTGGTTTAGCAACAACACAACGATGATAAAAACTTTCCGCTTTGGCTTGAACACGGACAATAAAACAAAAGACCTTAAAATTGGACATTTATATCAGGACATTTTGATTTAATCTCAGTCAGATTCATTGTCTTATCTACATACCGTAGTCCGTACTCGCATCAACGCATAGGGATACTCTTCTCTCTTATTATATTCAAACATGATTTCTGAACAGGCAAGGACAGTGTAGGAATATTGCAATGTTAGATATGGGCATTTTCACGCGAGATCGTAATGTATTAAACGAATATATGTATATGGCAAGCTCATCGTTCGAATTTTTGTAGGCGTTCTCCTATGAGTTAATCATCAGTTACCTAGTAAATTTCCATTGCAACAAATAAGCCTGTAAATAACTGAATTAAAGGAACTTATGATTAACTGAGAAACAGAACGTCCACGCAATTTGAACATAGATTGTGAACTTGTGATTTTTAGGTCGTAACTGCAACGTACATGTACAATTACGAAATTGAGTACAATGGTAAATTTTATATTCAAACGCAGGGCTGTCCCATGGATGCACATTATGCTTGCTCCCCTTTTCGCGATTATTTTTATGAACGATATTGAGACGGAAGCTCTTTACAAATTGAAGCAGGACCATAATATTGAACCACTCATTTTCAAGTTATATTCAGTTTCAAGTACATATTGACGATGTAATCATGGGTCCGTTTGATCATGACATGGAAATATTTAAGATGATCAGAAATGTTTTTAATTCCATCAATGGGACCATTCAGTTTACTTTAGATGTTCCTAATAGCGAAAACAAATTGAATTTTTTGGACATTTCTGTATTCGCAAAAAATGAATGCAGCCACTATCAAATTCAACAAGCAACTTTGTCAAAATGGTTTATGACAACAAAAGAAAATTACAAAGTAAGCCAGACTTAAAAAATTCCGTTATTTGGAAATGTAATTTCCTCAATGATAAATGCAACAGAAAGTTGACGGCTTTAGTAAAAAAATACAATAGTAGCCAAGGTTTTACCCGTTCCCCACCACCTTCACTAAAGTACATGACCTTGCCCCAGGCATCGGAGCACACGCCCACGCATCGGCGCACGTGGTGGCTAAGAGGACAGGAAACGGAGCATGCATCAGAGCACACGCCCACGCATCGGCGCACGTGGTGGCTAAGAGGACAGGAAACGGAGCACCAATCGGAGCACGTGGCGCCGAGCACTTGTGATGAGTCACGGCAGGGTATATAAGGAAAGGCGTTGTCAGAGAAAATCATTCTCATTCTAACCATGCAGTACACGTGTGAATTCTGCCGTCAGTCCTTCTCTCGCTTTCAAGACTGTATTGCCCATGGAGCAGCGGAGACGGGTCGCAACTATTGTTGGACGTGCTGTAAATGGTATGGAGACGAACGCGATTGCCGCGCGTTTAATTATGGCGACGACAATGACTTGCTGTGTTTGGATTGCGATGGAAGTTTCGACGTGGAGACGTACCATAAGCATGCGTGTGTGGGACGGTGTCGCTACTGTGATGCAGTGGTGAATGCTGAAGCGGAAGGATGGGATGAGCATTTGTGTCCCTACCTGTTTGAGTTCATCCAAGAGGGCGGTGCAGCTGTGGAAGAAGAACGTTTCATGGACGGTCGCGGGCATAATTATCGATTTACCCCTCCTCAAGCCACGAATGAATGGAAGACGCATTTGAATTCCATGTATGCGGACTTGTATCGTGTCATTGTGCAACAACACCCCCACGAGGATGTGAAAGTGTTTGTGAGTATGAGACTCAGGTTTGCCAAGATGGATATGTCGACGGGCGAAGAGGAAGTGAGAGACATCTCCACACCCTAATACATTCATGAAGGCGTCCAAGCACGTAACTTTGATACATGGTTCCGTGACATTGTGTCAAAGATTGAAGGATTTATTGAAGACTATCAAGAAGACGGATCAGGATTTGCGGTGAAGGAAGTGTTGGAGTTACTGGTTCAAACAAGTTCCTTCCCTAATTTTCGCATGGGCGCACCGATTCCTATCCCCCGAGATATCAAGCTCTGCAAAGGCATATGTGTGTTTGAGCGCAACAAGTATACATCGCATTGTTTTCAAGACAGTGTCCTCTATGCACTTGCCTACCAAGACAATCGCATTCCTCGACGTGAACGTGTTGATTCCCGCACCAAGACATCATATGACAGTTATCAGAATCGACTTCCTGCAGTGCGCAAGTTGAATTTGAACCAGTATTATCATCTAGACTTTTCCATGATGACGTCAGAGGGGTTGATGAATACACGGGATATTCAGGAGTTCGAAAAGAAGAACAATGTCATTGTTCGTACCCACGTACATGACGGTAAAGGATTTGTGGGCCAATTATACCCAGTCCGTCAAGCTGTGAAGGAGAACACACGCATTGTTCATGTGGTGATGGTGACGCGGTACGATATGGAGGATCAGTTTGGACATTTTCTTCCCGTGACGGATTTTCAGAAATGTGCTCGCATGTGGTATCAGAACATGAACCAAACGCAAGTGAAATGTTTTGAAACATGTGAGTTGTGTAGTTGACGATTCAATTTCTACGAGAAGGCCGTAAAGTATGGAAAGACAAAGGTCATGGCGCACAAAGAACGTCTGGAGCATCAAGCCAAATGCGATGGAGGATTTTTCCAGAGGGAAACGACCCCGGAAGATACGAAACCGCACGAATTTATCGACCACGCGAAAACCACTCAACCCCTCGCTGTGATGTATGCGGACATTGAGAGCATGATTGATGCCGTGTCCAAGAAGCATACGGCAGCGTATGTGGGATCCTATGTGGTGTTGCATCCAGCGCTGGACAAGAAAGAATCTGTGGTGATCCATAAAGGGGACGAGTGTATTCCTGCCTTTATTGTACACATCAGACAGGTGAGCTTGTCTATGTTTCATCACATGCAAGCGACGAAGCGTAACATGACGCCGGCGGAGGCTGATATTCGGGACTATGAACGAACAGCACAATGTAACATGTGCGGATGTGATGTGAAACCTCCGAAGGAAGGTGAAAAGAATGGGCCTACGACAAAGGTGCGAGACCACGATCATATCACGGACAAGTATCTGCAAACTCTGTGCAATGCATGTAACCTGCGACGACGTCAATCCCGGACCACATTAAGCATCTTGTTTCACAATTGGAAGGGGTATGACAGTCACCAGGTGATTGTACAAGGGTTTACCAAGCTGGATCACAAGCATAGGATCGATCCCATTTAAGTGTTAGGAGACAAGACGTTGGGAGTGACCATCTTTCTTCCCATGCCATCCAATACCCTGTATAAACTCCGATTCATCGATTCGTGTCAGTTTTTGAAAGATTCTCTAGACAATTTGTCAACGACCATCAGTGAATTTCCTCACTCAAATCACATATTGAGAAACGTCTATCCGAATTGTGATCACACATCTATTCGGAAAGGATATTTTCCCTATACATACTTTGACTGCTGGGATCGTATCCTCGAGACTCAATTGCCTCCGAAGGAAGCATTTTACAATGATTTGAGTGAGAAGGAGTTGGAAGAGGACGAGTATGCTGTGGCACAAAAGGCGTGGACAGAGACGGGGTGCAGCACGTTTGAAGATTATATCCACTATTATTTGACAGTGGATGTAGCCTTGCTCTCAGACATCTTCGAACACTTTCGAAGTGAAATACGCGACGTGTCTGCATTGGACCCCATCCACTATTTCGGCACACCTGGCTTGACCTATTCATTTTTCTTTAAAAAGACACAGGTCAAGTTGGAGAAATTGCGTGAAGTGGATATGTACCGCGTGTTTGAAGCAGGGATTCGTGGAGGGATGACATTTGTGAATCAGCACCGCGCTCAAGCAGAAGAAGGTACTCATCTGTTTTATGTAGATGCTAACAATTTATACGGAGCGGCCATGATGGGACCTTTGCCGAAGGACTATTTTGCCTGGGTACGACCGGAGGTCTTGGTGGACATCAACGACGAATGGGTGAGACGATACAATGTCAATGGCACCACGGGTCATGTACTGTGCGTCGATTTGGAGTATCCCCCACACGTCCAAGATGTCATGGAAGATTTACCATTGGCTCCTTACCGCGGGGCGGCGAAATGGGAGGACATGTCTCCCTATATGCAAGACCTATGGCAAGAGTTGAATGGGAACCGAGCCTTTCACTCAGCCGACAAATTAATGATGACGCACGAGAATCGCAAAAGTATGTGGTACATATCGCTGCTCTCAAGTATTATGTGGAGAAGGGCTTACATATCACCAAGGTTCATTACGGGATCTCCTTCAATCAAGAACCGTATATTCGCCCCTATGTACAATGCCATACGCAAGAACGTGCCAAGGCAACGACGAAAATGCGCCGCAATCTCCACAAGTTGATGGTGAACGCACTGTATGGCAAGACGATGGAGAATGTGCGGAAATATGGGAAGCACTATTTTGTACGATCACCGAATGTGTTTAGAAAATGGACACGTCATCCCTATTGTCAATCCTTCTTCAACATCAGCGACAAAGCCGTGGTGGTGAATGTGCGCAAGACCAAGGTAGACTTGAACAAGCCCATTTATATCGGGCAATGCATCCTGGACAACAGCAAGATTGTTATGTACAAGCTGTTTGACCAGTGGAAAGCCAACAAGACGTGCACCTCAGTGGAACTCATTGGTGGGGACACAGACTCCTTCCTCAAAGTCCGCAGCCGGTATACACGCGAAGAAGTGCTGCGTTCGTTTGAAAACATCCCGAATTTTATTGATACGGAGGCGAAAGGTGTTCTCGATACCTCAAATTATCCCGTGAGTCATCCAGAGAGACGTACCGAGAATGCGAATCGTTTGGGATGTTTCAAGGATGAGTGTGTGGGGGATAGGGTGAAGGAGTTTGTGTGTTTGAGTGCCAAGATGTACTCTTACATTGTCCTCAAAGGTAATGAGGAAGAAATCCACGACTGTCGCATGAAGGGAGTGTGTCAAGCGAAGAAGCGTCAAGTGAAACATCAGAATTATGTGGACGCATTCGAAAAACATTCGATTACCAAAGTGGCACAAACCCTCCTCCAATCCCAACACCACGAGATGAGAACGGTGACGCAAGTGAAGAAAGCCTTAAGTATCTGGGAGGACAAGCGGTGTTGGTGTTTACCCAATCAGAGCCTTCCATACGGTAACCATCGCCTATATGAAGAAGGGTATCTACACCCCGATGTCAAAGATATCAAGGATCTGCAACCGCATGGTGGAGCTCAGAGCATCCTCCGCAATACCACTGCAGACATTGTTACCGCAACTCCCTCTGGCCACATACCGAGCATCACGCCCTTGTCGAGTCTATTGGAGATGGAACTCTTCGGTCGCTGTACAGATTTTTCCACGGGGGTGTATCCAAATTTGGGCAACCACTCTCTGGAAACCTACGATCGTATTTGTAAAGAGATGCGCCAATTACTCGCCCCCTACGGATTGGACGTGAGCGACCCAATCACAAAATCCTGCACATTTCAATGTCAATGGAACTATACAAAGGACTGCATACAAACCATTCAACAGTTGCCATCGACATCGGTGATTTCCAACGAGCGCGAGCTGTTTCCCGGAACGTTAATGCGCAAAGGTAATTTGCACTGTTCCTTCTTTTCCAACGGAAGTGTGATTGTGACGGGTGTCTTATCGATTGCAGAAGCGGAATCGTTGGTGGAAGACATTCTCAAATCCCTATTCGATGGAGATTCCCTCAATGAATCGGACAGCGACTAGTATCCCAACGTCGTGGGTTGTCGCAAGAGACCTTGGCTATAGCTATAGAAACTATTCAAAGCTATAGAAACTGTAACAAATCTCAGTGAAAATATCACCGCTGGTGAATTAGTTGATCGACTAATGGATCTAGATGAACATGCTATGAATCACAATTTGGATCGTAAATGGATAGAGGATTTCTCCCTGCTGCACTGCAATGCAATGAAATTGGCGCGATCTGGAGTGAAAAAAGTGACATTTGCAACTGATGTGTCAGGTAACTCTACCCATAAAAGTGACTTTAGAAAGAAATTAGAAGAAGAGATATTTAAATTATTATGTGAACGGAACTGTGTTAAATGTTTTAAACAGGAACGATCCCTTCTCTTTTTACCATGTTCTCATAGTGTTATGTGTTCTACATGTTATGTACCCTTTGAAACGTTATCTTGTCCCCTTTGTGATCAAGAAATAATTTCAACAGTCACTGTATATCGTGCATGATGAGTCATCATGCACGGAAAAGCTCTGTGTATAGTGTGCTATAGCTAGTTACTGAACTCTGTTTCATGTACAAAATCTTGTGGTATTAACATCTGTCTGAAAAAAGATCAAGGATTCCATTGAAATAAAAATACAATCATTGACATGATTCATTTCTTTATTGACTTCAAAACATGGGATAATGTAGAATACAAATAGGAATAGACAATTTTATCATTGAAGGACAAGTAGGTTTTAATGAGTTATTGATCTTTCTCGTGAGCATCCAATGTTCGAAAGAAGGTCAGTGTTTTATCCATAGACGTGTTAAAAAGGCGATGGTTTAAAAAGTAAATACAGTAAGCACCACAATAGGCTTTAGGACCTTGTATACGCAGAGGGCGACGACAGTCTAAAGGATAAGGTGTTGTCGATAACCACTCGGTAACATGTGGATAGTCAGATGGAGTGAGTCCATAGGAGTCAACGAATTCGCACACGCGTTGATCCGCATTTTGATAAAAGGCCAGCCAATGCTTGCCAGGTTGATGAGAGCGATCACTATTGACAATAAGTGTCTTTGATTCCGGGGAATGAGCAGGAAGTAGATCAGCAGGAAACACACCTTGGAAGGGAACGTAAGAAGATTGGAGGAGGCGATGAGCAAACGTTTGACAACTACACTGAATAGCACAGAGAAAATCATCTTCGCACATGCAGGCATTGAGTAAATGTTTCTCTTGTAATTGATTCATACCCTGCATAATTCCTTCGATTTCCGTGTTGCTTAACAATTCTCCCATTCAACCAACGCTGAGCTTTAATGAGACGATGTTGATAAAGAGGTGTCCAAGCGATAGGAGGAACGTGATACTCGGGTTCCTTCAACATGTCTTATGATGATGTCAATGTGCGCCAACACTTAAATAGCGGGTGGGATATACGCACTGGAGATGACAGCATTCTCCGGTGTGACTGAGAATTGTTCGTCATGAATGACAAACATTAATAAATCCATATTTTGCGTGGCCGTATTCTCAAATTGCAATTCCAGTCCATATTGACGTGTATTGGTGGGTTGAACACTATCGATTTGTTTATCCAAGGTACAGTCAAAGGCGATAAAGTAACAGTATCTGGTAAAACTCTCTAAATCAATACCACATGATTCATTCGTGTTATAGACTTGAATCGCACGATTGAACTGACTGTAGGCAATAACGTCACCTTTGCAATTGATGGTTCCTCCTGTCATGATGGCTCCATTGGTGGTCATGGTGACTTGAGAGAGTCCATGCCTTTCAAAATAGAGTTTTCGACTTCCTGGATCAAACCAAGAGTTATTGGGAACAACAGCGAAAAAGATGAGTTTAGGACTCAATAGAGCGGCCACATTGGAAAACGTCTTCTTTTGTACGCCACGTTCAATCGTTTGTCGTTGGACGGTCATGCCATTGTAGCGATAATAAATGGCTTCTGTCTTGCGTCGATTCGCAGTTTTCAATTGCAGTTCTGCATTCGGTGTGAGCATGGGCATATACAATTGGAAAGAGGTGATTTTGAACCTGTACTTTGTAGAGGTCGTCCCTGCAGGATGTGCCATATCATAAATGGCATATTCTGGTTTATTCAAGGTGAAAATGAGATCCAGTTGCATGCCTGGGGGCAGAGCAATCACTTGTTGGAACAAATAACATTTCAGGGGAAAGTCAAAGGTACGTTTAAATTTGTGGTCTGCCCATTGTTTGAGAATGGCTTGATTGAGTGCATTCTCTTTATCTGTAAACTCTACCGCCTTAGACTTCACCATCTTACTCGCTGCATCAAACTCCGTGTCATACATCACTTGAGGAACAGTAAAACCTTGTGTGACCATGTGTGCATTCTTCACATCATTGGTGTATTGTAAAAGATTGCTAAGGTATGCTCTCAAATAATACAAGTCATTGCCTCCTTCAATGGTGCGTTCATTCAAGCGGATAGTTATGTCGGAAAAGAGGGAGTGGGCCGTATTGTTGATAATAATCGCCTTGTCTGACGACTCACATGACACGTCTGATCCTTTAGCCGCATCATGTTTCATGAGTTGTACTTCCACGCGAAAATAGGCATTGCATACATCCATCCAATGAATGGCTAGTCGAGGGACTGTGAATTGAATGGTACCGGGATTTTCCAATCCATTGACTGGCGTCAGAACGCTCGTATGCTGAGAAGTACTCGAGACATCGACTTTATCACTCTGGAATACATCGTAACGAGCATCCAATAATGCAGGTGTTTCCGCCATGCTAGATGGTACTGATGTCCTAAGATTGCTTAGTTCTTAAAAGAGCATGCGTTGTTTAGCACCTCCGCCATAACGCCCCATCAAACTTCCTTTCCCCCATTTCGTATGATGGGCAATGTCCACATGACGACGGCGACGTTTAGGAGCAGGTGCTTCCACCCTATCCCCTTCTTCATCCGTGAAGATGCGTTTCCGACTCACTTTATTTTGAATAGCTTCTACAACACGTTCGGGAGCAGTCTGTAAGGTGCGTTTGGCGAGCGCTTTCACACCCTTTTTGGGACGATCAACTACTTCTTGTGCGGTAGAGCTGACAGCATCCGTGACAGCTTGTTTCGCAGAATTGAGAAACTCTGTCGTACGTAACGATTTTCCCAACGTTTTCTGTACCGTATGTACAAGTCCTTTTTGCGATGTTTTTCGCGATGCTTTTCGAGATGTTTTTGGAGATGGTTGTCGAGATGTTTTTCGAGATGTTTTTCTGGGAACTCTCTTTTTGAGTGATTTGGGCAGACGGATGGATGATTTCTTGACACCAGTGACACGTGGTCTAATCATGCGTGTTTTCTGTCCAATCACTTAATTCCATCCACCTCGTTGCATAAATGAACCTCTTCCAAACAATCGTCCAGAGAAATTTGTTCGGTTACGGATTAAAAAGAGATTCGTCATCGTGTCTTGATGTGCTTGGGAAAAGACAATTACCTAATTGCGCGAGGTCGAAGATGCATTTTTACATAGGACCGTCCGTCTGTCATAGGGATGGGATGACCGTCATCCGACATGAGTTTGATTTCAATATCTTGCACATTTTGACTTTTCACAGGGAGATAGGTGACATTCTGGAATTCATGATGAATACTATCTCCATATTCTTTCCCCGTGTAGGGAATCACACACATACAGTTTGTTTTCATACCACCTACATAATTATAGCCCACAATATTACAATACAGTAGAATATTGTAGGTAAAGGCATTCAAATTCAAAGGTACAGTCGCTTGCTGTGAGGAGGTGAGTAAGTCTGTTTTAAACCCAAGAATGTCTTTGAGCAAAGGATGGAGTTTCATACTGTAGTGTGTGGGTACTACCACTGAGACATAATGGACATTAGACGCCAATGTAGTGATAGAAAAGTGGAAATTGTGTCCATGGTGTCGATTCTGATTCAAACACTGCATCAACGTCTTCTCCGAATAAATACCGCGTGGAATGTTGAAGCGCGTAAACATGCCTTGCTCTCCCTGTTTGCCTTGTTTGCCTTGCTCTCCCTGTTTGCCTTGTTCACCTTGTTTGCCTTGCTCTCCCTGTTTACCGCGTTCTCCTCGCGGTCCTGGTGAATCCGTTTTGATGGGAATGATAGAGGACGTAAAGACGGTCGGAATCGTCTCAGGATGATCATTTAATGTCCCCACACTAAAGCTGACTTCCACGGGTAATGTCTGAAGGGTATTGATGAAGTTGACTACGGAGATACCTGCTTCCCATTGATCCCCATGGAGTATGGGGATGGAAGGAACCAAGCGATTTTTGAAATGATTGTCTCTATTTTCAGGAAACAAATTGGGCTGAGCATTACTCAACAAGTGAATCGTTTCCTCATGCATGGTTGATAGTCACTCTGTCACCAATTACCTAGTCTCCATACGGCGGAGATGGAGTTTGAAATAGGATCGTCCTTCATGAATCGGAATAAATTCGCCATCATCACCACGCAACTGAATTTCAATCTCATCAATAGCTGATGTAAAAATGGGGTAATAATCAATATTGGACACTTCATACGACACCATTTCCCCCAAACGTTGTTTCTCTTCAATGGGGTGAATTTTCAAGATTTGTTCACGTTGTCCTCCCACAATACTTTCCGCCACAATATTACAATAGACGATAATGTTGAAGGAATTGGGAGTCATGCTGAGGGGAGAGAGTGTTGTCATCTGTGTATTGGGTCCATAATAGGATTTGGGTAGACCCATACGACAACTCAACGCTTCTCCAAAATCAATAAAGGCATGTTCCGCGGTTTTCACCGTCAAATAATGTTCTTTCGAGAGAGAGAGGGATACGTCAGTCCACGCCTATAAATTCACCTGGAGTTTGGAAAAGAGTCTTTCCAAGGTATAACTCCCTTTGGGAATGAGGACACGATGAAACGAGGTAGAAATGTCCAGGGTGGGGTTGATGTAACCTTGCCGAATCATGTGTTCATAGATTTGCAAAGGTTTCATGGTCTTGCTATAGAGATGAAGAAAAGGGCGAGGTGTGGGATGTGTATTCACCATAACCGATTGAATATCTTGTTTTCCCACATCCACTCCCAACACCATACCATCCACTAGATAAAACATGTTTTCTTGCCATCATGGTCGTCATCACCCTTTGCATATCATCACTGAACCATCCAATAAAAGAAGTCAATCTATCTTTGCCGACTTTCAGGTTGGATCCTTCTTGATACGCGACAGCAGGTGAATACAATTTCTTATCAGAGAGTCATCTCCAAACAAGTAGGATTGTAAACACGTATTGACCAACAGCTCTTTCGATTCGTAAGCATAAGGGAAATAGGATTTCTGAAACAAGCTATCCAATTCCTTCCCTTTCCATGGGAAGAGGGTGTCGAGGGTGTGGTTCCATCCTTTGGCATAATCAAAGGTATATTCCGGTAAACCATAGATGTGTAATATCATCCCATGGGTGACATGTTTTGGACGTTGTTGATACCGACGGTAACTTGCAGAACAATGTTCCGGCGTTTCCGAGTGTATACAGGTTTGTTCATGATAGGTGAACATACCATATTCATGACTATGATTCAACACATGTTGCCAGAGTTGTGGGGGATTGATTTTCAACAAATACCCTTCCGCGATTTTAAAGTGAAGCACGTGAAAGACGCCCACTGTTGTATACGTCACCCACACCATATCAGGCAGGGGGATGGCTTGATTGAAAGCTTGTACAAATGATTGGAGGGTATAGTATTTCGTGGGTAAATTGAATCGTAATGGACTAGGGAGATGAGATAGGGTATGAAAAATCTCAAAATAGTCTCCATGCTTGATGTTGAGAATATTGGGATGCTTCCTATCCTCGGTTTTATACTGTTGCGTCCGTTTTCTGTTTCGATGCAAGTCATGTGTTCCATTCAATGCGTAGGGGACACTATTCTTTTCAAAGAGAGCGTCCAATTCCATGGTTTGCTTCTGAAGGATAAAGGAGGGAACATGAATCGTACTGAGGGGGAATTCCAAGATCCATTCGTCCCACACGTAGGTAGCCACTTGTTCTGCTTTGAAAATCTCATAGGCTTTAGATTGTTGGTCCATCTTGATTTCCATATCCTCCGTGCAATCGATGGTCAGTTCATAATGATAGGACATGGATGTAATGGTCCATGTCATGGGGGCGGGGAAGATGGTATTCAAATAGGTTTCCAACGAATAATAACCTGTGGGGACGATAGAACTCCACGTCTTATCACTCTCTAAATTCTTGTAATAAAACGATTCAGGTCTAGACACGTAAAATGACAGTTTGTTCTCCTTGGTTAATTGACAAAGATCCGTTTTCAACACAGTCACTTCTTCATTCACCCTATCTCGTTCACGAACGATCTCGTCAAGATTATCAGTTCCTGCAGTGGGTTTGAATTCTTTCACCATCCTTCTTAACGTTGTCAACCGTTCCTGTTTCACTTCAAAATCATGGAGAATATTCCCATACATCTCCATCAAATCCACCAAACTATGATAGGCAAATACATTATAAGTGTTGTAGATATGATACTTTTCCGTAGGTGTGAAGGGAAGTGCATGTTGCCCCGTTTCATGCTGCATATCCGCTTAACTGGCCAATACATTTTCTTTCCCATCTTTAGGATGGGAATGAACTAAATGATGAATGATGGGCCGTTTTGTGGCTTGTTCCTTTTGAATCGATTTTCGAAAATTTTTCAATAAGACAGTATCAAACAATCGCTTCTTGGCTGCGAATCGTTTAGAGACTAAAACACCTTCCATCTTGGGTTGACGTAGGATTCGCATCATGTTGCGGTACTTTGCATTCAGTGTGTTGATATAGGTATGCAAGAAACGGGAGGTGACTAAATCAGGAGCATCGGCTATATTGATGGTAGGATCGATCTTGTGTAACTGTATATCAATCTTGTCATACAATTGATCAATACGGTTTCTGAACCATGGCAAATGTTTTTTCTTGGGATGTTGATACTCCTTTTCACGCTCTTTTGGGGTGAGTGGATTTAGGAACTCCACTGGGAAAATAAATTGATTTTCCATGGTGCGTGTTGGTAAAACAAACCATTTTTTAGAGGCCAAATGTTGCAATCGGAAAAGGTGTGTTCTCACTGCTTTCATCAACTCTCTCAGTTTAGGAAGAAGGGTGCGAAGATTATGAAACAGACCTATATGCCCTCTGGGAATAGGAGGTGCCTTTGCATTGCGTTTGAGAGATCTCACAAAGGTATGGGTCCACATCCACACAGCACGTGTCGTGTCATCAGTCAGAGGTTGTATATCCTTATAGGTCACTGGGGGAGCCATGTAAACAGTGGCTATTTTCTGCAATTCGGATAGGATCCCATAATCCATAGCAGACAATGCATAATTGGAAGCATGCTTCACATGAAAGGACAGACTGTTGGACGAATGAAACACTAATTTCCCCACACCAAACCATTCTAATTGTTTGAATAAATTGAGCACAGAGATTTCATTTCCTAACATACTTTCAATCCCATGTTTGGCAAAATGACAGCGGTGTAAGGGAATCACACTGAACCAATAGTCATGGGCGGGATATTTCTTTACATCACATTCCTTTCGATGAATGGAGAGACGTGTATGGATCCGAATGACATCCTTCAACGATAAATGATAGACACATTTGTCCAATAAGAGTGAGGCTGCCAAGTGAGGGGAAAACACAAGGACGTAATGAAATGTGGAGAATTCCTTGATTTGAAACAGGGAAAATGGGACAATGTCAATCACATAGACATCTGCTTCCTCTATGTCATTGCATCCATAACACAAGTAGGATGGATGTGTCGTGACAGTCATCATGTTGGAAATGGTACGACGTGTATATAAATCCAATGCTGTGATAATGGGTACTCTTTTCACTTCCTCATCGGATTCAAAAATGGTGTGACGACGGACCACATTGGTCCCTTCCATCGTATAATAAGGCAAATAGGTCTTCAAATCTTTCGTATCCACCATTTTCCCCACGGTAATATAACAATCTTCGGGAATCGTATCCACATTATTCACATACCCAAACTCTTTCAAGCCTACTTCCCATGCTTCTCCTTTAGGAATAAAAAGTGGATTTTCCAGTCGAGTAAAGAAATGATTGGCTTTATTGTCATACAAATGGGGTTGAGTATTGCTCAACAAGTACACATGTTGTTCCTCATGCAGTTCCTGCATGATTACAAAATCAATAGCGGCGTACATTACCTAGGGGTTCTAAGTCTCACCCATGAGTTCATCGAGGCCGGATAACTTTGCCAGTGCACAAAATATTCTGTACGCCCATTCCGACGTCGGGTCTTGAGCACTTTGTCCACTTGATATAGTTCTTCCTCCCGATGAATCACTTGTAATTCCTGAGCATAAAAGGATCCTTTGATCTCTTCTCCACTCAAGTCTTTGATCTTGTACATTTTGGTACCATGAGGGTTCTTGAGAATGTTGGAGACAATGAACTCTTCCGTCGACCAATTCGCTTCATACCTCCGTCCAAACGTTCCTTTATCACGTGAAATACGTACACGTGCTCCCACAGGGATAGACTTCCCCGGTACTGCAAACTTTTTATAGTTTCGTCGGAGTCGTTTCGCATTGTTTCGTTTCACTTCTTCGGTATTGGAGGCATTCACATCCATCGGGGTGAAACCTGTGGATGAATGGGTGCTGTGATTGTATGCATACATGACATCTGCAATATAATCCACCCAATTCTTGTTATTGGTGGCTGTAAAGATACGTTCCAATTTATTCTTGACAGTACGGTTCAATCGCTCGACATGGGCACATTTATAGGGACTGTAGATGGAAAACAATTCAATAGCGTGCTTGTCCAAGACTTCTTTCACCGGTCGGTTATAAAATTCGCGTCCTTGATCCGTTTGTAGTCATTGCGGGGTGGGAATGGTTGCGAAAATGGCTTCTAAAACCCCCGACACTTCTTTGGCACTCTTGGTTTTGAGAGGGAATGCCCAGGCTTTGCGTGTAAAGATGTCCATCACCATGAGAATATACTTGCAGCCACGATTATACTGTGCATACTTTTGATAATCGACAATATCCGCTTGAAATTGAATTTGCGGACCGCGTACACGATACGGGTGCAAGGGCTTAATACGATGCAATCGAGATTTGTGAAGGGTGTAGGTCGGTTGACGCATTAACCATTGTTTGACTTTTGTTTTTGAATAATGTGAAGCAGCAGCAAATGCATTGACGCTTCCGTAGCCAGCGGGATGTTTGGGATTGTAATAAATCTTGTGCAAAACTTCCTCCATCGACACAATCTGCTTGGAATTGACGTGGGGGTTGAAGATGGGCGGTATTCCCATTGGAACAACAATTAAAGCTCGCCGTGATGGTGTACTGTGTCTCTGCGCTGTCGTCCGCGTTGCCTTGGCCGCAACAACGCCCAAAGATACGCGATAAGAATGAGGAGGCAATTGGCGCGGCTGCCGTTGCCATTACTTGAATGGTGATCCATAGGATCCCAATTCAAGAACTCCTTTTTTACTTAAACGAGTCTTGATGGATCATTTCAATGGAGAACGCTTCGTCTTGGGAGATGTGACAACAGAAGGTTTGACGACTTTCCCTTTAGATCTCTTGAGGGCGGGTGGATCTGCGACGTGAGTGAGCGGAGGTTTTGCGACGTGAGTAAGCGGAGGTTTTGCGACGTGAGTAAGCGGAGGTTTTGTTGTTTTTTCCAATCTCTTCCCACTATCATCATCCAATTTGAAAAGTTGGCGACGAAATTTATCGAACAAATACAACCGGGCGTTCCATGCAGCGATATTATTGGCAGTAGGATGGTGACGCACAATCTCTCGTGCAATACGGTCAAGATGGGCTTGTTGAGGATTCATCATCATGTTTCTCACCACCTGATCTTCCGCTTGACGTTGCAACATGGTCGACATCAGTTTGGTAGTGTCACCACCACCACCCAATTGCTGTCCGCCACCGGTGTGTTCATTCATTTCAGATTTGGGAACCACCTTTAATTCACTAAAATCCATTTTCGTTTTATTGGGTCTTTTGCTTAACTTAAACACAATCATAGGTGGATTAAATAAGTTGGTGCGAAATCGGTACTCAAAAGGACAATTTGTAGTGAAATCAATAAAGAGGTAGGCATAATTCCCATACTTTTGAACCAATGTCGTTAAAATATCATGCACGACGCTCATATTGCCTTTCGGGAGCATTTTCCCCATGAATTGAGCCAATTGTTCTTGATTTCTCGGATTATTGAACGCGACCAAATAATAGACATTGCCATTACGAATACGTTGCTCTTTATCATCATACAAATACTGTGTGATTTGCACTGCGAAAAACCGTTTATGATGAGATCCTCTTAAAAATAATCCCGTAACAGTTTCATTGTTTTGAGATTCCTGTTGTAAATCATCGAGAATAATTAAATCATTTTCTTGCAATTGATCAAAATCATCTTGGGTAGGGACACCCATTTTCAATATCACATCTTGTAACTCTATGAAATGGACTTTCTATCCCATAATACCACCAGACTTTACGAATGGGCTTTTTAAATAAAGTATAACGATTCTTGATCATATTCGCCACAAACGTGGACTTTCCCGATTTACTAGGACCCGAGACAATCATGGATGAGTCATTCTCTAAACGGAAATCCATCTTGTCGAATCATAAAAGTCAGACATATATTCCATGCATCATGTATTAAACATAAATTAAAATAGTTTCCAGAACATAGAATCATTTCCAGAATAAAGAAGAGGTGGAATAAAACGTCCACGTGTACATGTCTTAAAGAGCGAGTTTTCAAGAGCAGTCACCATTTCACTCATCAATGTCCTTTCCATGTCATTGGTAAGAGGATTCATATTGTACCGTGCAAATCTTTCTTCAACATATTAGGAAAGACGCGACGATGGATTTCGTAGGTACTACGAACAATGAAATAATGTTCAATATAGTTCAACACAGACCACTTCTCATTGACACACTGTCCTGCTTTGTACCATGAGGATGACACATACCACTGACTCTCCTGGTTATGTTCCACCATATCCTTGAACATTTCGAGGAATCGATTGAACCATTTCTCGGCTTGTATTTGATCACCGTCAAAGATATGCAGCGCGTGTGACTCTTCCCGGATGCGAATGTACACACCGAGTGCTTGCGCCTTGGCAAAATCCGTCCGCATCATCCTCCAATACTCCTCCTCCGTGGGTTGAGCACTCCACCTCTGAGAAATCATGCTTGTCATCTCATCCTCCTTTTGTTTCATAAGTACAGTGCTGCCCTTTGATTGGGATAGATGATCGAGATCATCTATAAAGTGTTTGAGTTCCTCCCAATCAATGTCCTGTTTAGGTTGCACCATGTGTATCAGATTAAATAAACCACTGGAGGGACTGTGTGCCTTCTTTATATCGAGTGTCAGCTTTGTCTTCTTCTTCTTCTTCTTTTCCTCCACCGCTGTGTTCTGACATTCCTCCACCTGTTTGATACGGACTTGGACTTGATCCACAGTAAAACACAGTTTCAGAGTCTTTGTCTGTGGATTACAGTACATGCCTGTGATGCGGAAGATGGTATTTGCTTGAAGGAAGGTATTCTCCTTTAGATTGGAAAGAAGATGTCCAATATTGGCCAAACTAACCTTCTTGTTCTTTCCATTCTCCTTCATCAGGAAGATGGGCGTGTCCTGCTTCAGCTTCATAAAGACACTGTCGTAGGTCGATTTCTTGTGTACATAACCGAGACAGGAGATGAGGTTGTAGGCAGATTCGGGTTGGACTTGTTTGTAGAGGGATTGTATCGCATCTTCCAACGTCTCCACATCGCGTGAGACTGCTTGAGAAATGGTGAAGAGGGAGGTGATTTGATCGGAACCGTACCCAGCGTCATTGTACGTTTGTGCACGCAATCCATAAAATCCCGTGGCAAACACGAGTTTTGAGATGTCTCGTCGTGATTGCCAATCCATCGCATCCATCGTCGCATTCTCTCCGCGAATGGGATAACATCCAGTGTTACCCCATTTCTTGCCCAATACCAGACGTGTGATGGGCAGAGGCTCCAACTGTGTATGTGCCTTGGTAAGGTAGTTCTTCTCGGCTTTCCCATTCGTATGGAAATAGGGCTCCGTCGCTTCAACAAAGACTGGCTTCGATGTCGGTGTATCTGACGAACACGTGACTTTCACCTTCTTCGCGAGAGGAGCTTCCAACGTGTTCGTACGTTTACCCATGACTGAATGAAAATGATTGAAATGGCTTAGTTTATATAGAGTTGAGCGTGGGAAAATTTCTTCTCATTGGTTGATACTTACGCATACAAGTGCTTTGATTGATGCTCTGTGAAATTCACGATGAATCATTCATTTTTGGTGGTGTACGGGGCTTGTCCCTTTTTGTAGGTCAAATTCACGAGATAACGCTTGATTTCATGGGAATTTGCTGAGTCATTTTACGATAACATCGGTCGATTTGGTGTGGAAAAGTACCTCAGAATTCTCGATAAATCACCTGATTTTACGAGGATTTGTAACAGAGTGTGTTCTTCAAAGTCACAGTGAATCGATTGATATCATGGGAAAATAACACATCAAATCCGTAGTATTTTTAACGATGTCATGGGAAAATCAACCTTTAAATCTTCGGTACGTCGTTTGATTTCATGGGAATTTCATTGTGCGGTTTGGTGGGACTGAGTATAGGTGTTTTGGACATATCATAGTTGACTACTTCCATATCTAGTAAGGGTATTCTACTATCTTTACGTTTTTTGATATCTTTCATCATTTTTCGACCAGATAAGAGGGAAACCAAAATGAATATGACGAGTGTAAAGAATTGTGATAGGGCTTCTTTGAATGAACCAATAAGTGAACATTTTAAATCTCCTCCGTTGGCTGTTGAAATAGTGTTCACTATGGATTGAACAGTGTCCATGATGATGCTGTTGATGACGTGGGTATGGTTTACTTAGTGTTTGGAGCCGATCGATGCATGTAAGGCTTGTTTGAAAGCTGCTGGATTATCGTGATATGCCATGGCATAGGCTTGTGCGAAGGGAGTTTGTTTCTTGTTAAATTTCCGTTTTTGACCCAAGTATTTGCGAGTTTGAGGGGGTGGTTTCACAAATTTGCGGAGAATTCCTTTGTAAGATTGAATAAACTCGTGCTGTAAAGGTGTTGATTTCCCTGGATTCTCTCGCATTTTGTTCATGAGTGCTTGCATATCCTTGACATATTCCTCAGACAATTGATCGACATGACGGTTAATTTTCTTTTTCGAACATCCTATCCCTGAACTTAGGGATTTCAGTACATTGGTAAAGTCCTGACGTCGACTTGAACATGTTTCACACTGACACGTCATTCTTGTATATCATCCTCTATCCCACATAACTTAGTTTACATGGCGTTCACCAAATTCATGTAGCGTGCGTGAACGTCTGCATTTTGGTTGGTTAAGTGGGCAATAAACTCTTCCTTTTGAGTCAGCATGTCACGCATGCTTTCCAATGTCTCATCCAAATAGTCTCCATTGCCATCTGTACGATTGGGTCCATGAATGTGTTGATTAAATGCATCTTCCAACACGTGCAAGATGCGTTTGCGAGCATTTAAATGACGTTCATGGAGACGAATAGAATCGTTCAACAGTTGAACAATGGCGCTGTTTTTCAAATTGTTCAGTTGAATAATGTACTCGTGGGAGTTGTCAATGACAGGTGAATTGACTGGGTAAAACATTCTTTCCTCCACGGGGTGTTCGTCCATGGGTTGTTGAGGGGTTCCTACCCCCACCGAGTTTTGTTGGAGAGGGGTTCCCACTCCTCTTGATTCTTGTTGATCAACCTCTGGATTTCCCACTGTGTTCGACATGGCTTGGACATAACTGTTGTGATCATTGACAGGACCTGGGTAGTTATCAAATGTCACATGACTTAGTGTAAGTTGAATATTCTCTAAAGATATAGGACTCATATCAATCTCATTAGCAGCCATGGCTAAAACATCTGGCGGCAATCGATTCAATTCTTCTTGTATTTGATGGACCGTATGGGTGGGATCAAGGGAAGCATCCACTCTTGCTCGATCTTCAACCATACTTTTCACGACAGCTTGCAGCATAGTGTGAGAATTATCAGGTGTTGTTTGACGTGTTGTTAAGGCGCGATGATCAGCTGGAGAGGGTCGAATGAGTGCTTCTAGACTATCGTCTGCATCCAAATCTGTATTCATAGGTTGAGGGGGTCGCAAGGGGGTTGCACGACGTGAGGTGGGTGATAATTGACGATCTTGTCCTGTCAACGTAGATGACACCTTCAAACAGGATCTCGGAACATGCTGTTGAATAATATATTTGAGTTTGCTAACATCTTCTCCCTCCATTCGCTCGTTTAAAATATGGGTATGTTGACGCGCAAATTGTTGAGCTGTCTTCCTATCAACCGTTCCATCGAGTGTTTCCCCGCATAGACATGCATAGATGAACTCTTGACTTGCTTTTATCTCTTCTTTTGTTTTATATTTTAGATGGTGTGAATTAAAAATATGCCTTCTCAGACGATCTTTTTGATAAGGGCATTTACAGACAGGACATAGGGTTATTCTCAATTTTTGCAACGTCAGTGTCTCTTCACTTTCACGCGTTCTTCCCTTCCTGGTTGATTTTTTGTTGTGTGTTCCTGTGCATGCTTAAATACATTCGTTGGCCATTGAAACAAAACACTGAAATGAGCACAGATACGACACAATGTCTCTTTGATATAAATAAGACTTGCTGCTGAAATTACACGTTTATTATACAGCTCTTGTAAATATTTCAAATGTTTCTCATTCATAAACCTCCATAGTGTTCCCTCATACAAAACATCATCCTCAAAAATAGCCATGAGTAAATACACACGTTCCAAGATGGAATAGCGGTCATTCAGTACCAATTGATTCAAATAGACTGTGGATGTGTCGGTAAAGTCTTCTAATTTGGGGATATCATTGCCTCGGATGCGTTCATCGAACCAAAAATCAATAAGGATCTTCATCCGCGCTTGGTGCGAAGGAGATGTCGAACTTTCTGTTGGCGTGATGTCCATCTTCCACGTTGTCGTCTTTTTCGAGGGTGTCTTTTCCGAATAGGGCGATGTCGTCTTTTTCGATAATAGGGCAGGAGTAACATGATCTTATTTGAGAGAGTGTGAGGATCTATAACTTAAATAGTCACTCATCGCGGTGAGTATGCGTACAATCTCTCTCAGAAGAAAAAGGAGTACAAGTAGCATGTTTTTCCAAATCTATCAACACCAATAGCAGAATACTTATAATATGGAAAAGCAACATGATTCATACGACGACATTCTTTATTCATAGTTAGTCTGTATCGCTTACATATTCTTCTTCTGATGTCCATCCAACAGATATATATTCAAAATTAAACGTTATACAATAGACACCAAGAATCTCTTTGTTAACACTGTCCATAAATTCATAGTCCCATACGTTCTTCAGTGAGGATAAATAGTCATCCACTTCTTGGATGTCACTTTCATAATAACGTTCACTGGCGCCCATCAATGGTGGAGAACCATTTCTTTTGTATTCATAAATCGTGAATGTATCATTGGAGAGTTCACATTCAGGCTTCACTTTGATCTTCTCCTTCACAGATGGAATCACTTTCTCCAACATCGCGTGCGGTTGACATGTCGATTTCGGGTAAATAATGAGCTGATTTGGGTAGGTGTACACGTGAAAGTCTTCCATCACCCATGTGTCTTCCATCATGTATGTGTCTTGATCGTTTCTCCATTTTTTCCTAGTTCTCCAATCGATAGGTGCTCCGACATGGATTGGGGCACACCCAATGCTCCGTTCTGTGCTCCGAACATGGAATTGGGCACGCCTAATGCTCGGAGCAGGGGATGGGGTATTTGCAAAATTACAAAGCCAAGTCGAAAATGTTCCACCTTCATAACACTCGTGAACATGATTTACCAACGTGACGAACACCAATTCCAACAAGTGGACCCCACAGACATTTTTATTTTACAACGTGACAGTGAAGATGAACCTGAAGTGATCCCTTCAACTCCAACTCCAAGCCCACTACCTTCATCGCCAGCCAGTCCAGATCCCTCAAGCAATGAAGATGATGATGACTTTCCAACGGACCTCCCCTCGAACTGGGGTTCCATTCCCGATCTGGACGGACCGTATTCCCTCCCGCCAACACCACCCACCATCGATGGACCATTTCACATCCCACCAACCCCTGAACTTTCTACGTTTAGTTTCGACGATCTCGGATCACCGAGTATGAGCGATGGTCAGGTGGAGGACTATTTGACAGATGAGAAGGAGAATACGCCCCTTAATTCCGACGGCTATCCCGAACTGGACCTTTATCGTCAACCCTTTCGCCGTCCACTGACTAATTTGAGTAGTCGGTATAACATTAGAACTGAACTACAAAACTTGGATGAAGCGATTGCATTTTCGGACGACGTAGACTTTGTTGACGATTGGGCGTTTTAACTTGTGTATCTTTCTTCTTCTACTTCATATTTTTGATACATGTATTCAATAAACATACATGGTAAGCTATGACTATTTTATTCAAGGGTGAAATGGGTTATAGGACATATCATGATAGAATAGAAGTTAAAATTAATGTTAAAGATTGAATTTTAAGATTGGAAATCGTTCATAAAATTGACAAGTGCTATATTCCCAAGTCAATGATCATCAAAAATAACAGGTGATTGGAATAACATTTATTATAGAGATGCACTTTCTTGAGTCATTTCACAACATGCATTATTCTTGCACAAGGTACGATGTTCGGCATAGTCACTGAAGTTACAATAATGAACAATGTAAGACTTGTGGAGTTGTCCATTGTCCACCGCGGTTGATTCATGCATCACAGTGATGTGGTCAATCTTGGTCCAGGCCCATGCAGCTTCACAGGAATCATAATTTAAATACAGTGTATGCACATAAAGTCGATAGTGTAGTTCAAAGCAATAATGAAGGAGAATCGCGACCACATCTGACAGCGCACAGTGGTACCCATACTGTACCTTGGCAGCTTGAGTTTCTGTGAGTGGTTTCCCTCGGCGTAAATGTAACAGGGCTCGACGGTAAGCTTCTTTCCCTTCATACTGGGAATGATTCATCCAGTGACATCCGCGACGCATATGTTCCTTGTAGCCAATCCTATACAGTTCACTATCCCGCATACATGAGGCGAATATATTCCAATGAGAGTCAATGCGTTGAGACCATTCGGGGAGAGAAATACTATCCATTTTCACTTTTTCCAAGAGTTTTATGCTTTTCAACCAAGCTCTTTCCATCTCCGATAATCCATTCCCTACAATCAGTTCCGCGTCTCCATATTTGCGTGTCATTTCATGGACCCAGCAATTAAAACGGTGAATAATCACACTCTCTTCTGCACCACATTTCCCAATCACACGTGGGTTGAGACCATGAATAAAATTAGTCGCAAAAACATCACACACCGATGTCTCATGTCTGATAAAGTCATGGAAGCGCGATGTAATGGTCACATATCCGGTCGGTTTATCGTCTCTGGGCATATAATGACACCAAATGGCAGCGACTTCCTGCATGGGATCTCCTTCCGTATCAAATACGATGAAATTGCCCACCGGCTTCTTCTGCTCCACCCACCATTGTTGTACTTTAGGATGATCAAATGTAATGGTATAAGAACCTTGCATGAGCTCGCCCAAATGCTGAATCCGACGCATCGTGAAATGAATCTCACCTTGTGTGTCTCGACTTATATACCCGTCCCTAGGGTGGTGTACAACATGATTGGTTTAGCGATGATGATGTCTCCTTCGACGTTTTTCTCCTGACATTTTATTCGTTAAAGCACTTACGCCTGCGGCACCGGCTGCACCCGCTGCTCCCAACGCTGCAGCTTTCCCTGCGGCAATAAGTGCAGGGATGAGGGGGGCTAAAAATGGGAGGATGCCTCCTCTTTGTCTACGACTCCCGCGATAGATTCCGCCCTTTTGTCTACGACTACCACGGTAAATACCCCCTTTTTGACGACGGCTTCCGCGATAAATACCTCCACGTTGCATGATTAGAGTGATAGGCTAGATGTCCCTGCTTAGTTCTTCATTAATAGTTTCCCTATCGTCTTTAACTTTCCCAACTTGTTCCTATTTAGATCGTGTTTCAACCGTTGCCATTCTTCCTTTATCATTTGATTATTGGATTTATAACGTGGTCGCCACGCTGCTGGCAACAACGTATTGCCCAAATGACGTCGAATCAATTCGCCTTTATGTCTCTGAAGAGCTTCACGCCCTCTACGATGCATTTGAGATTTTATATACCGTTTCACATGTCTTACAGTTCCTCCTCTCCTACGTCGTTTACGGCGTGTCATGATTAATGCTTACGCTTCCCAATCATAACTTCGTCACACAAATAGTAGATTGATCACTACATTTATTCATCAGCATCCAAATCCACATTATACGTGAACCACTTCAATTGGTTCTTAAAAACAATGGGTTTCAGAGATCTCCCTCGTTTCTTACTAAAGTCAAATAAATATTTGCGTGGGTCCCGATTTCTATTCTCTGGTCGAAGCGAGGCTTGGGGGACACTATTCACTTCCTTGGGCTGGACTTTCTAATTTTCTGTAAGTGCATAGATTTAATTTGTAACATATGTCTGTACGTGTATCCATTCTTTAATTTCTTTATTTCAATCTTCCATGCAATAAACATACATGGTAAGCTATGATTATTTTTATTCTGTTGATAGTAATGGGTTATAGGACATATCATGATAGAATAGAAGTTAAAATTAATGTTGAAGATTGAATTTTAAGATTGGAAATCGTTCATAAAATTTACAAGTTAGAATTATTTTTAATGTTGAAAATGGTTCATAAAATTGACAAGTGCTAGTGAGTATGTAGACTTCCCAAGTAAATGATCATCAAAAATAACATGTGATTGGAATAGCCTTTGGAATATGGCTGGGACCGGGAAGACTGACTTATCTCTCTAACCGCAGAAAGAAAGTCGTCGAGAAAAACCTAACAACTGCACCCGGAACTCTGAACTAGCAAAGAAAGCTGATGAAGAAGCTAACAAGAGCAGGAACTAAAGCGAAGACAAGAAAACAGACAGGGCAGGATTGGTCTGCTCACTCAAGATGAATAACCAAACGGAAGAAAACAAAAGAGCAATCAATGACAAAATCAGTCAATACAAAATTTAACAGAATGATGCGAGATATCAGTTCAATTCAAAAATGAGACGGGAAATTATTCAGTTGTTGGCAATTAGTAGTCAGTGTTCACTACTCAATACAGACGGGCAGATAATATTAAACACAACTAGGGATAATCTACTTGATCTTATTAATTATCAATCAGCTGTAAACAGTCTCAGAATGCACTTGATGATTTTATTTATCAGCTGTTATAGCATTCCACTGCTTAACCTTTATTGAGAGACAGCAGACAACAAACTCAGTGAATGAATCGAATCAGACAACAATGCAGGGGACAATAGGGTATGCAGCACGCTAGCGCAAACACACTACAGTCCGAGACTGCACACACAGCAGACGCACGCATACAACGACGCACAGATTTGTCTTAGCCAAGGGGCATATACCCGTTAATGTTGTCGACATATGATGAGAATGATTTTCTCTGGCAGTGCCTTGACTTATATACCCTACCGCGACTCATCAAATGCGCCGATAGATGCCCCGGCGCCACGTGCTCTGATGAATGTCAAGTGCTCCACTTCATGACCTCTTAGCACCCACGTGCGCCGATGCGTGTCCCGGCGCCACGTGCTCTGATGAATGGGCGTGTGCTCCGATGACTGGAGCAAGGTCATGTACTTTAGTGAAGGTGGTGGGGAAAGGGCTACTTACAATCTTCCATAAAATTAGTTAACAAACATGGCAGGTACTTAAAGCAGTGTATTAATCAACCTGTAAATAGAGACAATAGACATCAGAATTGTGATATCAGCGACAAATTACCAGATCATCAAAGCTGCAGTGACAAGTTCACAGTGTATAAATTTACTTGTATTCTTTGCCATAAATTTTACATTGGTCAAACTGCCCGTCCTTTTTATCAGAGATACAACGAGCATAAACGTTGCTTAGTTACCAATAACAACAATAGCGCGCTGTCAGACCACGCGAGACATGAACACGAAAACAGTTTGACTATTGATGACTTTACCATAGAATTCTTGAACAAATTTCAGAGTCCTGTAGAGGCAAGAATCGCCGAAGCCAAATACATTCAACAACAGTGTCCGTCTCTCAATAGGAGAGAGGAGCTCACCCAGTGGTAGCCGATCTCTCAACCTATATTATGCCACCGCACCATCGCTGCTTACTCCTTGCTGGACGCGAGGATGCTGCTGCGCAGCGAAAGCTCGTCCGCCTGCATATATTTTTAGCTTGTACATAATCCTTTTATTTTACTAATGCTGATTAAACGATGTACTTGGGAGTGTCCTTGCCTTTTGCTTTACGGGCTTCATAGCCACGTTTGTTATGAATCGCCTCCCGTATTCCGCAATCAACTACGTGTGCTATAAGTTGTCTAAAAATTTCCCACGAATAAAGTCCACAAAAGTCATGGTTAAAATTGTGGATAAATAGAAAGATTCATTTATGATATTGTTGCATTCATGCGCTTTTCTCTTTTCCCTATCTAGTACACATTGTTGCCATCATCCGATAACTATTTTAACATTTTCTGCATAACCAAGATTTGTGTAAACAGAAAATCTACGAAATATGACTGCGTAGGAAATATCAAATAATTCATGATTACCCGAGCAACTTTTATGCAACACTTAGTATAGTCTCCCCATTTCAGGATGAAGAATATGAAAGGAAGAAAATATCTGGAAGCCGATATGAACCACAAATAGTCATGGACCGCAGACAGCTGATGATTGTCTTCCGTAATCCGACAGTCATTTTTGAATCAATACCCGTGGAGTTCACCGGAGCTGTTGCATGCAGCGCGATCATTTGTGTTTATTACCTCCTCGATTTGAGTTATCCTTCCTCATTTGGTCAAATGCTTGGCCAACTACAAGAACAAATTCTGAAAACATCTTTCCCTTTGAAAAATAAGCGTTCCCAAAGTCTTTCATCGTTAATGTGAAATTTAAAATAGTTGTATGTTCTGGATTTGTATATGACTGGTCTTCATGCGTTTCTATGTTATAGCAGGTTTCTGAAGATATATTTCAGATTTTTGTAGATTTGTTTTATGAATTGCTACATTTTCAGATGTATAGCCCATTTCATTTTTTTGTAGATTTGTTTTATGAATTGATACATTTTCAGATGTATAGCCTATTTCAGATTTTTGTAGATTTGTTTTATGAATTGATAAATTTTCAGATGTATAGCCTATTTCGGATTTTTGTAGATTTGTTTTATGAACTGATACATTTTCAGATGAATAGCCTATTTCAGATTTTTGTAGATTTGTTTCATGAATTGTTTCAGATGTATAGCCTATTTCAGGTTTTTGTAGATTTGTTTCATGAATTGATACATTTTTGTAATTCCTAAGAATATTCCTAATTTGATACAGTCTGATTCTTTTTGTAACGTCACTATTTTCTAACGGGTTTGTAGAGGAATTTTGCCGTTAGGTAAAACCATGGATGATAACGCTAGTATGACTGTATTCTAACGGCAGAGTTGTGCGTTTCAGCTGGCATTTCAAGCGTTATTATTTGAAAACTAACGCCACTTCTTATCTATAAAAACCGTTATTGATGCATAAGTAACAGATATCTAACGCTGAATCCGATGTTATATTAGGTATAATAACATCAAAAAAACATGTGTTAGATTAGCATTAGCTCTTAATAACTAATTGATACATAGCTCAATATATGCCGTTATTACACAAGAAAAACCGTCGAATCAGCCGTTATCGGTGCGCAACTAAAGCGTTAGTGAAATAACGTCATTCATTTTGAGTGTAGAGTGGCAACTCCGCATTTATTAAATCCCCAATGTACATACACTTTTGATTTTATTAAATGAACTCGCAGGGTATATAGTTGGTAATTGCTACCAAATGTGTGATATGCAAATTTTTTAGTTTTGAAGAAATTGTCACGGAATTGAATGATCATGATTGTAATGCAGAAGGAATTATGGCATTTTACAGATTCTCAGTGTGATGACAGCCTTATGTGATAACAGATGAATGTTTTTTCAATTAGCAATTCGATATGCTCCTATTACTTTCATGCTGAACCTCAAGAGTATTTTCTTAGGCGTGATCATTTCACAGGCAACCTGACACTGACAGAGCAAAATCACTTAATCAAAGACAATGATTTCAATTAACTCTTAACTATTCAAATTCAAGAAATGAAACATGAATTTAGTGAATCATAAAATCATGCCTGTGAAAATTGAATTAAAAACTTGAAATTTCAGCCAAGAAAGCACGAATAATATCGCGACTTCCTAGATAAGACTTCCATTATAATAGGGTTCATGAAATTCCCTTGATAATCAGCTTAATTTCCGTTTAGTTAGGATGCTTATCAGCAAATATTCACTCCTTTTGATATCCAAGTTGTTTCATGCTACTTATATCGGGGCGACATCTCGGTAGTATATAAATTGGCAAATTTTTGACTTTTTTAAACTGCTCAAATAATTTTTGGATCACGGGAACGCTATCTCCGCAAAAATTGAATCTTTTCATATAAAAATTTTCGCTGTATATTGTTGACGAAAGGGAAGACAAGGCGTTCGTTCTTTTCAAATGTCTGTAATTTCGACAACAATAGCCCGGTAATTACCCGGTGAAAAAAAAATGTCGGTGAACTGTCGGTCCATTGTCGGGAAGCCGACTCGGCATAATGACGGTAAAGGTCCTAATTCCCCAACTATCTGCCGACGAATCGGTGAGCCGACAATTCCCCGACTGTTTCGCTGACGCACTACCGACAATTCCCCGACAGCCACCGACAATTCCCCGACAGCCGTCGACATCTAATTATATGTTCACATTCTTTTGATGAAATTACAGTTATAGCCTACTTGACGTTGTAGCAAAATATTGAAGAAATTTGCTGTTATCAGTGATGAATATTGTTGATCAAAGTCATCCTGCTACGAAATGCTCCAAGGATTAACAGCAGAAAAACTCATGCTGCTAAAACCAAAACATTCGGAGGCAGTGACAAGAATAGCCCTACAATATTTATACATTATAAAAATGCTGCTGATCGGTGTCATCCTGCTACGAAATGTTACAAGGATTAACAGCAGAAAAACTCATGCTGCTAAAACCAAAACATTCGGAGGCAGTGACAAGAATAGCCCTACAATATTTATACATTATGAAAATGCTGCTGATCGGTGTCATCCTGCTACGAAATGTTCCAAGGATTAACAGCAGAAAAACTCAATGCTGCTAAAACCAAAACATTCGGAGGCAGTGACAAATAATCGCACAAGAAATTACTTTAGCGACTCACCTCAAAAGTAAATGTCGGCCTACAGATGCTTCTCTGCCATCGGTTGTGCTGGCTTGGTAGTGTCCGGTCTCCCTTGATGATATCTTTTTGAGAGACAACGACTACGGTCTAAAATGCGCAGTAAGATGCTTGATGCAAAAAATATTGAATATTATTGACGCATAAAAAGAAGTTATAGAATTTAACATAATTAAAGTAAATAGGAACATACATGTACATCTAACATAAAAAATAGGAAAACGACACGAGCTTTTATTCACTTCACGTAAATATGCTGCTTAAAATCAATAGAATTATATTAATTATCCGACCTGCTGTCACATTTATTTCACGGCAAAAAATAATAAAACGACAAGAATCACAATATGTATCACATGAGCACTAGAAAAGTTCCGATGAAAAATGTGTCATGAAACAAATGACGAGATTAGGATGATTACGAAGGAGATAAAGTGCTCAGTCTGGAAATTTTCAAACGCAAATATGCAGCTGACGATCAGTATAAAAAACGGAAGTACAAGTATGACAAATAAATCCATGTGAGAACATGATTGCGAGTGTGGACCAATAGCGCATTTTTGGAAATCTTTAAAGACACTTACAAACAGCTAACAATCATGAAAAATAAATATAGCAAATGCCTGTCCACTTGCAAACATGATTAAGAGAGTGGTTCGAGTCAAGTCAAGTCTAATTTGGAAATCTTTTAAGATAATTATAAACAGCCAACAATCACGTAGAGATGATGCCTCTTTGGTTGGACATTCTAAATGAAAATGAAAATAGGATTGCCGATATGATGCTAATTTATTAGATCATGAACCAATTAATTTCAACTATAATGAGCGTAGCCATTTTCAGGGTATAAAAAATGAGAATGCATTGATGAAATTTTAAGCATTTATAAATATACCTTTATGCATATCATTACATATCATCACATCATTAAGTTACACATGCATAAATTACATCAGATAATAATTCAAAAGTATGGGAATGTCAAATTAGCAGTAATTTGGCATTCCCTTACTTTTGAATTATTATCTGATGTAGGCCTATATAAAACTTAATAATGTGATTTATTCAGCCGTTATTGACCAATTTCGATTAATTTCAACTACAGAACGCATCTTCACGGTATAAAATGATAACTGAAAAGAGCATGCCTTTATGGAATTTTAGGCATTTGTAGATACGTGAATGAAGAATATGCATAAAGGTATATTTCTAAATGCTTTCAATTTTAAAATGCTTCAATTAATTTGCATTTATTGTTACTAAACAAATACAGTGCGTTCATAAAGTCACTGTGCACCTAATAAATCAAATCATGCGCAATACTTTTGTCGCTTAGAATTTGCCACGGCACTATATAAAGTGGAGTTTATCTTGTAGAAACTTCGACTTCTGTGTGATCACAAAATATCTATTTACATACTACAAAAACATTTGAAAATGTCCACCCTGTTCACGAATACAAATGTCAATTCAACGTCTCATATTCTCAAACATTCGGTGAATTTCCTCGTGCCTGAACTTGAACCTGAACTCGTGTCAATTTGCTGTCGGCTGTTTTCTCTACACTCATGTAGATTTCGTGACCTGCTTCCGTAAACCTCCTGCTTCACCGCTAACCACCAGTAAAAGTCCAAGACATTCAAATCCGGGATCTAGGATGCCAAACTCCTTCAGAGATAACTCTTGTTTGAAATATTCCACTAAAATATCGAATTGAGGAATTGGCGGTATGCGCAGTTGCTCCATCTTGCTAGAAATAGGTAGTCAAACTTTCATCGTCACTTAATTCGTCAACGAGTGAAGCAATAATTCTGTCAAATAATTTTTGCAATAGTAGTTGAATATCGGCCCAAGCATTTGTAGTCTTGACATAAGAGAATGTAATGGCTTCTCAACAAATTCGTGTGGGTTTTCACTAGACCATATGCGGGAACTCTGACTACTGAAATGCCTTGATAGATGAAACCAAGCTTCATCAGAAAAGAAAGTCTTATCGAGAACATTATTTACATTTAGATTTTCCTTGAACCAAACACAGCACTTGAATTACAAACGCTTGTCATGATCGGCATAATTCAATTCATGTTGGCCAGAGATGCGGTACGGATATAGGCCTATGTTCTCTCTTACAGCAGGATGAGCCGCCCCGAGAGATAGACCCACTTCTTGGGATAAGCGACGCATCGACTTGTTTGGGCAATGAGTCATAGCTTCAGAAATAACATTTTCAGGAATAACTTTTTTTATCACTTAAGATTACGGCCTAATGGTCGATCTGAGCGTGATGGATCGTGCACCGAGTCAGCTTTTCTGAACTCACTGATTGGACTCCAATCAACATTTCGATGAGGCAAATCAGATGTAGGAAGTCTTTCTAAAAACCCCTTCTTCACCTCATTATTATATTCCCCATTGGCGCGAAAAACATTTTCGACCAAGAAGTTCTTCTCTCGCATTGACAGCATCCCCTCGAGCAAAATGATGTCCATACGCTAACCGTTTTTTAACCGTGAATAAACGGAGAAGGATAAAGCGACGGAATGAACGGAACAAGTGGGTACGAGAATTTTTATCCGCCTGATGATATCACTTAGGTATCCCCAAGTTATCCGCGTTCATCGTTTCAGCATCTCTTGGATAACCGTGCATATCCTTCCATGTACAAGGATATCCCCACAAAATCCTTGATTTCCCTAAAAGCTATCCGCGTTTTACGGATGGTTATCCTCCATCGGAGCTCAGCTTACGACGGGTAACCATAGGTTATCGGTTATAGCTTATCAAGGATATCCAACGGTGCATCTACAGATATCATAGAAACCCATACTGTTTTGTAGTCCTCCACTGAGCTGTCCTCAATAATCGTCAACATGTGCATTAAGCCCATAATGACCAAATTTGAAATTGACAAAAATTAGTATCATTATTAAAAGTAGTATTTTATTACAAAAGGAGTGCTATTGAAATGGTTTGATATAAAAAACAAAGAAGTCAAATACATTTATGACTCATGTAGAACACTAATTTCAAAACAATTTTAAACTTCAACCATACTATAGAAACGTTTGAGATTTCGTGCACCACAATTACAAATCGGAAATATTGCTTTTCAGCGATAAGAGAAAAAATATAGAAATACAATTAGAACAATCTTATGTGTCACAATTACAAAATCAAAGTAAAAATTGAGAGCGATTTGGAAAGGGGAATGGAAGGATATTGCTACATCCACGATAATATTATAAATTGCATAAACATTTTGGCTTGAACAAGAATTGTCGTCTGCACAAATTACAATTCCAAGGGTTGCTTTCAATATCACTTCGCATTAGATAGCAAAATACTTGTAGCAAAACATCAATCGACTTCGTAAGTGTTTCATCAAAAGATCACGATGCAAGTAAATGTAATAAGCGCTTTACACATCTCTAGTTTCGCTATCACTATTCTCACTACTGACCGAAACAGTGTCCTGAGAGTCATTGAGTGGACTACTCATCCGACACTGCGATTCCATTTGAAGACGGTGTTCCTTGCTTTTACGTCGGTCACTACAGCGGGCTCGATGGGCACTGATACCCGTCAAAGCTTGGTCCACTCCAACTGCTGCAGATTTCATTACTACGGAAGTGATGGCTTGCTGTATTCGTGGATAAGTTGATGATAATGGTTTCTTCTTTGACTTTGAAGACGGTTCGCGAGTAAAATACTGGAATATTTCATCTGGTGCTATGAGGCGGCATACAACACGCGCTACATAGCCTGCATCAGCCCTTCCTCTACCAATCCCTTTATCTTTTGGGGCCATTAGGAACAGCGACTTCCGTAAATCAGATCGGAGAATCGAGGATCCCGAAAGTCGGAGCTCGAGCTCGTCCAACTGAAATGAAAATAAAACAACTAAGACATCTAACATTCTAGTTGATAGGAGGCATGATATATTAAATTCAATACTCATACTGCAGCGTAACTTTTACAGACTAGTTTTACATGGATTTTTCACAGCCATAGTAATCTTAAACGAGTAATCGACGTAGTCATCAATCACCCATTTACTTTTAAGCACTGAGCATTCAATACTCTTGTACATGTAGAGAGATGTTTGAATTAAAATTTAAGACTTAACTGGTGAATATGTGTAAATACATGAACTATAATAGAAGTTATTTATTTAATAAAGCCCATGGTACAAAACTGATTCGAATAGGAGAAGAGGGGTAATATATGAATATAAGATTTATACTTCGTAATTTAAGCAAATCAACGCATTCCGTCGACCAACGGTCGGAATGATCAGAAAAATCAGACTTATGATTACATCAAATATGGATGGCATGAGCCATCCAATCATGGACTGGCAACCATGCATTGTAAAGTTCGAGCTCGCTTAATGTCCGCGCGTACTTTTCGGCCGTGGAGAACAGAAGTGTTTACCTGTCTATTACTTGAAGTCTAATATAATCTATGGGTGAAAGTAACTAAGAATTCAAATAAATCCAAGCACTACTCAAGGAAAAATCGACTTTATTCACACTATTATGGTGCTTTGTCCATATTGCCTCTTTCCCCAATATGTTTTTCTTTTTCGTCTCACGTTCTGTTACTGTTGCATTCTAATAGTTAACAACGGCATATAAACAACCTGCTTGGTTCTTCTGCAGTTCCCCCCACATTTTCCTATCTTCTTCTGTATTGCGTCCTACACTTATCCTCTATCTCATAAAGGACTACAAAATTTGATGACCATTTGGACATTGCCTCGGTCATATTCCTGTGAAAACCGAGCTTCAACAGAGAGACGAATGAACTGATGGACATTATCAATGAGTATGAGTAGTAACAAAAGGTCCAGAATAAACACAGCGCGCCCCCCCCCTCTGGAACGACAGAGTCTGTCGTGGTGTGCCGGCCAGGTTGGTTCACAACATGTTCGCTGACTCCCCCCCCCCTCTGCAACGACAGAGTGTGAGACTCGAGTGAGTTGGTCCGACCGCCTGGTGGACTTGGGCGACCGTCTAGGTTGACGTGGGCGACCGTCTAGGTTGACGTGGGCGACCGTCTAGGTTGACATGGGCGACCGCCTAGGTTGTCTTGGATGGTGAAACGGTGGCCAGATTCGGATTCAGCGTCAAATTCTGCATCTGTGATGTGATTTCCAGCTCAATCGGCGAGAAAAACTGTTTCTTCAAAATTTTGGCAGAGTTAAAATGTGGGACGTTTTGGTGTGTAGGGCCCAAACGAAGCCTCGGATGAGAAAACGGAGGCCAGATTCGGATTCAGCGTGAAATTCTGCATCTGTATGATGAATTTGAAAGCAATCGGAGAGAAAAAATTTTTCGCTGACGTCCCCCCCCCCTCTGGACAGCTTGCTTCGATTTTGGCTTCCAGTGGACGGATTTTGTCGTGCGATAGCTCGTTTGAAAGCTAAGAGTGAGACAAATTCAGTGAAAGAATCGGCTTGTTCATATCTGTCTTCGTTTAGATGTGAGACGCCATTTAAGATTTTGGGACATTGGTGAAAAACGACAGAGTTAGAATTTGGGACGTTTTGGGCTGTAGCTTCAAAACGAAGCATCGGATTGGAAAACGGATTTCAGATTTGGAATCAGCGTGAAATTCTCAATCTGTATGGTGAGTTTCAAGTCAATCGGAGAGAAAAAATTTTCAAAATTTTTCGAAAACGAAAAAACGTAGAGTTTTGGTTTGGGTTTTTGTTTGGTGTGTAGCGCCAAACGAGCATCGCGGGAAGAAAACGGCGGCAGAGTTCGAATCTACCGAAAATTTTGGTTAGGAAGGATGTTTCCAGCGCGAATCGAGAGAAAAAAAATTCACTGTACTCTCCCCCCCCTCTGGACACTGTCTTCGTTTAGATGTGAGACGCCATTTAAGATTTTGGGACATTGGTGAAAAACGACAGAGTTAGAATTTGGGACGTTTTGGGCTGTAGCTTCAAAACGAAGCATCGGATTGGAAAACGGATTTCAGATTTGGAATCAGCGTGAAATTTTTTATCTGTATGGTGAGTTTCAAGTCAATCGGAGAGTTTCAAGTCAATCGGCGAGAAAAATGTTCAACATTTTTCGGAAAAACGACAGAGTTAGAATTTTTGCGATGGCTGCCTACTGTAGAGCCAAAACGAAGCATCGGATGGGGAAACGGAGGCCAGATTCGGATTCAGCGTCAAATTCTACATGGAAATGGTGTATTTCCAGCTCAATCGGAGCACTAGAACCGGAGATAGACGGGATTTTTAGTGTTTGGATGATGGGTATTACGTCATCAGCTGATCGCCACACACTATATAAGCTGAGAACCGACGGAGACTTTTCATTTAGAGGAGAACGATTGTCAGAGGTAGGTCGTCTCTCTGAGCTCCGATGATAGCTTCGGACATTCCAAATTCCAAGTTTCTGTAAGAAACCGACTTAGAAAATTTCATTGCTGATATCAGCTAAGCCGTCAGACTTAGAGGTTCGCCAGGAGATGGCCTTCGTCTCCAGGCCATAAAAGACTCCAAAACTTTAAAGGCTCGTAACTTTGCTTCTACAAGTCCGTTTGACTTGATTCAAAAAAGGTTCGGTCGCTATTGACCTGCCCTAAGTGATGGACTACTTATAAAATTTCATAAGTAGTGCTAAAAAGTTGAAAAATTTAAATTCACTAGTTTTGGAGGTTTTCTGGGGTTTTCGACCCTGCTGAAGTCAATGAAAGCATTTTTAATGATGTCTGAGCCAGTCTTCTCATGGTATAAGCGACTTTTCACTGAAAGCGAGCAAGACACGGAGAGTTTTGCTGTAATATTCCACTGACAGGGTGTTCCTTCGGGACGGCGGACGATGCCGTAGTGATAAGTGTGGCAAGGGAATGTGTCATATTTAAGACCGTAACCGCTGGGACAACTCATGTCTCATGTTGGGCATTTGACACAGCTCTCAACGTAGCACTTTGAACGCCAATCGGTTGAGTCTTAGCTATCTTGTCATGGGTGGCCTCTAAACATCTCCATTGCAAAACGCTGGTGAATCAAGCTCTCTACGGCTTGCTATCAAGCAGATCAAAGCAATAACTTGGGATGTTTCCTCAAGGTTTTCAAGTATGCTGAGTTCAAATCTGCTATCAGATTTCAAATTTAACTAAGACTAAGGCAGCTTTGAGGGGTTAGATCCCAGCTACTGTTCACTACCTTTGACTCGGCGTTGCTGTTACCACTTCGGGGCAGTGACAATGATGTCTTCAGCTGTAAAGAGCGGGTATCGGGGAAGATCTCTCACTTCCCTAGTGATCAGTACAAGGCCTTCGGGCTGTCGACGGGATCGAGTGCCACTCACTACACTCAAATCTATCATTCCTCACTAAGTGTAAATTACTGACTATACATTTGTCCTGCTATCAGGTTATTTTTGACTTGCTATCTAGTTGAATAGTCTCTTGCTATCAAGAGATTCACTTCTACTCATAAAGCACATCATCGCTGTAATACCTCCTTTGCTCGAGCGTTCCTTCGGGACGGCGGGTACTGCCGTAGAGGGATTGTGTTGCACGGGTTGTTCGTCGTTTGTTAGACCGAAACCTCTGAGCCGTTGCTCATGTTGGGCGTTCGACTTCATACTCAACGTGACGCTTTCTTTCGCCAGGTCAGAGTACTTCAGCCATTCGACAAAGGTTAGTCTTTATGATATGGAGTAGAGTGAAATGTAATTCATTAGATGCCCCTTCAATGATTGCTCCCATGATAAACGTTGATGAGACAAATGAAATGATTCTCATCTTCCCTTTTCAATGATTGAAATCTACTAACACACTACCGTATAATCGGCCACTATGGGGCAAGACATGATAGAGCCTTCAATGCGCTTTGCCCTGGGCAGTCTTTAGACTGGCGAATACTATCATTAAGTTGAATCTGCTATCAGTCAACTTGAACGTTGCGTCGCATTAGAGGGGTATATAAACCACTGCCTCTCATTTCATTTCATTTCAATCATGCAGACGCCGAACAGTCAAGTCAGCTCTCCTCGCGGACCGCAGTTAAGGCCGCGAAATTTATTTGAGGAGTTTGTCAGGCTAGAGGAGCAAGACAGAGTTTTTAATAATCTTGCTCGGATTGTCAATCCGATGACAGCAACTGCTGTCAATCCAACGGAATGGCGCTACATTCCACTTTTTAGCCATGCGCCAGCTAGTGTGGAAGTCGACAGTGCTACCAAAGAGAGAGTCAAAGACTCTCTCAGCAGAATTGGTAGGGTGTAAGATGACGTTACTCCCGAGAACGAACCATCGGCTCTCTTAAGGGCCACCATGGGGCAAGACATGATAGAACCTCCTCGCGGTTTGCCCTGGGCAGTCTTCGGACTGGCGAATACTATCATTAAGTTGAATCTGCTATCAGTCAACTTGAACGTTGCAAATGAAGTTCGGTGTAATACTTCCTTTCGACGGGCGTTCCTGTAAAGGGCGGCGGTGAAACCCGTAGCTATGTATACCGCAGGGGACATTCGGCAATGGTCAATCTTGTTAAACCTCTCTGCGTCATGTTTGCAAGTGATTGCCTCTGTCTCAACGTAGTATGCATTCGCGCCAGGGCGACATTTAGCCAACTGTCGAAGGTTGCCTAAAACTTTCCATTGCATACGTTATGAGAACCATGAGTTCTACCTGTCTCTATCAATGAGACGAATTGATGAATGGAATGAAATGGGAGGACACTCACGCGCCACACGTAACATAACACACTTCTCTCTTCCGTAGTCTAACAAGCTCTTTACACATGGATCGCAGTCGATTGCTATCCCTGTATCAGAAGTGTAAGCTATCTTAATTTATTTGACACTATTTCATCTATTATCATCATCGTCCATATGAAATGTTTTAAGATTTACAAGTTAGACTAAGCGTTCTACTATTTGTAAATGAAAGATATAGTTTCAACAGTTTACAGATTGAAAATAAAGTTTCAATAGTGTGTGTATGTGTGTATGTTAAGAATAAAGTTTTATCTGTTTGTATGTTAGAAATAGAATGAAGTTTCACCAGTTTACAAGTTAAGAATAAAGTTCTATCTGTTTATATGTTAGAAATAAAATAAAGTTTCAATAGTTTGCAAGTTAAAAATAAAGTTTCAATAGTTTACAAGTTTTAAAATAAAGTTTAAATAGTGTGCAAGATAAAAAATAAAGTTTGAACAGTTTACAAGCTGAAATAAAGTTTTAATAGTGTACACGTTGGAAATAAAGTTTTAATAGTTTATGTGCTTCAAAATAGAGTTATAACAGTTTATATGTTAGAAATAAAATGAAGTTTCATCAGTTTACAAGTTAAGAATAAAGTTCTATCTGTTTGTCTGATAGAAATAAAACAAAGTTTCAACCGTTTACAAGTTAAAAATAAAGTTTCAACAGTTTACAAGTTAAAATTAAAGCTTCAACAATTACAAGTTAAAAATAAAACTTCAAAAGTTTACCAGTTAGAAATAAAGTTTCATCAGTTTACAAGTCAAAATAAAGTTTCAACAGATTATAAGTTAAAAGAAAAGTTCCAATAGTATGTGCATTAGAAATAACGTTTCAGCTGTTTGTATGTTAGAAATAAGATAAAGTTTCAATTGTGTGTACGTTAGAAATAAAGTTCTATCTGTTTCTATGATAGAAATAAAACAAAGTTTCAACCGTTAACAAGTTAAAAATAAAGTTTCAAGAGTTTACAAGTTAAAACTAATGTTTCAATAGTGTATGTATGTTAAGAATAAAGTTAGAACAGTTTACAAGCTGAAATAAAGTTTTAATAGTGTACACGTTGGAAATAAAGTTTTAATAGTTTATGTGCTTCAAAATAGAGTTATAACAGTTTATATGTTAGAAATAAAATGAAGTTTCATCAGTTTACAAGTTAAGAATAAAGTTCTATCTGTTTGTCTGATAGAAATAAAACAAAGTTTCAACCGTTTACAAGTTAAAAATAAAGTTTCAACAGTTTACAAGTTAAAATTAAAGCTTCAACAATTACAAGTTAAAAATAAAACTTCAAAAGTTTACCAGTTAGAAATAAAGTTTCATCAGTTTACAAGTCAAAATAAAGTTTCAACAGATTATAAGTTAAAAGAAAAGTTCCAATAGTATGTGCATTAGAAATAACGTTTCAGCTGTTTGTATGTTAGAAATAAGATAAAGTTTCAATTGTGTGTACGTTAGAAATAAAGTTCTATCTGTTTCTATGATAGAAATAAAACAAAGTTTCAACCGTTAACAAGTTAAAAATAAAGTTTCAAGAGTTTACAAGTTAAAACTAATGTTTCAATAGTGTGTGTATGTTAAGAGTAAAGTTTTATCTGTTTGTATGTTAGAAATAGAATGAAGTTTCACCAGTTTACAAGTTAAGAATAAAGTTCTATCTGTTTGTCTGATAGAAATAAAACAAAGTTTCAACCGTTTACAAGTTAAAAATAAAGTTTCAACAGTTTACAAGTTAAAATTAAAGCTTCAACAATTACAAGTTAAAAATAAAACTTCAAAAGTTTACCAGTTAGAAATAAAGTTTCATCAGTTTACAAGTCAAAATAAAGTTTCAACAGATTATAAGTTAAAAGAAAAGTTCCAATAGTATGTGCATTAGAAATAACGTTTCAGCTGTTTGTATGTTAGAAATAAGATAAAGTTTCAATTGTGTGTACGTTAGAAATAAAGTTCTATCTGTTTCTATGATAGAAATAAAACAAAGTTTCAACCGTTAACAAGTTAAAAATAACGTTTCAAGAGTTTACAAGTTAAAACTAATGTTTCAATAGTGTATGTATGTTAAGAATAAAGTTAGAACAGTTTACAAGCTGAAATAAAGTTTTAATAGTGTACACGTTGGAAATAAAGTTTTAATAGTTTATGTGCTTCAAAACAGAGTTATAACAGTTTATATGTTAGAAATAAAGTTTCAACAGTCTACAAGTTAAAAATAAAATTATAACTGTTTCAAGAGTTTACAAGTTAGAAATTAAGTTTCAATGGTGTATGCGTTAGAAATAAAGTTTTAGCTGTTTGTATATCAAAATAAAGTTTCAAGAGTTTACAAGTTAGAAATAAAATGAAGGTTCACCAGTTTACAAGTTAAGAATGAAGTTCTATCTGTTTGTATGTTAGAAATAAAACAAAGTTTCAACCGTTAACAAGTTAAAAATAAAGTTTCAATAGTTTGCGAGTTAAGAATGAAGTTTCAATAGTGTGTGTATATTAAGAATAAACTTTTATCTGTTTGTATGTTATAAATAAAATGAAGCTTCACCAGTTTACAAGTTAACAATAAAGTTTTATCAGCTTGTATGTTAGAAATAAAATGAAGTTTCATCAGTTTACAAGTTAAGAATAAAGTTTTATCTGTTTACATGTTAGAAATAGAATAAAGTTTCAATAGTTTGCAAGTTAAAAATAAAGTTTCAAGAGTTTACAAGTTAGAAATAAAGTTT